>JARHVA010001215.1:1090000-1477500 GCA_037957365.1 Torreya grandis
AAGGATAGCTATTTTTAGGACACAAACAAAACACTAATCCTAATCTCTTTTGCAACATTTGATCACTTAAATTTTATTTATTTACATAAAATGTCTCAAGGTAATACCTACCTCATATCCTCCATTTAACATGCATCTAAAAATCTCCAAAGATCCATAAAGATATACCCCTCCTTTCAACAAGCTCTTTATCCCTAAAATAATGAACTCCAAAAAATCCCCAAAAAAAGACTAAGCATGGGAAATAAAATAAATTCTAAATTTCATATCTCAAGGATTTTACACCCAACCCAATAAATGAGAGGGTAGTCTCCTTTTAAGAATCATATCATGTCTTATAAGCCCATATTTCCTCTTAATGACCTTAAAATTACATGTGGGCTTACTTGTCCAAGTCACCCACTTTTTATAAGGAAAAATGGTCATTTGCACTCAATAATAACTTCTAATTGTTGAGCATTGTTCTTGTTGTTGAAGCTTGACATTGATGTAAAAAGTTATTAAGAAAGGTGTTCATGATGTTATATATATATATATATATATATATATATATATATATATATATCATCATCATCATTAAAAGGTATGACAGTATTTGAGGAGGATGTAAGGCATATGAGCAAGATATAAGAGCTTGAGAAGCCTAGTCATTACATGAAGAGACCTTGTGATGAGGTTGGTGGCCTAGTGAGATGGATGAAAAAAGGAATAATAATATGTATGCGATCATTTTATCATGGATATGAGGCATTTGAGCACTCATGAGAATCTCATTGTTAGTCTACAGGGGTAAAACCTATAGACTTGGTATGCAACTAGACCATCTCTAGATCTTGCCTGACTTAATAAGGTGTCATGAGGATTTGTCATGGTATGTGAAGGATGTGAAATAATGTTTGATCTTGAGATATGTTTATTTATAATTTATAGGAGGTGTATAAAACATGAAAAGAGGATTTAATGTTAGTTTTAAGACCTAATGTGGTTTGCATGTCAATGTCCAAGCAAGTAAAGAGAGTGATGGTGGCCAAATGAGGTATGAGTTTTAGATTTATAGATAAACATGGAAAAATAAGAATGTTTAGAGGTAATTCATGTTGTTTCAAATATATTTACCAATTTTTAGGTCAAATTTTGAATATTAAGGCAAGAAAAAGTGCTTTAAGGTCTCTTAAGTGCACAGAATAGAGGGCTCTCAACTCAAAAACTTTCAAGTGTTCATTGGCATGTGTAACCTATAAATGAGAAATTAGGATATTAATGGTAGATGTGAAAGGTTATCATATAAAATTTACAAGCATTGGTTTCTAGAATTAGGGTCTAAGCTTTATGAATGATTGTCAAGACTTTAAGATGGTTTAAAACTTCAAATAACCTTAATAATGACTTGATATTAATGATATTATTATAAAGTGATCATAATGGTTTGTAATGAATAGTTAAGTGATTAGAGGTTGTATTTAACTCTCCCAGTCACCTCCAAGTGTGATTGGTTTGTCAGGTGAGTGAATGGAGTGAATGGGCCCTATAAGAAAGGCCTTATTTTTTAGATATTTATTGTAGCAGTCAGAGTAAACTAAGTCAAAGTTGCTAAATTGATGAAAATTGAAGATTGAGACTTGTATATTATGTTTAATTTGGTTTATGATCAGTTTATATCCCTTGAATATGTTAAATAAGTCATACAAGTTTACCTATCACTAAAAATCCTAATGGTGTAAATAGTAAGAAAACCAGGCAGAAGTGAGAAGGTGATTAGGGATGTATTATCATGGATTAGGGATGAATCCAAGTGCATGGATATATTTTTAAATATATATAATACATTTTCATATTGAATATAATATTTGGATATCATTGTATATTATTAAAATATTTCTCATAAGTTGACCTATCTAATTCAGATGAGATGGTGAGGCACAAGACTGTGAGATTGGTCTTCAATACCAATATTGTAATTTTACCATATGTGTGTGTGTGTGTGTGTGTGTGTGTGTGTGTGTGTGTGTGTGTGTGTGTGTGTGTGTGTGTGTGTGTGTGTGTGTGTGTGTGTTATAATGAAATAATAATATCATAAAAATACATTATAAGTCTGTAAAATTGGTTTTATAGGTGTTTTAGGTCTTTGTTTCCATGATTGTGTTTTGAGTCTAGTTGGCAATTATGAGTGAGATACTTACAGAGAAGGGTTTGAGTCTTTTTTCACTACGTAATGAAGTATAATAAACTTTGATAAGTTGTGTATGTCTTTGAGTTTATATATAAATGATTTTTTTCCATGGTTGTTTTAAAATATTGTGTTTTTGCTTTAATTATTTGAGCCAGTCTTTCTAGGTATGCACAAACCTAATTGTGAATAGTGTTAATGGCATGATTCAAGTGGTGGTTCAAGATAAAATGTGCCATAGACCTAAGATTAACATATAAAGGATATATTTGATTTTATTATGATGTGTTCCTACTATGTGAGGTGTTTTAGATTTTTCCAAGGTGTTCAAAGAGTAATGTGTGTTAATGAAAGCCTAATTGAATTAGGTCTCCTTAAGGCCTAAAAGGGGTTTTTGGTCCTATATACTTGATAAAACTATTTTAATGTTTTATTCATGTCCTAATTCATATATTTTTTTAAATATAAATGTGAAAGTGGGTATGGATAACCAAGGGGTATATGAGCAAGAACCTAGCATAAGAATAAGGCCTAATTTTCTCATCAGAGATTGAGAGAGTTAAAGCAAATGAGATAGAAATTTGATCAAGAACCTAGTATAAGAACAAATCCTAATCACTAATGGGTTTTATTCCCCTTGAGTTTTTTTCACTCAAATAGTTTTTATATGTGTTATCCTTTTATTTCATGTTCATGGTTATTAATGTGTTGCTAGCTTACTCTATTATTTTTATAATTCATGAATGATAAAGTACAGTTGCAAATGTTTTGAAGAATAATTCACCCCCCCCTTCTTAGTCATTATGCTTCCAACAGTTGGTATCATAGCCTGTTCCTTTGAGGTAAGTCTAACAACTTAAAGCTGGTCCTAAGAAACACAAGAATGTCTTGTGATTAACAATAATAAGACAACTTGTATGATGAATAAGTCTTCTATGAAAATGAAGAAGGAAAAGCCGAGGCAAACCTTGAATATGAGATCATAAGTACACTTGATGATTTGAAACATAAAAATAATACTATCAATGATCTCAAGAGTTGATTAAAAGAGGTTAAATAAAGGTATAAGTCAAATAAAGTTGAGTATGACAAGTTGAATATGGAGTTATATTCCTTGAAGGTTGAGCATGAATAACTCATAGACAAAGTGAGAGAGTTTGAGATAGAGCATGAGAAGTTAGAACAAGTCAAAAATACTAAAAATAAAAGACCAATCAGGTAACCTAATGTTATAAAGGATAGGTCATCATGCAACCATGGTAAATATAGAAATGTTATTTGCTACATCTATCATAATATATGACACATTGTAATATTCTAATATAATAGAGTTAGAACGTCCATAATATTCAACAAGACATATGAAGATCCTAGAATGCATAAGAAGGATAAAAATTTGGTATGGAATCCAAATCAAGCTAGGATGAATTAGATTGAGCTCAAGAAGTAAGATCAACTATTTTCCAAGGAGGAATAGAAGATCAATGAGGAATCTATGCTAGCTCAGACTGCCTTTCATATTCAAGATGAAGGCATGAAATGGTGTATGTATATGTATATGTATGCATATATATATAGTGGTTGTTCAAGCAACATGATATGAGACAAAAATAATTTCATCTCATTAAAGAATAATGTTGAAAAAATAGTTAGGTTTGGAGATAACACAACTACCAATATAGTTGGCAAGGGTGTCTTGAGTTTGGAAAATGAAAAAAACAAGACACAAAAATGTGTTGTATGTGTAAGGTTTGAAATGTAACCTACTTAGTTTGAGTCAAATGTGTAATCAAGGACACATAGTAACCTTTCATTATAGAGGGTGTGAGATAAGGAGATCCAAATTAGGAAAGCTAATTGATAATGCCAAGAAGAATGAGAATAACCTATATGTATTGAATGAGATCAAGAAGGAGAGATGTTTTATGAGCAATATAAATGAAAGTTAGCTATGGCATAGAAGCCTAGGTCACCTAAACATTGAAAACCTAGTCAAGATTAGCACTAAGAATTCTATGAATAACATGCCTAAGATCATCAAACCTATAAACATACTTTACAAGGCTTGTCAACATGGTAAGTCGACTGGAAGAAGTTTCAAGTCCAAAGAGTACTCTACTATAATACACTTGAAGTTAATACATATTGATCTCTATGGGCCTACAATAATTCAAAGCATTTAAGGAGATAGTTTTTTCATGTTACTCATTAATGATTACTATCGCCACTTGGATTTTCACCCTTTGAGGATATGTCTCAACTCTCCTCATCCAAGTCACACAATTTAAACACCTCTAGGCTATGGCTGAGCCAAAGAGTGAGGTGAATTTATAGATAGGGCTAGCTCCCTTGATGTACCACTTTGGATCACAACTACACATAAAATTTGTGAGGGAAAAGGGAGACATAAAACTAAAATAAAAATATCCTAATGGAGGTTATACAAAAAATTGATTTATGATTACCAACCAGCTCCATGTTATACTTGAAACTAAGAGACTAACCAAACATACACTTCTCTAATCTACATCTTCTCACATTAATATTATATTATGAGGTTATGGATGAATGTTTAAGATAAGATTAATAGATAATAAGCCTTGAATGGCACTAGTGAATAGACTAATTCACTTAACCTTGACACTTCCTAAAATGATTCACATGCCCTGTAAGAAGAATCTTTCCAAATAGGTGAAAGAATGAAACAACAATGCTAAGGAAAAAACAAGTCCTCACTAAAAAAATCAATTATCCAATTAAAAACACTATGAAAGTTATGGAAGAGGTAAAAATTATTAGTGTTATTGATAAAATGGTATGCAAATGAGCATGGATTCACCATACTTAGGTGGAACATAATTTCTAAAGGCCAAAATGGCTAGTTCTTATAAAACTTGAGAGAGAGGAGAAGAGAGAAGTCCAAAGGTCACAAATAAAATTTTAAATACAATAAAAGATTTTACATATTCATGATAAAGAGATGTGAAATAGACCATACAAGGTTAAGAAGTAAAAGTGTCCAAACAAGGCATGAAACTCATGAAAAGTAGCATAAAACTCTTTGTGTTGGCTCAAAAAACTACCTACATTATCCACACTTTTTTAAAAATCCCAAAAATAATTAATGATAGGTTTGATGATTATATTGAGAGGAAAATATTTTATAAATTCCTCTCCATGCATTAGTTATAGTCTTATTAATCTAGAATCTCCAATAAGTGAGCCATCACTACCTATTGTCAAGAAAACTCCTCTTTCAGTCACCCCTGACACTTGGATTCAAATTTCATTTCAATATTCCATAAAAATACATGAGATGGAGTGTATGACACTTGGAAAGACTCTCCATGGCCTTATAATGCTCAATCACACCTTAAAAATCCATCCACTTGAAGTTTTCACATTTCTCCCTAGCTTGGTCACTATGATAGTTTTGGATGGCTAAGTCACTTAGGAGTTTTATAAAGAATTAAATTTATATGGGGATTTATCTTAATTCCTAATTTTCCCTTCCATGTTATTTTCATCATTTAGAACCTCATGTAACCTACAAAACACACAAAATAGTCAAAAATACCCTATTTTGTACCCTATGTGTACAATTTTGTATAACTCAAAATGTTGGAGAGGATCATGAGTGATTATTATACAACATCCAATTATTTTTATAGTAAAATTATGACATTTGGGTGCACTATCTCCTTTATTTACTTCCTTGGGTCCAAACTAAGGGTTTAAGAGGTTTTTGGATAGTTTTGACCTCTTAAGCTTTGTTCATAGATGTTTCACATTAAAATTTCAATTAAATTGCATAAAAGGGTTGAATAATACACTATATAATTCCTCCTATCTTCCTTTAACTCCATGTAAAGCACTAAGAGAGATATGAGCACTTCAAGCTACCCACTTGAGCCCTTTATTCCATTCACATAGGCCTAATGTGTCCTAAAGTCTAAAAATTACCTTTCCATATAATTCCATATATCCTAATATATCAAACATATCTAAATAAATATTATAAACATGATTTTATATGTTATAAATCTCACTATAGCTAGATGTGAAGTTGTACCCCCCATTGGGCTCTATAGAGCCCCTCAAACTGTCATGCCTACATATTTGGCACTCTAGACCATTCTATTTGGTTTCATTCTCTTGTGCTTGGTTTTAAATGTTTTTTTATATGTATTAAAACTCTAAACATAATATATCAAGGTCCAATTAGCTCCTTGGATCACCCTTCATCCCTTTTTCCCCAATAACTACCCATTTACAATTAATGGGAGTACCCTCTATCTAAGATAAAATAAACGGCACTCCCCCTATTTCATCATGAAAAATGAATATGTTGGAGGATTATCCAATTGATAGAGTCCATTTTTACCAAATTTATGCCCATAAATATGTCATTTGACCTTCCAAATTCCTTAAAACCCAAAATAGGTTGTGTAAATAATATTGTGTGTAGGGTTAGTTATATGAACTATATGTTACTTGATAGAGTTATCTCTTTCATCTTAATTTCCAATATAAAGATACTCTTTAAAGGTATTCCATAATTTTTGAGGTGTTTCAAACACATTTATCATCTTAGACTCCTCCAACACTTCTCATTTCATACTTCTCTAATTGATTGTCTTCAACTACAAACTGTGTTTTTGCTTGAGAAGGACCCTTGTAGATAAAAATTGCCCAATCAAACCTTGAACATGGTTATTAAATACTTATTTGAAATATTTAAATACTAATTTACAATTATTTATGTTAATTTTCTTTATATACATGTTATTTCTACACTAATATAATTTACTTCATATTCATTATCTTTCACAGTCATCTTTAGTGGTTATAGGTGCTCATAGGATCTTAAGGGACCTATGTAATATTATTTTCCATTGTTAAGGTTTTATGGAGATTTATTTGATTATGATGGAAGAGTTCCAATATTTACCATCACTTAAAACCTCTATGTACTCTTTCCCATTCACTGACTGGTTAAGATAGTATACACCTTTCTTGATTGTGTTTCTTGTATTATAAGGGGAACCTATAGGTTGAATTGCATGATTTAGACCTCATTTGCATGGCTAATGACATCCTTGAATTTATCCAAACCATAACATAGTTATAATTTATCTTTTTATGTCTAGGTTGAGGTCTATTACCAAATTTATCAAGATCAATCTTCATGATAACCCTACAGTTACCATGTAGGTTGTATTTTGTAATGAAAAGGGGATTTGTAGGTGTGAATAGGACCCCAAAAAATAAATATAAACCTTTGTTAATGATTTCATGTTTCTTTATATGCCTTTCACTTCCAAATTTCATTGAATTATGAATAATATGCCTTAATTATACTTTGGAATGCTAAGGTCATCTAAATTCTTCAAACCTTGTAGATACTACAACCTGAAACCAATGCATAAAAGTACAACTTAGGGCCTTTCAAAAATAATTTTTCCCTGGTCACCTACCCTTTAAAATTTGAAAATTCATAGACCTAATATAGTTATATATAATTAATATATCTAGATGCATCAAAGTTGTTGGTAACCTTGTTGCAAGATGTCTACAAAAGGGCTTGGATCTTTGTTTTCTTAGTTTAGGGAAAGTGTTCTTAAATACGTAGTCCTTACCTTTGATCATTACTTCCAATTATTTCTACCAATATAATATTCCAAATAAGTCTTCTATGTATTTTTAATAATACTATGTCCTTAAGGTGGGTGTCACCATATGTTTCAATCTCTTTACACAAGCATTCTCAGTCCCCTGCTCAGCCACCTATAGGTTGATATTTACACATACACAGGCAGTAAGGAAATTTAAAATAGTGAACATTATATGGTTTATAACCTCTCTTAACTTTTATAAAATTTATTATATTCATCTTGGAATGTTTGAAACCTACTTCCTTACTCCCACTCTAATATGTTCATTCCTTATTAAAAAACTTATAGGTGTATTCTCATGTATAGGTAGTAAGATAAGATTGTAGGAAATCTATAAGATGTGAGCTCTTGTGGTCAGTTTTAGGCCCTTACAAAGTTTTAAAATACACTCTTATAAATATAAATTATTTAAACACTTATAAAAACTCTCATCCCACCATGAAGTCATCTCAAGAGGCTCTTATAGATGAGTATAATAGCAGAAGGCTACGAATGAATGTGTTGACTAGATGCCACAGTCCCTTCTTATGCCAAGTGGAGGTTCTTATTTGATGTTATTTATATGAAACCATGTTAAGTATCATTATATATTTGTTACACTTCTATTAATCATTTTAAATAGGTCCACACACATGCTTCAACATGACTATAAGTGAAATTGATTAAAGAGTTGATTGTGAGCATAGCAAGACTAAAATATTGATCCAAGAATGATGTTATGTGACTAAAAATTAATTAAATATGATTCTATCTCCTTGAGACCTATGGGACACCATATTCCATCTACATTCGACCTCTATAAGGAACCAACATTCTGCAAATAAAGAGAACTTTGACTAAGACCTCACATGGTGACACCTTCTAAAACATGAGACAAATTGCCCATAAAAACACCATAAAAAATGAAACAAATCATGAATATAATCTTAAAATATATCCAAAATCCTCTGGATTCAACATCACCAACTATATTGTATAGACTTGTCCAAAATGGACAAAACCTATATGGTGCATAGATTAGCATGTATAAAAACATAGCCAGCTTGTAAAGGATGGTTCATAAGTCATGATTGACTAATATTATAACTCTTATTATGTAAATTATTCTCTATAAGTGTCATTTCACCTCCTAAAGTAGTTTGACCTAGAAGTTCCCCAATTATCTATACCAATTACAAACCTAAAGATTGGTTCTATGTGTTTAAAACAGGGCAAAAGAAGGAATAAAATGGTTTCATCTCAAAATTGGAACTTTAAAATAATTTTAAAAATGGAATTGAGATTTATAATCTAAATATACATCTATGACCTTGTCCCACATGTCACACTTCCCCATGGGTCGTATAAGTGTTAAACTTTTCTCTTTTCCCAAAAAGATTGTTCTTTCTTTAGAAAAACCTATCACTTTTAGTTATTAATAGTTTATTAAGGCATAATAGGTCACATGTCATGTTAAATCACCATAATTACACCTCTACACTTCCCTAGGAGGTTGTACAACTCATTTAATGCCTTATTTTGACCACAAAATGACTCAAATTGATATAAAGACTAAAAGATTAATGGACAAGGCTAATATTACATTTAATAACATCAAATGACATATGATATACCTTTTTAAATAATATTAAACCCCCTATAAACCTATAAAGTCAATTTTTTTACTTATAGGGTCCCAATTTGACCTATAAGGTCAATTTGGTCAACAAATTAGTGAGTCATAGGGGTGGCATACCCGCTATGCTAAGGATCAATAGCCTTATCAATCCATTTTGCTTAGGGATTCATCTAGATTTTGAGACACAACAAGAGTGATTCGACCATTGACAACAATATTTGATCAGGACAAGACCACTTGACTACCTCAACCACATAAAACAAAGGACACACACAAAGTAAAAGCAAACACACTAGCAAGACACACATGTGCTCAAATCACTTAAAAATAAAAGGAATAAAAAAACCATATACAAATAAAAATTAATCATACCTCCTTTTTAGGATCAAAAGGAAATTTCTTAGAACCTTCTTCTTCATGAGATGAATCATAGTGCCAAGCATGTTTCTCCTTGAATTGGATGCTTTGTAGGTCAAACCTATTCCTTGGAACTTCACTTGGTTTTCTCTCAAGTAGATCATCCTTAAATAGTTCTCTAATTTATATATATTCCTCTTGAACTTTTAAACATAACTCATGTTGCTTCACACTCTTCATCTCGTGAACAACTAGTATATTCTTGGTAGGCATGGCTTCAAGAGGATTAGTTTCTTGTTCCTTAGAAGATTGAGGCCAATAAGAGATTGTTCCATAATTGAATATCTGATGTGTTTCTCCAAACTAATTTATATAATTATATCCCATTTTTATTAATTCAAACATATCATCATGAAATGCAGATGTCTCTTGAAAGGATAGATTTGAAATGTTGCTTTTTATTTGCATACTCACTTGAGTGCCAAGGCTGCCTTCTCAATCTTTGACTAGTTTATAACCTCCTTGAAGAGGAATATATCATGTTCCAATTATTTCAAACAAGTCATCCAAAGGCTGTTGTGGATATTATTCTTTCCCATCCATGATATCTTGCATAGTGATGGAAGAACCAATGATCATTTCTTCCTCTTTGGGAAAAGGAAAACATTCTTCCATATCAACCCAATATAAAGATTCAAAAAAAGAGACCACCTATTATTTAGAATTTATATCCTATTTAGGTATCAAAATTTTCATCTCAACCTATAAAATAGGACTTTGGTTCTCAATGGGTGCAAGATCTTCAATCTCCTTCTTTGTGATTCCAAGACTAAGCATCTTGAAGTCATGTGACTTAGTCCAACGAGGCTACCAAGGAGATAGGCTCTCTTTAGGAAAGAGTTTTGAGTTTTTATCAACCAACCACTACTATTTATATTCCCATATGATAGGTCCATAAATTCAAAGGGTGATGGGGTAAGGACAAGATGAACTAGCTGGTGGAGGTGGTACATAGAACTCAAAATTAGATTAAGAGTGAAATGTAAGGGATTATTTTGGAAGCTCTTAAGGAAGGGAAGTCAGACCTTGCACTAAAATATATTGGTTTTATTCTTTACATTTTAAAATCACTTCATTCACATATAATTTATCTTTAAAACTCTCTTGAGTAAGGTTAGATGGCATTTGTTTAGGCATAGGGTCTTCTTTTGGCTCTAAACCTTCCATCACACCTTGACTTAGCAATTTCATCCTTGATTCTAACTCTTCAATTTTTTTAGCTAGGTTCTCTTGGAAAAGTATTTATTGAGGTTTATATTCATCATCATGAGGATGAGTAGTATAATAAGGCTGACATGGAAGATAAGAAGTCTCTTGAGGAAGGGTCTTGATAGGATTAATCTCTTTCTAAACTTCACATGCTTCATCAAGGCTTTCATATTTTCTCTTTCCCCATGACTTAAATATATTATTATATCTTAGGATGTTAGGATTTGGATTCTCTTCTTGAGGTATTGATGCACTTTGAGGAGTGGATGAAATGTTCAAGAAACTTTGGATCTCCTTACGCTTGGATTTTCCATGTTGTCTCCAACTTGGAATCTCATATATAGAGGTCACTTCTTAAGGTGGGAATGTAATTAGAGAGGGAAATAAGGGATTTAATTACACTTATTTTTTTGATTATTTGGACTATTTCATCTTCATATTATCTAACTCAATCTACATATCAATATTTTCTTCAAAAACAAGGTTTCTTTTTTCAACCCTCTCCTCCAACTGATTGGGAAAAGGATGACTTGATAAGATTGATTGGTATCATGAGTAAGGGTCAAGTAGGAATAATATAAATCTTGAGGAGGTGGATATAAATTTTTATAGGTTTGGTGAAAATACCTCTCATGAATTTTTAGATTATCTTCTAAGGATGAAATTAGTCCACTCACATCTAGCATCTCACTTGTAAGCCTTTGCTAATTGACTCTCTCAATAGGTGTCAAATCTATCTTGACCAGATATAATGAATCTCTCACATTATGATATTGATGACTAGGAACATCTTGACCATATCCCCTTAGAGTATCAAGATCCAACATGTACTTCTCATAGCTGAAAAGAGTTTTCTTGAAAGTGGAAATGGACTAATTAGAAAAGTGACTAGGTTGACTAGGAGCAAGATATGGAGAAAGATAATTTTAGGGATGATAAACTTCATGAATGATCTCATACATTTCATGTATGGGCTGATACACTTCATGTTGGATCTAGTAAGGATCATGATAGGGATGATAGTGGAAGTTATAGGCTTGATATACCTCACCAACTTGTGTAAAATAAAACTCAACACCAAAGTTACCCATGGAACTTTATTGAAAGGAAGAACACAAAGAAATATATTACCAAAAATATTCAAAAGGAAACCTAGGATACTTGACTAGATGATGTAACTTTAGAGTCACCATTGAATCTTGGATAGATGCCTCCAAAAGTTGATTATTAAAAGACAACACCAAAAAATGTTTCAACTTCTTGAAATAAGAGTCCCACTAGGCATACCAAAAAATATTGTCACTTGGATTTACACACTTTCAAGTGATGTATTGACTCTCCTCATCCAAGTGGCACTTGAAACACCTCTATTCTATGGGTAAGGCTAATAGTGAGGTGAATCTCTAGATAGGGATAGCTCCCTTGATGTACCACTTTAGATCACAACTACACCCAAAATTTGTGAGGGAAAAGAGAGAGATAAAACTAAAATAAAACTATCCTAATGGAGGTGATACACCAAAATAATTGATGACTACCAACCAGCTACATGTTATACATGAAACCAAGAGACTAACCAAATATACACTTCTCCAATCTGCATCTTCCCACATCAATATTACATTATGAGGTTATGGATGAATGTTTGGGATAGGAGGACTAGACAAGAGGAATTAAATGGAACTATTGAATATAATAACTCATTCAACCTTGATAGTTCTTATAACACTTCACAATCCCTAGAATAAGAAGCTTTCTAACTATAAATAGGTGAAAGAATGAAACAACAATGTTAAGGAAACAACAAGTCATCACTAAGTAAAATAAATAATCCTAGTATACACACTATGAATATTTATGGAAGAGATAAAAATTAGTATTATTATTGGTCAAATGGTATGAAAATGAGTAGGGCTTCACCATACTCAGGTGGAGCATAATTTATAAAGGCCAAAATGGCTAGTTTTTATAAAAATTGAGAAAGAGAGGATAAGAGAGAAGTCCAAAGGTCAAAATTAAATTTTTGAATATGATAAAATAGGTTAAATGTGCATGATAAATATATTTTAAATGGACCATTAATTTTTAGTAAGTACAAGTGTCCAAACAAGGGATGAAACTCATGAAAAGTGGCATGAAACTCCTTGTGTTGGCTTTAAAAAGTGCCTTCATTATCCACACCTATTTTAATATCCAAAAAATAACTAGGGATACATTTTATGATTTTAATTAGAGGTAATAATTTTATACATGCCTCTCTATGCATTGTTTTTAGTCTTTGTCATTTGGAATCTCCAAGAAGTGAGCCGTCACTACTTATTATTAAGAAAACTCCTATTTTAGTCATCCCTCAAACTTGTCTTTAATTTTACATAAAAATATATTTTATGGAGTGGATGACACTTTTAAATACTATATATGGCCTTATAATTCTTAGGCACACCTTAAAAAGCCATCCATTTATAGTTTTCACACTTCTCCTTAGCTTGGTCACTATGCTAGTTTTGACTAGCTAAGATGAAGTAACTAGTCGAGGCACTTAAGAGTTGTTATAAGTCATAAAATTGATATTAAAAGTTATATTAAGTCTTAATATTTATTTCCATGTGATTATAATCTATTTTAGCCTCCTTTAACCTACACAACACACAAAATAGTCAAAAATACCCTATTTTATACCCTATCTATATAATTTCATACAGATCAAAATGGTGAGGAGGATCTTGAGAGAGTTTTATACAACCTTAAATCATTTTTTTGGAAAATATATTCCTTTTTGGTGCACTATCACCTTCATTTCCTTCCTCAAGTCTAGACAACGGGTTTAAGAGAGTTTTACATAGTTTTAACCTCTTAAGCTTTGTTCATAAAGGTTTCATTTTAAAATTTAAATTAAATTCCAAAAAAGAGTTTAATAGGACCATATATAACTCATCATATCCTCCTTGACCTCCATTAAAATCACTAAGAGAGATATGAGCACTCAAAGCTACCCACTTGAGCCCTATCTTCCATTCACACAGGCTTAATGTGTCCTAAAGTCCAAAAATGACTTTTACCTAGATTATTATACATCCTAATAGATTTATAAATATCTAAATACATCTTAGAAACATGATTAAATAGGTTAGAAATCTCACTATAATATGGAAGTAAATTTGGACCCCCGATTAGGCTCTAAGCCTCAAATAGTCATGTTTGCATATTTGGCACTCTAAATCATTCTATTTGGTTTCATTCCCCTATGATTGTTTTTAAATGTTTTTTTATATGTATTAAAAATACACACACATTTTATAAATTTATACTTATCTCTTTGGATCATCCTTCATCCCCTTCTCCCCAAAACCTACCCATTTATACTTAAAGGGAGTGCCCTATATTTGAGACAAAATAGAGGGAAATCACCCTATTTCATCACGAAAAATGAATATTTTAGAATATTATGAAGGTGATGGAGACCCTATGTACCAAATTTGGTACCTTAAATATTTCATTTGACCTTTAAACTTCCTTAAAACCTGAAATAGATTGTGTAAAGAATACTGTGTGCAGGGTTGGTTATATGAACTATATGTTACTTATTAGATTTATCTCTTTGCTCTTACTTTCCACTATCAAGATCATATTTAAATATATTAAATTATTTTGGAGGTATTTAAAAAACATTTATCATCTTAGGCTCCTCCATCACTTCTCATTTCATACTTTTTTAATTGACTATCTTGAACTACAGACTATGTTTTTGCTTGAGAAGGACCCCTATAGATTGAACTTGCACAGTTGGACCTTAAGCATGGTTATTAAAGACTTGAAATATTTAAATACTATTTTAAAATTATTTAGGTAAATTTTCCTCATGTAAATTTTATTTTCACACCAATAACATTACCTTCTTATCCAATGTCTTTCACAGTCATCTTCAATGGCTGTAGGTGATCATAGGATCTTAAGGAACATATGTAAGCTTTTTTTTAAACTGTTAAGGGATTATGGAGATTGATATGATTATAATGGAAGAGTTCCAATATTTTTCATGACTTCAAACCTCCATGTATTCTTTCCCATTCACTGCCTTGTCAAGATAGTATACACCTTTCCTAACTGTGTTTCTTGTCTTGGAAGGGGCACCTATAAGTTGAATTGCATGATTCATACCTTATTTTCATGCCTAATGTCCTCCTTGAAGTTATAAAAACCATGAAATAGTTATAATTTATCCTTTTATGTCTAATTTTATGTTTATTACCAAATTTATCAAGCTCATTCTAAGTGCTAACCCTACAGCTAGCCTATAGGTTGCATTTTATAATGAAAAAGGGATCCATAGGTGTGAATAGGATCCCAAACAGTCAATATAAACCTATGTTAATTATTAAATTATATTTAATATTAATTTAAATTTAAAATTTCATTTAATTATGAATAATATTCCTTACACTTTGGAATGCTAAGGTCACCTGAATACTTCAAACCCTATAGATACTACTACCTGAAATCAATGCATAAAAGTGTAACTTGGGGCCTTTCAACAATCATTTTCCCTTAGTCACCTACCATTTAAATTTTGAAAATTCATAAACCTAATATATAGATATATAAATAATATATCTATATGCATCAAATTTGTTGGTAACCTTATTTCAATATGTATACAAAAGTGCTTGGATCTCTATTTTCTTAGTTTAGGGAAAGCGTTCCTGAATACACAATCATTGCCTTTGATCATTATTTCCCATTTTGTATACCAATATAATATTCCACATAAGTATTATATGGTCTTTTCATCATACTATTACCCTAATGGGGGTGTCACCATATGTTTCAACCTCTCCATAAAAGCATTCTCAGTCCCCTACTCAGCCACTTGTAGGTTAATATTTACACATACACATGCAGTAAGGAAATCTCAAACAATGAACATTGTATGGTTTATAACCCATATTAAATTTTATAAAAGTTATAAAATGGATTATATTCATCTTATAATGTTCAAATCCTACTTCCTTACTCCCAATCTAATATGTTTGTTCCTTATTGAAAAACCTGTAGGTGCATTCTCATGTATAGGCAATAAGATAGGATTGTAGGTAATATACAAGTTGTGAGCTCTTGTGTTAAGTATTAAGCCCTTACCAAGTTTTAAAATTCACTCTTATCACTATAAATTATTAAACCACTTATACAAAATCTCATCCCACCATGAAGTCATCTCAAGAGGCTCCTATAGATGAGTATAATAGTAAGAGGCTATGAATGACTATGTTGAATAGCTACCATAGTCCCTTCTTATGCCAAGTGGAGGTTATTATTTTATTAAATTGATATGAAAACATGTTAAATATCATGATATATTTATTACAATTACATTAATCATGTTAAACAAGTCCACACACATGCTTCAATATGGTTGTAAGTGAAATTAAGCAAAGAGTTGACTATGAGCATAAAAAGACTAAAAACTTGATCCAAACATGATGTTATGAGACTAAAAATGAATTTAATATGATAAATATAGCCTTGGTAATTTTGGTACACCATATTCCATCTACATGATACCTTTATAGGGAACCAAAATTTTACAAACAAAGAGAACTTTGGTTGAGACCTCACATAGTGATACCTTCTTGTAACATGATATAAATTGCCCATAAAAACACCTAAAAACATGAAATCAAGCATGAAAATCATCTGAGAAGAGACCCAACATCCTTTATAGACAACATCACCAATTCTAATGTATGAACTTATCTAAAATGGAGCAAAACCTATAGGGTATACATATTAGCAAGCATAAAAACATAGTCAACTTGTAAAGGATAGTTTAGAAAGAATGGTTGACAAATATTATAAATATTTTTATTTAATTTAATATATCTAAGTGTGATTTCACCTCCCAAATTATTTTGACCTAGAATCTTTCCAACTATTTGTACCAAGTACAAACCTAAAGACTGGTTCTATGTGTTTAAAAGGGCAAATAAGGAATAGAATGGTTTTAGTTAAAAACTGGAAATTTAAAATCATTAAAAATGTGTAATTAAGCTTGAGGAAGTTGAAAATACATCTTAAGACCTTGTCCCATGTGTCACACTTCCCCATGGGCCATACAAGTGCCAAACTCTTCTCTTTTCCTAGGAAAATTAATTGTTATTCTAAAGAACTTGTCACTTTCAGTTATGAATAGTTGATTAAGGCATAATAAGACACATTTAAGATGACATAAACTATATTACACCTTCACACTTCCCTATGAGGTTGTATAACTCATTTAATGCCCTATTTTGACCCCAAATTGACTCAAAATGATATAATGACTAAAATACTAATGACCAAAGATAATATGACATTAAATAAAATAAAATGACCTATTATATACCTTTTTACATAATATTAAACCCCTATAAACCTCTAAGTTCAATTATTTTACCTATAGGGGTCCTAATTTGACCTACAGGGTCAAATTTGGTCTATAATTACACAAGAATGGTTTGGGTTACATTCCTAAAAGAGAAATCAAAAGATATTGAAAATTTTAAGGCATTCAAGGATCATCTTGAGAATTAGAAGAATGAGAAGACCAAGTTCCTAATATCTAATAGAGGAGAAGGATTTTAGTTCAATGATTTTGATGACTTTTACGAGGCTCATAGAATAAGAAAATAATGATCAGTAGCTAGGACACCTAAGTAGAATGGGGTAGTGAAAAGGAAGAATAAGATAGTTCAAGAGATGGCTAGAACTATGATAAATGAGTCTATATTATCTAATTAATATTGGAGAGATTTAATGAGCATTATTATCTACATTTTTAATAGAGGATAGATAAGGGATAATTGCACCAATACTCCTTATGAACTATAGAAGGGTAGACCTACCAATGTGGAATGCATTAGAGTGTTTGAGATCAATTGTTTCATTAAAAGATATGATGAATATTTTAAAAAAAATTATTCTAGATCTAATGAAGGCATATTCTTATGATACTCATAAATGAACTCAACTTATAGATGTTATAACAAGAGATTACAAAATATAGTGGAAAGGACCAATGTGAAGATTGATGAGATAATAAAATCTCACCAACATTCAAAGAAAACTTTAGATAATATAGACTTCAAGAATGGATAAGAGCCTATATAGGTTGATGAGTAAGAATAAGAAGTTTAAGATAAACATGACTCAAAAGGACCCTTAAGATAGATTCAAAGAGATCACCTTGAATATAAAATCATTGGCAATAAGAATGCAGGTATGCAAACAAGGAGAAGACTATTAAGTAGTATAAATCAATATAATGTTTCTATATTATCCAATATTGAACCTAAGAGTCTTATAGAAGTAATAAAATACAAATTTTGGATAGTTTTTATGAATGAGGAGCTAGACCAAATAGAGAAGAATGAGACTTGGGAACTATTTCTTAGGCCCTAAAACAAGAATGTCATTAACACAAAATGGGTGTTTAAAAATAGGTTTAATGAAGATGGAGAATTAAATATGAATAAGGTTATATTGGTATGAAATGGATATGCATAATTTGAAAGGGTAGACTTTGAGGATAATTTTACACTAGTAGTAATATTGGAGGTATCAAATTATTTTTAGCTTATACAAGATTACAAGGATTTAAGGTATACTATATGGATGTCAAATATACTTTTTCAAATGGAAATATGGAAGAAGAAGTGTACATTGAGTAACCTAAAGGGTTCTCACTATTATATGACAAAGACTATGCTTATAGATTTAAAAAGTCTCTCTATGGTCTAAAACAAGCTTCTAGAGCTTGGTATGTTGGGTTGGATAAGTATTTATTAGATCAAGTTTTCAAAAGAAGAGTTGTAAACATTAATCTATACATCAAGTCAGAATATGACCATCAATTTATAGTAGTTGTCTATGCGGATGACATCATATTTCATGAAAATAATGAGAACATGATAAATGCCTTTGTAGATGTGATGAAGAAAGAGTTTTAAATGTCAATACTAGGAGAACTATCATTCTTTCTGGGGTTACAAATCACTTAATCTAAAAAAGGTATATTCATCTCACAATCCAAGTATATAAGAGAGATGTTGAAGTATTTTGAGATGGAGGATTGTAAGGCAGTTAGTACATCCATGATCATAGGATATAAGTTGAACAAGTAATATGAGTCTTTAAAGGTCAATTAGATGTCATATAGGTCAATGATTGGAAGTTTGTTGTATATCACTACCACTATACCCAACATCATGCAAGAAATAGCTCTTGTGGGAAGGTTTTAAGTATATCTAAAGGTGAATCATATACAATAAATCAAAAGGATACTTAGGTATCTCAAGGGTTCTATGGAGTATGGATTGTGGTATCTAATAAGCAAGGATTTTAATTTGATGGCCTACATAGATGCATATTGGGCAAGAAGTATAGATGATAAGAAGAGTATTAGTGGAGGAGCCTTATTCCTAGGCGGGTGCCTAGTTTCATGGATAATAAAAAATCAATTATTAGTATCTTTGTCCACTTGTCAGGCTAAATACATTGTATAAGCTTTATGTTGCACTTAAATACTATGGTTGATATATACCCTAAAAGACTATAAAGTGGAGTATGATGGTCTTATCCCTATATATTATGGTAATACAAGTGTTATAAGCATCTCAAAGAACCATGTCATGTACTCACGGACCAAACACATTCCCATTAGGTATCATTTTATATGAGATAAGGTAAGTGAACAAAGTGTCAAATCTGAATATGTTTCTACACAAGATCAGATTGTAGACATCTTAACCAGACCACTTGCAAAGGTAAATTTTGAACACCTAAGATAAGAATTAGGTGTAATTCCTACACCTAACAATCATTGAAAATTTTAAGTACTTATGGGGAGCTAATAATTATAATTATATCCAAGAATAGGTGAGTTTCTCCAAGAAGTTATGCATAGAGGTAGAGGGAACATGTTTATGTTATGTCTCTTAATCTCATAAGTCCTATGTGTTGAGTATTTTGGTTACAAGGAGTGTGATCCAAGGAGTTACATACATCACTCTATCATTTATGTCAAAGGGGGAGAAATACCAAAATAGAGAGATAAGAATGATCAATGCATAGTATATTTTACATCAATGATAAAGGGGGAGATTGTTAAGCATTATTCCAATTATTGAAGCTTGGTATTGATGTTGTCACTAATGTCAAGGGTTATTAAGAAATATATTCATGAGGTCATTAAAGAATGTTATTTTTTGATAGCATCATTTAGAGGTATGACACTGTCTGAGGAGCATGTAAGACATATGAGCAAGGTATAAGATCTTGAGAAGCCTAGTCATGACATTAGTCATTGCATGAAGAGACCTTGTGGGAAGGTATGAGGTTGGTGTATTGGTGATATGGATGCACAAAGTCATAATAATCTATATGAGGTTGTTGGATCATGTATATGAGGCATTGGATCATTCATGAGATTCTTAGAGTGAGTCTATAGGGGTAAGACCTATAGACCTGGTATGTAACTAGACCACCTCTAAAACCCACCCGACCTAATGAGGTGTCATGAGGAGTTATCATGGTTTATGAAGGATGTGAAATAGTGTTTTATTAGAAGAGATGTTTCTTGAGCATGTATATTGTGATCTAATAATTTGACTCAAGAGAGGATGGTTAGTATTCTGTTAGTTTCAAAATGAAAACAAAATGAAAGAAACACACTAACTAGCATAACATCTCTAAGCCTAGATACAAGGGAAAGCTTAGTTAACAAACATGAATAAAACACACAATTAAAATTAAAAAGAAACTCACTTTTACCTTCCTTGGATGATCCAAAATGCTTGTTGTAGTGGCTTTCTTAGTTTGTGCTCATGAAGTCCTCATCAATGGAAGCTTGGCTACCTTCATCTTTCCTTAGCACCTTTGCATTTGGATTAGATTGGCTTAGAATCAATTTGGAATGGTAAAAATAGTTTCAATAGATTTTTGAAGATATTTGTGCATTATAATTTTTCAACAAAATATCTTTGAAATGATGTGGTAAGGTCTCTTATATATAAATTTTTGCAAATGTCTAGAATCAACATGAACCATCCATCTCAATATTGAGATGTGTGCTAAGGATTAATCCAATTATGAAATTAAAATTGATAAATAGGCTCATTAATATTTGGGATAGAGGATCAATTAAGAGTCATGAAGGGATTTGATGAGGCATGGAAGGCATGAATCCTGATATGTGTCACATTTATGGCCTAGGGATGTCTTCCCAAGAAATGAGGTCACCTGATGATGTAGATATTTAATATTCATTTCTAAAACAAATTATATAAAAAAATTCTATGTATTTCTTGATTAGGCTCTAATTCGGTTTAATTTAATCTTAAGCATGTTTAAGCACTTTGTACACAAATTACTCAAATTGATCATAATGCCTTGTTATTGGTCCAAAATTAGAATGAATTGGAATTGGAAGGCAATGTTAGATGCATTGGATCTATTATCCCATTTAGGATGTTACCAATAACAAATAATGAAGGCCTATGTCTTGTGAAAGAGATTTAAGAAAGATCAATCCAGAGCACCTAGGTGTAAAATTGGCATTTTGACTTGAAATGATCTAATCAAAGTTACCTAGCCCATAAATTACATTTCCCCATTTAATTATACTCTAGCCAAAATAGGCACTTGAATATGCCAGTTTCAAATATTTTAATGTGTTTTAGTGTTTTTAGACTAAATTGTGTATTTTAAGTGAAAATTGGCTAAAAGCTTGGTTGGAGGTTATTGGTGGCCAGATTTAGGGTCTATAGTTTGCCTTTATTTGGGAAGATGTTAAAAACTGTAGGCAAAGCAATGTATTCTCAAATAATGATAGATGGCATGTATGCCAAAAAAAATATGATGGTTGAAGAACAAATCTCCAAATGGTTTTAGGAAGCCTATGATGATGCCACCTCAAGGGAGTGGCTATCACATTTATTGATGGATGGTCCCTCAAAAAGAAATAAGAAGAAAGGTGGAATTAATTTATGGTTGAGATTAATCCAAATAAGAAAATGCTTGCATGCATTGATGTAAAAAGAATGTTGATTTGCCCAAAGGCAGTTATAATCAAGAATAAAAGTCAAAATAATGATATGCCCATAGGTGGTTATAGTCATTAAGAGGACCTAGATTGGCTAAAGATGATTATACCCCAATTAGGGCTGATTAGTAAGCATAACTCAAGGATATAACCTAGAATATAGATTAAATATGAGTGAGTATAAAGTGAGTAAATAGATGAATAGAAGAATAATATTGATCAGTGTAAATGATCTAGTTTTACCTATCAATAAGGAGATGCTTGTCTTGATTAATGCTTGTCTTGATTAACAATGATACAACTAGAATGGTCAAATGAGTTGATTTGATTAAGGGTGGGATGGGAGTATTTTCCAAGGTGTCAAGGAGAAAATTATATATCTCCATTTATTGTAGACCTTCCTAAAGATAATTTTTTCTATAGCATGTGATGATAGGCTTTATGATAGAACACCATGAAGACTATCCCAAAATATGCATAAGGATTGACTATCGATCTAATAAACACTCAAAAATAATGCACCAATGATAAAAACCATGATGACAATGTTGAAATATAAATATGGATGGACTCGATAATAATTTGCTCAAGGATTCACCCATTAATGCATATAGACTGAGTTGAGGCAAAAGTGCTGAAAGCAAATGAATAAGCAAGCGAACAAACAAATAAATAAACAAACAAACAAAAAACTTGAAAACAAAAGCAAAAGAAAGTATCCTAACAATGACCATGACCCTATAAGGTAGATTAAGGATAATTGACTAGGCTTAGATAGGACAAATTTTTTTGTATTTTGAAATATTATGAATGTTTTTGGCATTTTGAGGTATCTTAACTCGTTAGAGAATGACAAGATACCTACTCACAAAATGATGAGATCATTTGGCTTTGGTTTCTCATAAAATAGAAATACCATATGGAAAGGGGGATTGAGGTGACCTCAACATGAATTGAGCATGACCTACTTAGTCTTGAAATGACCTCAAGTCATAGTAATTCCATCCACATAAAAGGCAAGGAAAAATCAACTAGGTCCCAACAAGTTCTCAAATCTAGTAAATGGCCAATCAAATGAAAATAGTAATGGCTAGGTGATGCAACTATGGATGATAAACAAGTTTTATCCCTAGTTTTCCCATAGGTGGTTATAACTAGGATACAATGGTATAGGTCAATGATACTAATTTTTCCATAGGTGGTTATAATTAGTAGCAAGACTAGTGAGACACTGATTTGCCTGTAGGCAGTTATAATCAAGCTCACATAAACAAAATTGATACAAGATGAAAAATGAAAGATATCTTACCAGATCAAATATCACACTACTCTCATATATTTTCATTGTAAACATAGATTGGATTGATTGTTTAAACTTGATCAAAATCCCCCCACAAAAGGTGTGAGAAGTACCAAATGAACCAAGAGCAAAATAAGATTGGGTAGGATGACTAAAAATAGGCTTTGGTCTAGATATGAATGGAATGATAGGATGGATAAAATGTTAATAGGGTTTGCACTCAAGTGATAGGGTGAATAGCATGAATATTCAACAATGGCAAATGTATATATAACAATGGTAATGGCATGGCATTGTGAAATATTATGGTACATGTTTTTGGCCTGAGTGTGGTAAATGGCATATGATTATGTTTTTCTTGTTGAAATGGAGATACATGTCCTAATCAACAAATGATACAAATAGAATACTTGATCATGTTAATTGTTATCCCACACCTCATCTAAATAGTTACTCCATCAATAACTGACTACAAATTTAGTTGTCAAGAATGCTTTTGTGATCTTTGTTGGTTGTTAATTTTGATTCCTTCAAATGTCGAGACAAGGTATCCTTGTAGCCTCTACAAAGGAAAGTGTGGCCATGGATGGTAAACAAGGATAAAAGTTAGATGATAGGTTTGTTTATGAAATGGAATGATAGATGATAATAGAAAGGGTAATGATCGGGAAACAAATGAAGATCAGGACTTTTAGTCAAACGTAATGTTACCAATGCCATATTTGACATAATTTTAGTTATGGTAGGGTTAAAGACTTATTCTCTCAATAGGACCACCATATTTTTATGTTGTTTGATCTTTAGAGTAGCTACCATCTAATTAGGCTATAAATAGGAAGCTATTTTGATTTGATATTTGATTTTGTCTTCATCCAATAGTGAAGAAATTTTATGCTCAGCTATTGGTGCGTCAATGAGGTTTTCACTAATGAAGTTATCTTGATTGTCCCATAGCACCTCTGAGAAGGTTTCACTAAGGAATGTTGAATTTTGATTTTGATTATCTTCTAGCACTTCTAAAAAAAATTCACAAAAAGATGTTGAGTTCTGACTTTGATTGTCTCCTAGCACCTCCAAAAAGGTTTCAATAGGAGAGTGTTTTTCTACTATATTAATTTGGTCTTGGCATCATTGCTCTTCTTTAATTGTTATGCCACCATGGATGTAGTTCAATAAAGTGTGATTCTGTCAATCGCAATCTACACTTATGGGAGATAGAATTTAAATAATATGGCTATCTTGGTTGATGTTAATGGCTTGTGGAATGGTAATGGAATGGGGAAAGGTTGCACAATCCTCATAGAAGATACTAGGATAGCTTGTGTTGAATTTAAAACACTCATCCTCAACAACTATAGAAGGATCAAAAATGTATTCAAATTGATCTACAATGCATGCATAACTAATGTTGTAATAGCCATGAATATATTCTTCTTTTGAATCTAATTCTAACTCAAGGGATTTTTAATTTGATGTTGAGACTGATTTTGATTCAAATAATGATGCTAAATTTGATGTCAGTCCAAGAGTAAAACCTGACTCTAACTCTGATTCTTCATTTGATGGGTACTCTATTATAATGATGTCTTGTTGAATATTTGGTTTTGGAAAAGTAATGTCCTATGATGGCATAATGGGATAAAAAAAAACTATTTTGTCAGAGTGGGACTCCTCTAGTATGGGAAAAAGGTTAAGAGAAAACTCCTCAGAGACTAGCTTGTCAACATGAGGCTCTTAAAAAATAGACACATAGTTGAGGTAATGATCTTCCCAAAGGTAGTTATAATCATTAAGAATTGACTTGACAAATATTGGCTCATCAGTGTGAGACTCCTCGAAAACTAGTATAGGATCAATAGGTGATTCATCATAGGTTGACTTATCACAAATGATTGATTCAACAAAAACATCTTACATTAGTTGGCTATTTTGGCCTTGGTTTCTAATGAGTTAGAAAATACTAGTCTTGAACATAGCTTGGTCTTTGAATGATTGGATGGGTTGAGGTTTCAATGAGATTTGTAGTTGAGGAGGAATGGCCTATGGTTGGGTAATGATAGGGCATTAGGGAGCATGATTTCTCATATAAGCCAAAGTATGAAGTCCTAAAATGGCAACAATAGGGAATTGTGGGGCTTGATTCCCCACACAAACCAAAGGACTAGGTCTTGGGATGATGAAGGGGCATTAGAGAGCTCTATTTCTTATACAAGCCAAAGGATGAGGTCCTAATATAGAAATGGTTGGGCATTGTGGAACTTGGTTGCTTGCATAAGCCAAAGGACAAGGTCAAGGTATGGGAATGGTACAACATTGTGGTACTAGAATAGAAATGGTATGATGAGGTGGAGCTTGATTACTCACACAAGCCAAAACATCCAAGTCTTCCTCATAAACCATATCATCCCAATCATGAGTTGGATCATAAGCTAGTTCTTGACTATGTTCTATGTACTTATTATTGTAAAGAGGGTATAGATCTATATTTCAAACAACATTATCTATATTTGGATCTTCAAAGTCCTCCTCATAAGCCTCTTCATACCAACCAAAGTCTTGAGTTGGATCACAAGTTGTTTCATGACTTTGTTCCCATGAATGATTAATATGAGGTAGATAGAAATCTATCTCACAAACAATATTATCATCATTGGGATCTTGACTAAAGCCATAAAAGTCATTTTATGTGTCTATTATATCATAATTTGGATTGTACATGAATTCAGCATAAGTGTAGATATTCATATCCACATAAATGATGAAAACTCTAAAAACAAAAAGTCTTAGACTTCTACAAACTCTAAAGAAACTATTGCCAAAGTAAAAATGGTTCAAACTTTGTCTAACTTGGTTAAAGGGGTGGAGTTGTATCTCCAATATGGTCTAAAAGTGGATCTATATCTCCAAAATTATTTGTGATAAGACTTGGTGTAAAATAGTCTAACATCAAATGTCTAATGTTAAATTTCATATGCATAAAAGGTCAAGTGTCTGAATAAAAATTGATATGTCAAAGGTCTAGGTCAAACTGTTCCAAAAAAGGTCTAAACTAGGAAAGGGAAAAGTTGAGTTGATAGGTCTTTTGTCCAAAATCAAAGTTAAAAGCTAAGCTCAAATAATAGGAATATGCTAGGACTTTTGGCCAAATGATGTCAAAAGCTAGACTTGAAACAAAGGCTAATGTTAATTTAATCTAACAAGTTTGGAAACAAATTTGACATAGACCTGGCAAATGGAATCAAAAACAAAAATGATCAGTTGACATAAGGAATAGGACAAAAGGCTCTTTAAAGAAAGACTATGTTTTCCCAAATAAAATCACAAACAATGATAAGGATAGGTATTGAATAAATAAACCATCAATATTTTTCAAATTTAGGTAATCGATTAATAGAAGTTATGCAACCCAAAAGAGAAATATCTATGTATCAACCCCATGAACTAAGGCCTAAATAGAAATTTATCAATGTTTGAATCCAAATTTGACAAGCCTAATTGAAAACTCAATGGTGAAAACTAGGATTTGACTAGACAAGCTAGACAAGATCGGACAACATGATGGCACATGACAAATGTCTAAATGGTAGAGGTGACATGGTTTGAAAAATGGTTTTGATACAATGGTAAACAAGTATTGAAACAAATTGAGCATATCAATGGCATAAGAATACTAAAATAATGTGGTTAATGTTATGTTTCAAATATTCAAAAGGCTCAAAATGTTTTGACATGATTTGGGTAGCATAACATCACCCTCTGAAATTCAAATGACACACACACAAACAAGTTTAGAAAAACAATTCAAGGCACAAGTGTGGTGTAAAATGGCCAACATAATGCATCTTTAGACAAAAAAGTGATGTATAAAAAATCTAATTTTGACATGGTTTATAAATAAACAAACAATTTTTAGTCTCAAAACATACCAAGAAAAAATGACCAAAATATTCTAAGTATAACCATCCAAATCCTAGCAAGGGTATGGAAATGTGGGGTTAACTAAACTAGTAAAATTTCAAAGGTTTTTAGGAGAATCAATTACATAATGACTTTCACATCAAACAATGCAAAAGATAAGTACAAAAATTAGGTGATTGTGGCATTGGCTAGTTGTAAAAAGGTCTAATCCTTTTTACAACCACTACATCTTGTTGTTCGCTTAATGTAGTGTAATGTCGAAATGCAGATACATCTCGTGTGTAACTCAAGAGTAAGTAAAGTCAATGCCAAGAGATGAAACCCCAGGTCAAAGCTTCCCTAAAGAACTTGTAGGAGGTGATGAATCCCCCCTCGCAAGCCAAGATGGAATGAAATGAAATACATAAAAAGAATGACTTTATATTCATTTTAAAGGTCACCCAAACTTTGACAAGTTTTTGGAGAGTGATTTAGATGACATTATTTCTAAGCCTTGGACTGAGATTTTTAAAATAGTAATGACACTTTTGATTTCAAGGGTTCTATAAAGGGGATAAATGGAAGAGCATACATGTGGAATCCCTCTTTTTCCTAAACAAAATCTAACTTAAACAACTATTGAAGATAAAAATGACAAGTGTGTTCAATTTCAAGCCCAAATGAAAGATGTGGTGGTGTTCATTTGACCCCTTGGTCTTATGATTGTGAACTTTGAAAACTAATGATAAAAACTTACTTAATCACCTAAATATTACCTTAATCACAAAATTAACATTCCTAATTCATTTTAAAGCATGCACAAGGTGATCTTAATAGCATGTTTTAACAAGTTCTAAGTCTGTTGATTACCTATCTACCCTTAAGGCATCACCCCAAAATAAAATATGTTAGATTAGAAAAATTTTAAAGAGATTTTAAAAATTTTGTGAAAAATATATGAAACTTCAAGCTAAACATGTGGTTTTAAAAAAAATCTTCCAAAACAGAGTCTGTTTGACCCCAAACCAAGTATTTTAAAATGGATTATTTAGCTCTTAGGTTTGGGTTTTTAAGAAAAACACAATGTTCGATGTCGGTTATATAAATTAAATTAGTTACACTTACTAACTGATGACAGTTATCTAATTGACATCGATTATACCAATAATGACCGATGATGGCCATGCCAACCGATGATAGTTTTACTAGCCAATGTCGATTACTATGTAAACACGAGACAAAGAAAAATGGAAAAACAAAGTTAGCAAATCAAATTTTAAGAGTGTTAATGATCCAAATAAAAATTTTAAAGTTCCATAATGATCCTCTTCATGTGTGGGATGCATTTTATCTCACTGATCATGCCATATTATTTAAGAATTTGACTCAAGAGAGGATGGTTAGTATTGTGTTAATTTCAAAATGAAAATAAAATGAAAGAAACTCACTAACTAGCATAACATCTCTAGGATTAGACATTAGGGAGAGCTTAGTTAACAAACATGAATAAAACACACAACTAAAATTCAAAAGAAACCCTCTTTTACCTTCCTTTCATGCTCCAAAATGCTTATTGTAGTAGCCTTCTTCATTTGTACTCATGAAGTCCTCATCAATGCAAGCTTGGCTACCTCCATCTCTCCTTGGCAACTTTGTCTTGGATTGGCTTGGATTGGCTTTGCCTTCGATCCGTTATCCCATTTAGGATGTTACTAAAAAAAATAACAAAGGCACATGTCATGTGCAAGAGATTTAATAGGAAATATCAATCTAGAGCACCTAGGTGCAAAATTGGCATTTTGACTCAAAATGATTTGATCAAAGTTAGTTGGCCCATAAATTGTGTTGCCCCATTGAATGATACTCTAGCCAAAATTAGCACTTAAATATGTCAGTTTCCAATCTTTTAATGTTCTTTAGTGTTTTTAGGCCAAATTATGTATTTTAAGTGGAAATTGGCCAAAATATTGGTTGGAGGTCATTGGTGGCCAGATTTAGGTGTCTACATATATGAGGTAAAGACCACATGAAAAGAGGCTTGAAGGTCAGTTTCAAGATCTAATACAGTTTGCAAGTCAAGGTCTAAGCAAGTAAAGTGAGAGATGGTATCCAAATGAGGTATGAGTTTCCTATTTTTAGATAAGCATGGACAAAAGATAAATATAAAAGGTATGTCATGTTTTTTCAAATATATTTTCCAAGTTTTAGGTCAAAGTTTGAAGGTTAAGGTATTAAGAAGTGATTTACGGTCTTTCGAGTACATAGAATGGAGGGTTCTCAACTTGAGAAGAAATTTCAATTGTTCATTAGCATGTGTAACCTTTGAATGAGAACTTGATCTATTCATGGTAAATGGGTAAGGGTAATATCTCAAATTTTCAAGCATTATTTTTTAGAATGAGGTGATAAGCTTTATGAATGATCATTAAGACTGTAAGATGGTTTAAACCCTCAAAGAACCCTAATAATGAACTGATATGAATGATCTTGTTCTAAAGTGATTATAATGGTTTGGCATGACTATTTTAAGTGATTATAGGTTATATTCAACTCTCCCAGGTATCTCTAGGTTTTATTGGTTTGTTAGGTGAGTGAGTGAACCCTATAGGAAAGGCCATGTTTCTCAAAGATTTATTGTAGCAGTCAAAGTTGACTAATTCAAAGTCATTAAATGGATGAATATTAAATATTTAGAATTGTATCTTATATCCATAGTGTTTTCTAATCAGTTTCTATCCCTCAGTTGTGCTAAACTAGTCATACAAATTGGCCTATCACTAAAAATCCTAATGGTGCAAATAGTGAAAAAACCAAAAAAAAGTGAGAAGGTGATTAGGGATGTGTTATCATGGATTAGGGATGAATCCAAGTGCATGTAGATGTCTTTAAATACATTTAATACATGTTCATATTGAATAGAATATTTGGAGATCATTGTATATGATTAAAACATTGCTCATAAATTGACCTATCTAGTTTTGATGAGATAGTGAGGTATAAGACTATGAGATTGGCCTACAAGACCAATATTTCCATTTGACATTATTAATTATATAATATATATATATATTATAATGGTATAATTATCTCATAAGATCATCCACATATATTGGAACTTTCTAAAATTTGTTTTATAGGTGTTTTAGGTCTTTTTCTCCATGATTATGCTAAGTGGGCTACTTGTAGAGAAGGGTTTGAGTCCTTTTTTGTGCGTAATGAAGTATAAATAAATTATTGAAGTTGTGTAGGTATTGAAAGTTATATTTAAAATATTATTTTCCATGGTTGTTTGACAATATTGTGTTTTTTATTTAGTTTTCCAAGATAGTCTTTCTAGGTATGTACAGGCCTAATTATGAATAGTGTTAATTGCATACTTCAAGTGGTGGTTGGAGATTGGAGGTGTTATGGACCTAATATATAAATAGAAGGGATATATTTTAGTTTTTAAATGATGTGTTATTTCCATGTTAGGTGTTTAAGATTGTTCCAAGATGTTCAAAGAGTAATGTGTGTGAATGAAGGCCTAATTGAATTAGTTCTCCTTAAGGCTTAAAAGGAGTTTTTGGTCCTATATACTATAACCAACCTATTGTAATGTTTGATTCATATTTTTGAAATTTCATAAGGCCTAGAATTTTGGAAATATAAATGTACAACTATGTATGTTTGACCAAGGAGTGTATGAGCAAGAACCTAGTATAAGAATAAGGCCTAATAGGCCTAATTATCTAGTCAGAGATTGAGAGGTTGAAGCAAATTATTTAGAACTTTGAAGATATAAAGGAGGTATTATAGATGATAATAAATTTATAGATAAACCATAATGAATATATAACATGTTACTCAGTAGATGATTATCAAGGTCCTTTGACCTAACCAAGCTAGGAAGAGGACTAATTGAGTGAAGAAGGCTAGAGACTAGTTTGAGAAAGATAGGAGTGTGTGAAGAGATGAATAAGGAGATCATCATTTATTATATGAGAAATAATTTTTTTTGAAGGTGATCAATGTTTTGAGGTATTTGAGTTGGTATTGAGTCATATAGGGGGTTAGTTCCTCCTTACAAATGGGTGTTTGCTAAAGCCTAGCTAAGTTGGTTCTTAGCTAATTGGGGTTGGTACTACAAGTGAAGTTGGTGATTCACTAAATATTAATGTTTGTATTATATTAATTTATTCCATTTGCATGATTATTATTTTTTCTTCCCCTTGAGGTTTTCCCACTCAAATAAGTGTTCTATGGGTTGTGCTTTTGTTTCATGCTCATGGTTTTTAATGTGTTACTAGTTCACTCTATTGTTTTGATAGTTCATGAATGATAAAGTAAAGTTATAAAAGTTTTAAAGATTGATTCACCTCCCCTCTCAGTCATTATGCTTCAAAAACTAGTACATTATCCAAATTTACACTCCATAATCACATCCATCCACCCTACTCTAGGGCCTAACTAATAGCTCTTATATCTTTCCTAGAAAGGCTAGGCATAAGTTGCTATTAAAATCCATTAAAATTTTCATCATTGTTTATGTGAATTTAAATATTTATATTGGATTAGGATTTAAATTAAAAATATAATATTGTTTTAGTTATATTTTAATAAATAAAGATTATAAATTAAGGGAGGAAAAAAATATTTGGATTCTTATGCATCTAAAGAATCAGTAGGATAAGCAATGCACATTGATAAGAAAGGCATATAATTTTAAATAGTGGGGGTATTACATAAAGGTGAAACTTATTTATTAATTAAAATTTGGTAGAGACCTTATTTAGGATTACATCATTAATTTATCCTTTCCAACTAAATTAGTTGGAATTTGAGAAGCCTTTTTTGTCCTTATTAACATGGAAAATTGAGTGAAAATATCCCAAATTTTTTTGTATGCTAAATTATTTTGGAAGTGTTTCTAAAATTAAATGTTAAAATGACTACCTCAATAATAAAATCACATAATACATTGGCCTATGGGGAAAAAAATTGAAAAATTAATTACGAACTATATGTGAAAATTAATTTTGTACATAGTTATTTTTTTTCAAAAAATTGAAATATCAATTGAAATTATTGTCTCGATGAGAAAACCATCATGGTGTAGTCATCCTATGGTTCAAAAAATTATTTTTTGGTTGATTCAGATGGAAATGTTGGTTGTTGTCATTCCCACACGGATCAAAATAATTATGAGAACCCCATTTCTACCAGAAAATACCCTCTAATTTTCCATTTCACTTTTATTTTGTAAAAAATAGAAACCTAAATAGGGATATACTACAATTGAATTTGAACCCAACATGCTATAATAGTGAAAAATTACCAAATGTAACAACAAATATTTTGGGAAATACTAGGCTAAGATATTTTTGATCTTTAAGCTCTTTGATGTATGAATCTCTAGTTATAAATAATAAACAAACCCAAAGGTCATTAACTATGGAGGTTTACACCATCCTTTTTCCATATTATTATGTCTCTAGGCTACATTGATGGTAACTTCATAGGCCTAATGACTTACTGGTGCACCACAAAAATAAATGGCTGAGAGACTTCCTATTGGAAAAAGAATTCTAGGAATTTCTTATATACCACTAGGTATATGGAATTTGATATATGTATACTTGTTTTTTTCTACATTGAGCATTGGGAAAATACCATCACACCATAGATTAGGTAAAAAAATTAATGATTTTCCAAAAAATACAACTCCTATGAGTTTTACAACTGTTAGAATAAAATTCTAACCTATGGGGTTTTTTTAAGATAAAATTAATTCAATATTTATTATCCCACTATGTTAACTAATTTATGATCAACCAAAATCTTATAAACACTCAAAATTGGTCATGAATACTTGATAATTCAGTTTTGATTCACCTTTAGTTCAATTGTCTTGATCACTTAATTTGGACCCATTTCACCACCTCACTCTATTCTAAGTACCTATATAGACCTATCCATTTCTAAGTTTATGTATTATGCAAAAATAAATTTTCTTAATCATTAAAAAACTCTGTAAGAATTTTTAAGGACACCCCATTTATCATTTTCAAATGTTACCCTTCAATACTGGATCGACCAATATAGGTCAATAGTGTTAGTTAGTATTGACACCTATGATTCGAATATGTCATTTACCTTATCAATAGTTGATTTTAAAAATTAAACCCTCCCTTATAGGTTGGTGCATATTTTTTGGGATATGTAGCATGATGTTTTCCCCTTTTGGATTATTATAAAGACACATCTAAGTCACCTATTCTAACACTTTAAAAAATTAATATTGAGGCATATTTTAGTCACACATAATAATCATATAGGTGAAAAATAGCAAAGCCTTGTTGTTTTTCTCATAGCTAGGTTTCTTTCATTTATTCATGTTATGTCTATTTCCATACCTTGCTTTCATTTTTCTAATTATAATTTATTTTAAAAAAATGGATACATTTATATTAATTTTATCTTAATTAGATTTAATATACCCATTAGCTCCAAATTATGACAAAACATATTTTTAAACATGCACATTTTATTTGACCATTGATTCAAAAAAAGTCTAGTGGTTTATTGATGCAGATCATCCCCAAATCATTTAGCATGTCAATGTATGTAAGAGTTTATTTTGACCATTTTTATCTTGAGTTAAGGTTATGGGTCTAATATATTCCTTATTTATGTGTTTGAGTCTTTAGAGGTATTTGTAAATGAATGTGATAGATATTTTAGAATTTCCATCTAAAATCCAAGATTTGAAAATTTTAAAAATGTAACTATGATTTAGAGGGTATTTTGGGATATTTGAGTTATAAAAGGTAGATTAAATTTTTTAGTGGGTATATTTGGTCCAAGTAGTATAAAATATGTTTAACATGCATAACATAGAAAGAGAGATGTAAATCAATAAACAAGAACGTGTATAACTGACACCTACATGGCAATGGTCTTGTAAAGAAGTCATCCTTGATGTTTTGAGAATATCAAGTGTATAAAATAATGTATATATGGAATATGAATATAATTATAATATTAATAGGAGGATAAAATTTTGAGAACCTTAAATAACATAACTAGAATGTCCTGAAAGAACAATTTTTGTAAGAACTCTGCCTATTAAAGAAAATTATGTATATAGTTTGTATAAATGTTGGAGTGAATGGAATAGAGAGTTGTTTTTATGAATCATTGTTAAATTAATTAGATTCATATAATTTTATGTAATTTTTTAAAGTATTTTTCTTGTTTTTTGATGTTTTAGAATTATCTTGAAAATAAATAGTTCAGTCAAACTGGGAGAATCCTATGTTGTATAGTTGGAAGGAAGAAAGTAAAGTAATTATTTATAATTAAAGGTTTATTATAATCCTTTTACATTAATTGGTGATTAAATTTTCATGTAAGTTATTTTTTAGAGTTAAAAATTCAATCTAAATTTTATATTCCCAATACAATCCATTTGAAAGTAACCTTGTGTTAATATTAAACCAAAGAGAACAAGTGAGTTGAATATTGAGATGGGTTTTAAAGAAATTTTATATAATTTTGGATAATATAATTTGAAAAGGATTCATATTAATTAATTTTAATCCTCATAATTGGTTAAAGATTCATTATAAACTATCATATTCTAATGGAAACCTACATACAGTCTTTAATAAATTCAAAACTTTGTGTTTTTTATTAGAGTTATTTAAGTGATTTTAATTCATTATAACCTATTATAAAAGGTATTAGGAGGCACACAAGTATTATAAAATTTTTAATTTATTATAAACTCATTTGAGATCATTTTTTTCACTCTCAGCCATGCATAGACCTTCCACAATCAAGAACTAGGGATTGAAATGGAAACTAGTATATCTATTTTTATAACTAGCCAAAATGCTAAATTTTTAGATATGATGTGTTTTCATGTGATTTAAAGTATTAAAAAAAATTGTGTTAATTTCATACTTTAATGTATAGTATTCAATACTGAAACAATCTTCTAAGGCTAAAGAAGTTAAAAGAGACCTAATAGGGTGAAGAGGGTAGTAAAATAGTTGGTATACATTGAGAGTTATTTCCCAAGATTTTGTGTGGAGTTGTTTGAAGAAAAAATGGTATCTATAAATATGATTATTTTTTTAATAACCCCTATAATTTTTACAAACCAAGGGATGTTGTATGTTAGATGGGCTATAAAGAACTAGAGAAGAAATAACAAAAGTGGATTGCTTGAGGAGTGATGGCTTAAAGTTGAAGTGTTTTTTGGGATATAGGAAAGAGATAAAAGGGGTAGGAAATTGAATATATTAGTATTATTAGGAAATAATAACCATGGGATAATTAAGGAGGCCTTTAAGCCAATGACTATATATCATGATTAGTAAGTTTGGTACAAAAGTGGAAAGTGAAGATATGACAGTGTATTTTGAGATAAATGTGTCGATGGTGAAAAGTTGAAAAGTGAGTGAAAAGGTTGTGATGGTTGGTATATCAATAATATATAAAATTTTACCTTGCCTATGAGCTTATTGAAGATAATTTGACCAAGTGTGTAACCGAGGAAGCAAATAATCTATTCAAACAAGTAGTTAGAGATTATATTAGAAAGATCAAATTCAATATTAAGATCCAAGTGATGATTTAGGAATGAGAGGTTATAATAAGATTAGTCATATAAAATGAGATTAGAGCTTAATATAAGAGAGCAAGTTGAATATCATAGCCAAGTTGTGATAATCAAAGGTTTCAACCCATAGGGTTTACATCAAATTAGTATCAAAGCAGGAAGATATAGTTGGGAAAAGAGAAAGTCAGCCCTCAAGAAGGGAAAAAGGTACATGTTTTGATTTTGTATTTCATATATTTTTATGTTATGTAAATTAATTTTGGGAAAAAAGTTATTTCAAGATTGAAACAATTGCAGGAATGACCCATAGAGGTCAACAAGAGAGAATAAGTCTAGTGGATATAGTAAGTGGAAGATAATTATGTTAGAGAGTTATCAATGATGTCATGGTGATGTCATAGAGGTGTCTAGGTTAGTGGATTAAGTTCCTTGATAGCCTAAGTGAAAATGACAAAGTGTGAAAAGTGTTTGTCCTAATATTCTTAAAGGAGGCTTGGTTTATCTTTAGTTTTGGCATGGCTAACGATGTTCAGGAATGATTATGGAGTATTGATTAAGTGAAAAGGGTATTATAAGAGGTTTTATTGCTTTGTAGATATTGTGTGTATAAGTTTAATTCAACCTTTTCATCATTGTTATCATCTATACTTTTGGGTCCAATGACATAAAATATGTGTAGGTAGTTTCATGATGTCATAATTTCCAAATATGGATGAGTTAGGGGGATTTGGTCATATGGTTGTGATCACATTAGTCCCTATTTTTTATGTGAACATTATCAATTCTATTGATAAAGTGTGATAAAATATATACAAGTACAAAGTTAGACTCTCACTATTTCTGATAGTGTTTTCCCATACTTAAGCCAAACTTGTAATATGGAAAGAAAAGTTGAGTCAAAATTTTGATTGTGGCATATCTCAAATATGTGGATGTTTCAAGAGAAGGTGATCATATGTATTTTTTTAGTTTTTTGCCTAGTTTATTTTCATTAACTGTAAGGTTAAGTGTTGAAGCACAACAAAAGCTATGCATGTACAAAGTTGGTCTTTCTATATAGTTTTTGACATACTTGTCTCTATGAATAGATAAATTTGAGGAAGAATTTTAATATAATTATATCTCACACATGTGAGGGTTCATGGATCATATTTTTATATGGTTAGATTATCCTATGTGAAGAGATCATGTTATCCAATTTTTTTTACTTGTGCTTTAGTGAAGTAAAAGATATGGAGGTACAAAGTTGGCCTTCTAAGTAGATAGAAATGGTCCCCATAGTCTATTTTGCATGATGTTAAATATCAAGTCCAAATGGAGATATAATGGTTTGCATATGATCATAAAAGTGAAGATCTATGGTGGTCAATAATTCAAAGAGGTCAAAATGTTTGTTGGTTAATAGAGATAAATATCAAGCTTCTTCTAAGATCCAACGGTGCATAGGTGATCATACAATTTTGATCTAATGGTGTGTGTTGAGCGAGATGATGCCAAATGTTTTATTTTTAATGTTGATTAGAGATAAAGATTGAGATTATTCTAAGGATGAATGGTGATTAGGTGTTCATATTAATTTAAATAAATGGTGTACATTAAATTCAAGAAGTCAAAGTGACAATTGTTTAGCATTGTTAAAGATCAAGCTATGTATAAGAGATCAACGGTGCACATTGAGTCAATATTGTAAGAGTGCATGAGAAGAGGTCAATATATTTAAGGTTTAACATCTAGCATTAGTGCACTATGTTTTAAATTTTAATAATTTTACAATAATATCGATGGTGTGTGCTTAATACGAGTAACGAGCAATCAAGATGATAGCATGGTGTTTGAGGTTTAACTATGACCATTTGAATTCAAATATTTGAATTTAACAAAGAAAAAACCAATGTATGATTTTTGTGTTATATCATTTTATCTATGTAGAATTTACCATGGTTTAAAATCAAATTTGTAGATGACTCCAAGGTTCATCTGGTAATATATATTTGAAGATCTAAAAGTGTGTACAATCAAAGTTATTAATGTTTAAAGTTGATTGTGTGTTTATGTTTGTTCTGCAAGTGACTTGAGAATATTAATTGAGATTGTATTAATGTTTTTTTTATGTTTCATGATGAATTATCTATTGGAGAGTGTTGTATACTCTATAAAGATCATTTGTATGGATTTTGGAGGTGTGATAAATCTATCTTGAGTATGAACAATGCTTAAGAAGTGGATTGTGTGTTCATTCATGGTGACTATATGCACAAAATGTTGTTTGAAAAAATTGTGCTCTAGTAAAATAATGTAGTGATTACTATGATAATTTTATTATGTTAAAGGGGTCATGTGGAATGGGTCCATGCATTTGACAATTTTGGGTATAGGTGTGGTTAGTAGGGACATTTTGGTAATGATTTATTTTATAATTCTACTAGATCATTGGGGTTGCTCTTCTCTTTTCATTAAAGAACAAAAGAATTAAAAAATCAATGAGTTCAAAGAGAAAGATAAAATATAAATAAAATCAAAAGGCTCACATGATAAAATAAAATTAATGTACCATGCATCATGATTAAGAGAAAATAATCTAAAGAGAAGAAAAGGTGCCTGAGGTATCTCTGTTGTGGCTATGGATGCCTAGCTGGTATCAAAGCAATGCCTACGCTTCCCTTGATTTAATTTGATTTAAGATAAACTATAATGAAAGCTACAACTTAATCAAGCCTTTGAAAAACTCATCACAGTAAGTGTTAAATGAATTACATGTTTGACACACATGGATCCAAAAAATTAGAGGTCAAGTATGTTGTGTGAATCAACTTAGGAGTCTCTTTCATGTTTTTGATTTAATTATTCTCTATGTCATAATTCATGATTTATTGAAGGATTGCTAACCAAAGTTATATTTTCTTGAATACTCAAGAGTATTCCCCTTATGATTCACCATTATATCCTACCTCATGTTTTGAGGTGCATGGATAAAATAAAGTCTAGAAAATGTTATGGTGAGGGGAGGGGGGGTCTCATGGAACTAATGCTATGAATCACATAGCATGATTCCAATATTTCTAAGGACTATGTCACTAGATTGAATAAGTGTTTAGTGGTGATGTAGGGAATCAATATCATAGTCATGGATAAACTCATAGATGAGGCCATGGGAATGATGTGTAAAGGGTCAAAGGATTATAAATACTAGAACAAAAGTCAAGAACTCCTCCAGTGCTTTTTTTGCATGAATGAGTTCATGAAAATAGATAAGAAGGGTTTTGCCCAAGCTAATCTCTAATGAAAATGGCTAGAGGTATGCCTCCAGGTGATGAGATACCTCACTCTAGAAGATAATTATACCTTAATTTTCTCCTTTAATTTTCTATTATTAAACCATTTCTAGGGTTATAATATCATCTTACCATTTTACCTATTAAAGTGATTGGAATGCACAACCCCTTCTCACTAGGTAAATGTGGTTAACCCCATCTACATCAAGGACTTATACTAATATTATTTAAACATGGTCAAACATTTCAAGGGAGGGAGGTCCCCATGGGGGGATTCCTCTATCAAAAAGGACTCTTTGGAGGAGGACCCCACCTTGGTATCCTACCATCTATCTTCTAGCGCACCCTAGGCTAATCTATCAAAAACCTTCACTGAAGTCCTTTCACTAAAGCTATTTTTTCCCAAGCCCAAACTAGTCTTTCTAGATAAGGGCACATATACAAAGGCAACCAGGAAGGGAAAATTCCTTTTTTCTAATTAATTGAGAAATAATAAGGAGCAACTTGATAATTTCAACAATAAGGTGCAAGAAGCCAGATTGAACCTGACTAACCTTATCTAAGAATGGAATGCCTTACATAGGAAATCAAACTTGACTATTTAGTCTTTTGTCCATTACATCAAGATAAAATATACCCCTATTAAATATCGACTAGCTTTCCCCCACCTGACATCCTTAGCTTAAACCTTATTAAGAAAACCCTTTAATAAGTAGAGGGATAGGAAAGGCTATGTAGTATCCTCCTAGGAGATGATGATTAAGGACATGGAAATAGGATGAGGTCCAAAGTTTTCAATACCAAGAGGGGAGCACTTGAAAAATATTTGAGAAAGAAACATCAGAGGCCACCCCCTCCTGATCTATTTTTCTTTTATTTTATTTCATTATCTACGGGACTTTCTAGCCATTTTTTTATTATTTTTTGATGTTTAGCTTTGGTGGCCTAGTACATTTTTGTATAACACTTTTATGGTTCCTAAATCCTTGTAAAACCAGGTTGTTTACCCAATAAAATAAAATAAATAATAATTTCATCTTATTCTTTGGGTCACTACTCTCCAAAACCCTAACCTTATCCTCCTGTCTTATCTATATAATAATATAAAAGGATAATATGTGAGGTATATTTAGAATGAGAGTTACTATTATACTAGTAGAATTAGGCTAGTTCTATTAATAAAAAAAGGTATCTATGATACTTTGATGAATTTGTGTTACTTTATTTCTAAGTTTCCATAGATTTATTATGCAAGTATTATGGGTGTTTGTCTTATGGTAGCTAACAATATTATATACCATACTAAAATAATGTAATATGGTATAAGAGATATATTAGAATCACCTCATTCTACATGTAAGTTTAGATATAAGATCTGAATTTATTAATTATTTTTTACACATTCAACATCGTTTTCATTGTTTAGATCTAAAGTTTTTTCTTATTTTACGGTTTAGGTTTTAATAATAAATTTAGTTGCATACTAAAAATAACCAATATCATTCTCTCACCTTGCCTTGGTGGGAATTTTTTATCATAGTTTGGAATTAATTTGTATATTAACTCTAATTAAGATAAAAAGAATAGAAATGCATCAAAAAGTATAAAATAACTTGTAACTGGTAGAATGAAAGTAAGGTACTAAAAATGAAATACAAATAAATGAAAGAAGGATAACTATGAAATAAAAAATAAGAAATATATTTTACCCACATATATGATGATTTTGTACCTAAAATATAACTAGAAATGATCAACTTAGACTGATCATGCATGTGCCATAGAAACTATAACTCTAACTAATCAGGTTCAAGATCTTATAGAAGGGGAGGTGATTATATATTTGATAATATCCTTATGGGTCAATCTTTACCTCTAATAAAATATAAGTAAATTGAATGAATAATCATCTATATGAGCTTGAAACACACCTATGTGTGCAAATTTGACATTTAAATGTCCATAGATGCCATACAAATGAATTATTCAAAGTTGAAACCCTAATAGGGATTGCAATAGCTAGAAACCTACAAAAATAAAATGGAGGAATGAAATGGGGTTAAGTGACCCTATCATCCCCATTATTATTTATTTCTAACTATGTATCCAATAGTACAAAGAGGTAAATGAATCCTACTTAGTTCTCTAATTTAAAGTTATTTGTATGATTATACATATGCATCTAGAAATGGATTAAATACTTGATAATTATTTAGTTTAACTAGATAAAATATGATCTTGACTTGGCTAAGGACTGACTCAAATGATTAGAATCAAATTTTGAAATAATAAGGAATTAATGCTTAGTGTAAAATAGTATAATTATGCTTTAATATTGAAATTTACAAGTGGTAGAATAGGTGACTTAGAATTACCTTTATATCAATCCAAAATGGGAAAACATCACACTACACATCCTAGAAATAGGTACCCACCTATAAGGGAGGGTTAAAGTTTGAAAATTATCCATTACTAGAATGAGCAATATGTTGAACCCATAGGGGTAAAGATAACTACCACTATTGACCCATATTGGTTGATCATGTCTTAAAGGATAACATTTAAAAATGAAGATCTATGATGTTTATATAAATGCTTAGAGAGGTTTTTGTAAATTAAGAACATTTATGTAGGTGTAATATAGGAACTTTTGAGGTCAACATACCCCCATTTTTTTGTCATTGGGACCCTTGAGATAATTTCAACCCTAAGTTTGAAAACTTGATATGATTAGATCATTATCAAAAATTGAAGATCATCCACTTTGATAAGAATGGCCCATTTATTATTAATTCTTCTTTGATCCTACCTTATATTGATAATAATTCATCCTCATGTCTTTAAATGATAGGTTTCATGGAGCTCTTGCTAATGGATCATGATTATAATTTATAAATTGACTCTATTCAATATTTCACTACCCTTTGGTTTATGAAAAATCAAACCTAGATTCATATTCTAAAATCTCCTTCCAAAAAACCCTAACATAAACCCTTGGTTTAAATTTACATTTGGCATGAATACATTTGGTGGAAATACTTTGAATTTTGAGTTAATCTTAATTTTATGCCAAATTTTAATCATGCTTCACAACACAACCAAACCCTAACCTAAAACCATGCTTGGTCCCTTTCCATTATTTTCCCACTTTTGTTTCCTTTATTTCTAACCAATTCTAACTTTAATATTGGTAGGGTCCTTTTAATTTTTCTAAGCATGGTCTCCTTTGTTACCTATTTATCCTAAAGTATTAATTTTAAGACCCTATTCATGTTTATCAACATGATCAAGACCTTAGTCTTAACACTTTAGCCTAAGTTCTTATTTCATCCTAAGTCCTGACTTAGATGCTTTTGCCTTTTGTAGATCGAATGACTCTCACTTCATCACCCCCCTTGATCAGATAGAGTGAAGGAATCCAAAAGATTCTAAGGCATTCACCCTTCATAGAATCCAATGTAATCATGAATATCATGATCAATGTCTCACACTTAAGTGGAATCAATGATCCAACAATTTAAGATTGCTCAAGGTTAAGTGGGTCCCTTTCATTAAATATGAGCTTAAGCCTTAGTTCTACCTTAAGGCCCCTTTGTATTTTTAATACAATTCAACCTTAGGATAAAACTAAGGTCATGGTTTTAATTATTTTAGGAAGCCAATCTCGTGCAATCATCCTAGATCATGATTGATGGTCTATGGGTGCTCATATAGATCTTGATCAAATGAAGTGAGGACAACATTGAAATGTCAAAAGGCCAAAAGAATCCCACAAGGATGATAAGTGTCATCATCTCAAGGACATAGATATAAATCAATGACCCATAGGTCCTCTCTAGGGTCAATAGGGTCAAAGCTTAGAAGCCCCATAAAGCCACCATGTGGCATTCCCACATTCAAAGATTAAATTTTAACACAACCCCATACCAATGGCATGCATTCACTTCAATCTTAATCAGATGGCTCTCACTTCATCATGTCTCTTAATCAGATAGAGCACATTGAATCTAAGATCTATGAAATATAAGAATTTTATGAGCTTAAAATTAACATTCTCATGACCATCATTTGATGATCGTGAGGTTGTCATTGACATTTGTGAGACCATCAACTTTAAACCCACCAAACCTAAAGAACTTCATTAGCTTAAAAATGATGTTCTTGTAAGTTTCATTTGACATCTATGAGGCTATCATTAACATCCATAATAGCATCAAATTAAATCTCATATAACATTTTATATAGGCAAATGGATGTGTTTCTATCATTATAAGGGGCCACTTTGATATCATAGTTTAAAACTTAGCATAAAATATTTTAGTCTAAGTCTATGGCACATTTATTGACATGAAACAAACTTAGATTAAAATATTTTAGCCTAAGTTCCTTTCTATAACCATGCACTAATTAAATTTCATACATCTTTTAGGATCAACAACTCATGTTACAATAGGATTGGATGATCCAATAATACAAAATCATTGATGACTATTCATTAGAGTTCTGAGAACCCATGATCTCAACACATGGTAGATGTGTGTTAAATTTATTACTAGTACATGATACAAAGTTTAGAAAGCCTAAAAAGGTGGCAAGTGGCACAACCATGAGTCTCGATTCAAATATGGCTAATAATAGGCAAGATCCTAGATCATGATCAATGCCCTACATTGATTCATGGGCAATGATCTAATGATGGGAAGTAAAAGGAAAATTTTAAATAACAATAGCTATTACTTTAAAGGCATTTATGAAAAATTCCATGAAAGTTGCCAAATATATTCTAAATAAACACTACCCAAGCACAAAATGAAAAAAATGAAGATCTTATGTGCTTAAAAATGTAAATGTATAAAGGCAAAGGTCAAAATTAAATCTAAGGCATGAATTAGCCTAAGTTTGAATAAGCCATCACCATTAAAGCTTTAGAAGAGCCCCAAAATTACATAAAATACCCTAATTTGAACTTGGATTGATCAAAATCAAGTTAAAAAGAGTATAATTATGCTTTAAGCATAATAAAATTAAACTAAAGACCATTTGTAACATAGCAGTAATCAATTCATAGTTTTGGAAGCCATGGTAGTTCAAAAGCAACAATACAGGGATGGGAAAGAGTTATATTTATTTATAGATAATGAAGGGAGGGTCTTCAAAGACATAGACTTAGACACTACAGTATTGAACATGGGTAATAATAACTGGTGTGAATTCTCTTAGACCATTGAAGAGATGCAGCCATCATGAAGGAGGAACAAAATATCACCACCATGAGCAGAAGATACTACAACCTAGTTGCATTCCAAATGGCTAGTTTCCACTTTGCTACTACCAAACCCAAGGTAATCTACTATATTGACATCCTTTCTGCCATTTTTAAAGATTATATAATTGAACAAGGTTGGATTATTCATGAAAATACCTTTATAATAATTACATACATTTCCCGATTGGCCTCTTAAAGTTACTATAAACTTTGAAATCCCTAAGTAGACTTACCTACCATTAAGGAATGGATTGGTAAGAATGACTTCGACACCATCCTTATGCCATGGTTGCCAAGGGAACCAAGTGATCTGAGACCCTGTTATGATTATCCCAGTTGTCCAATTTAGAGAGGGGCTTAGGGTAATCATGACTCTATTAAATAGAATATCAGGAGCCCCTTCAACCACATATGTTAATAAGAGTTAGGTATCCTACATCTACTTCATGGTAGAGAAATATCTCACTCCCCTAATTGGAGAGACGATCAACATTTATCTAGAATGACAATTCATGGCCATCAAGAAGAAGACCAATAAATAATTCTTCATGATATCCTATCTGTTGGATGCCTTGCCAGCCTCCACCAAGATCCCTTTTATAAAAAATAAGTCACTTGAGGGAAAATTCATAGTTTCCCATCACTATTAAAAGCTACACATATTAAAATATAGGAAAAACATCTAATTCATCTGTGACTATGGGTATCCATCCTTAGTAGGATCCATCACATGGATCCTTATGCCTAAGGTAAGCCCTCTATTTAAGAAATATGTGGAGCTAATGGGAGACATCTAGTTGTATCTAGATTATATAGTAATCAAAATTGAAGGGACTTTTACTCAACCTTATAGGTTACCTTTGTTATTCCCGTCAAGCTAGTAGAGTAAGAAATTACACAACAACTTCTTCATGGTGTAGATAGAGTGTGCAAGGACAAAAGGAAAGGCCTCTTCCATCCCTTTCCTTTTACCATTGGTAGAACTATGCTCTATAATTGGGATTAGGTAATTATTTTATCTAGGTATAGGGAATCTTTCAAATTATAACTTGATGAGCTAAAGTAGTGGGACCCTAATGGCATGGTCTCCTCACATTTGAAATCTAATCAATTACCCAAGCCAATATATGAGCACCAGCTCAATGCCCATGACACCTTATATATCAAATCAAATAATTTTGAAAAAATATTTGCTAGTCTCAAGGGACATACCATTGGACTTGAACACAGATTAACCAGTGATCATAAGCCCCCTAGAGACATATGGAAAATGGGACCTCTATAATAACATTTGATGCCTAAACATTCAATGCCCCTTAAGAGAAACCACAAATGGAAGGGAAATAGACCCAATCATAGATTACACAAGGTCCTAGCAAGGAAAAACTAGAAAAAAGACTTGGTGAGGGACCCTCATCCTCAACCCTTCCTTAAGGACCAACATTCCCAATTGAATACCTAAACATAACTACTCTTGAGCCATATGAGATAGTGTAATATGCCCTTAAGTTCCTTGCTGAGGCATATGGGTCTGATGAAGAAAGGGAACATGTTGAAGAAACACAATCCCAAATATGGGAGGCTAATAAATAAAAAAGGAAAGAGCCCACCTTAGATTTAGTCCCAATGACACCATTAAAGAAGAGAAAGGCATAATTGTCTATGCTTCTAATTGGGTAAAATAAACCCAAGTTGAATTTCACTCACCCCATGAGTGAAATCAACTTATTCAGTGATGAATACCCCATCCATGGATCAATCATCCTTAATTGGTTTATGTACAAAAAAATAGAGAAATCACCACCTGGCACCACTCATGGGCCCTCACCAAGACTTTTAATATTGATGTACATGATGATATCAAGCCATGGATAAGGGATTTGATGAAGGAAGAGGAAGAGAGAAGAATAGTGGATATTATAGGGTCAGATAATAAGCAAATAGAGACTCTGAGATCTTCAAGTAGCACTTAGATCAAGGATCTTGAACCTCTAAACTACACTAAACTAACTACCATTATGTAATTCAATTTAGAGATAGCTAGATTAGAGAGAGTGATAACCAAAAAGGCCATGGTGGGGATTGAAGAGTTCACATTTTAAAAGGTTTAGCCATTTATAGGCTTAACTCCAATTGGGGGAAACAACTTGGTGAACTCCCCATTAATAAAGAGATATTGAAAGCCTAGCTAAGGCTCATTAAGCTTAGGTCATAGTAGGCATCAGAGGTATGAAATAAAGGATACATAGTTTGGAGAAGGAGGATAATTTGGACACATAACCTATCTTATCAGTACCTAAGGCAATGATCAAAATGCTTGATGAATCCTTTTATGACATGTTTGATGCATTGAAAATAATGAATATAAGGAAAAGTGCATTGGCATAGAAGAATAAAATGGCTAAGGGTCTAATATCCCAATGGAAAGATTTAGAGGATCAAATAATAGGGTTAATCAACATTTGATTTGGAAGGTTAATGCATGTGTTTAAAACAATAAGTTTGGGGCATTTGAATGCAATTCTAGAAATTGTTATTAACAAAGTCTAGAGTTTGTGTGCTTAGTCACAAGAACTAGAGAGACTTCTAAAGGATGATGAGGAGTTAATAAGAAGGATTGAATAGCTTCTTGGGATAATTCTCACTAACCCTGCATAGCCCACTATCATAGGCATCATGAAGGATGAAGAATTCAAACATAGGGCTACTTTGGTGACACAAGAATTAAAAAGTAAAAGTCAAGGCTAGTCTAGGGTAGATAATAGTAGGATCTTGGACATGATCTTAAATCTAGGTGAAATAATAACTAAGGCCAAGATCATCTAATAATCCATGGCTATAAATGATAGAGAATTGAATGATCTAGCTAACAAGGAGGAGGAGTGTCTCCCAAAACCAGATGTGGACTTGAAGTTAGTTAATGAACAGGATAAAAGGGCCATGAACATCTTCCAACGGTAGCAACAAGATATTTCTTTAGCACAGAACCCACTAGCCAATTAGTTAAATGATATTCTATTTTTTAAAAACTTTGTAACATTTTGAAAATGGAATATCCTTTTGTAAAGGCATATGCTAGAATGTTAGCATATTTGCCTCTAGGTCAATTTAGTTTAGAAAAGCAAATGTATTCTAAAACCTTATCAAAAGGAAAAATTTTCTTATATTCTATACATTTGTATCATGTAACTAATTGGTATACTACCTTATCCTTCCATAAAAGGCAATATTTCCATTTTGTAAAGGGAGAGAATTTTGAGCAAAATTTGTATACTTTGAGCAATTAATACAGTCAAGGAATTCTATAAAGATTGTCCAAATTTGTTGTTTCAATTGTTAATTTGGATTTTCTCTCAATTATTGGTTTGAAATATTTAATTTGAATTATTTCATGAATTTTAAATTGTCATTTGTGATACAAGGTTGCTAATTTGTGCTTATGCTAGATTAGTTGAAGGATCTTAAATTTGATTAGTTTCATTTATTCTATATTCAGATGTGTTAATGATATTTGAATTTGGTAAAAAATATTTAAAGTAAATCCAATTCTTAATTATATTTTTTCATATTATCCTTAGAAAAATTCTTGGCATATGGATAGATCTGAGCTTATGATATTTTGCATTATCTACTAGTTAAATGCATGTTCAGTTGTAATTGAAACTTTTTCATAAAGTTTGAGTCAAGCATCAACAATCACACATTTTATTTCTACCCTACCCTTGTCTTTTGCTTATTTTTTAACCAAATCACTTTAGTATAGATCTCACTATAAATATTCATCTAGTTATTCTTTAGCATATAAATCTGATCTTAACTCATTAAGATCAACATAGATACTTCAAAATCCATGAGGAACACGGTGGCTTCCAACCAGCAAGTAATATAAATTTATAGAATAGTCAATATGCTCTACCTCTATTTCACCATAAGTAACTAAATTACCAAATCTTGCTACTCCTACCATAAATTCCTAGAATTATAAAATGAGAAGTGTTCTCAAACATTACGATCACTAATGATACACATAGAGGCATCAACAGGACAAGCTTTTGATGGTGCTATAAGGAGGGCACACCTTTATGATTTTTTTGAATCTTTGATAGCTTTAGATTTTTTTGATCAAAGGTTAATGCCATCTTTTCACTTTTTTTGTAATTTTTTTTCTAAAATTCATAATGATCATTGATATTTGTAGTCTTTGACGCATCTTTATGCTTCCTTTAGATAAAGATCAAACATCTTTGAGATTGGATGCTTAATTTTAGTAAAAATAGCTTGAGATCTAAGAATCCATAGTATTTGTGGTTAGAATAGCTTATTTTGATAAAATATTAGTATATCATTCATATATATGGGTTCATTTGAGCTTATACTTGTAAAGATAAGCCATATTTACATAATTGTACATTGTTTTTAGCTAACTTAGTTGAAGTTTAATGCCCTTTGTTGTTCTTCACATAAATCTTTGCAAAATTAGCTTAGTGTATAAATCTGATCATTTTTCTTCATAAAGATAGATTCGATACACTTTATTTCAAATAGGATCTCAAATATTCAATTTTTAAATATAAATAATTCAAAAAAGATCACATTTAGAGACAAGAGAACCTCTACTTGAGTTAGAAGTCCATAGGAGAACCAGATGAGAAAAAGGTAGATGTAGGAATTCAAAGGTATTTTCCATCTTCATCACTCTAAGGTACTCTTGGATTCAACCTTCATCAAGGTATGGCTTGGTTAGGAAGTTCTCCTAGCAATGTATAAGGTGAAATTCATGATCTCCCTCACAACCCTAAAAAGTATTTTCCAACTTTTAGTCCTAGTGGTATTATGATAGTAGAGGAACATGTTAAATCATTTAAGGATGTATTAAGGTTATTGAATTTTAACTCATGAGGATGTATCATGTATATTTTTACTTTTCATATTTAAATATGATTATATGAGTGGTTATTAAACCTACTTGATGATTACATCACCACCTAGGATGAGTTTAATAACATCTTCATTGATTAATTTGGAAAAATAATTAGCCCTTGTGTCTTGTACCAAAAAATTACCACCCTTAAAAGGGATGCCAATGTGATCATAACATCTTTCAATAAAACTTTCCAAAAGATGTATATCAAAACCATTGGCCCTTATAATCTTGATCAAACATTAGCCTTGTAAATTTATGAAGATTCTCTTGATCCCATGACCTTTGTATTCATCAAGAGGGATGTCGGTCAAATGAACACATTAGATTTAGCTTATGCTAAGGCTATTATAATTAATGATTAAATACAACCTCATGTTCAAATGGCCTACTCTATTCCTAATGTTAATCCATAAATGCTTACCCTAAATGCCTTTCCCAATAATAATCAAAATTGTCTGCTCTTAACTAGCTCCCAAATCTGAACTAGTTGTCTCTAAGACATGTTTATCCTAACCAAAATTTGGGATTTTTAAACCACCCTGCTAATAATGGATTTAATGTAATTGATCAAAGGGCATTGGTACCAATCATTGGTAATACTAAAAACTAGGTTAATAATTTAGAGACCCCTTAAAGTAAGAATGAGTCAATTCTAAAAATGGTCCAAAAATTGAGCACTAACTTCCTTCAACTACAAAAATAGGTTGATAATACTAGGAAGACTTCTGGTAGGAACTTATATTTTCAAATATTAAATAGACCCAACAATAGGTTCAATAATTATAGTTTTCAAAATAATAAGAATAAGAACCATCTTCTAAAAATAAGACTATGGATATTAATCTCATTGAAATTACTTTACCTAATTATTGTAGAGTCCATTGCATTTCTAAGCATGGTGATATTGATTGCATTGAATTTTTTAAATCTTTTGATGAATTTAAGGAAGAGTTAAACACTTTTGAATTAGCGCCTAACAAATATAATGGTGTAGGTACCTTAGGATTCAAACTTGCTAATCAAACCTTCATGGTGGAAACATTTGATTTCCCCTTCCAAGAAGATAATGAGCTAGATAATGTTCTTAAAGAGGTTTATGCCTTTCAGCAATTCTTAAAGAAGACATATCCTCAAAGGAATAGAGAACAAATGAAAATTTTTGATTACTACTCCTCCAAATAAATTTGGTACTCCTATAAATGCTACTTTAGATAATAATACAGAGCCTCCAAAGGGAAGTACTTCTAAACCTAGTGCTAATGCTTCCAAATCTTCTAATAGGACTGGTTATAACATTATAAAAGACATGAAGAAAATCAAAGATAATATTACTTTTCATGAATTAACCCAAATCATAGAACAAAGGGATCTATTGTTGGAATCTTTGTCCAAGGAACCTAACAAGATATCCCAAACCAATAATACAAATGTAGCCATGTATAAAGCCAAAATAGAGTATCCACCCTTATTACTTATAGCCAAAATGTTTGGCAATAACTTGCATTATTTTTTGTTGAATTCTAGTGCCTCTACCAATATTATTCCTATAGGTGTTTTTAAATATCTTGGATTGACCCCCAATTAAGTCTAATAGGGTTGTAACCTAATTAGATAATTCTAGGGTTAAAGTGGTTGGATAATTGCTAAATGCCCAAATGTAATTGGACTTTGAGCCAAGATTCCAACAATTTATTGATATCCAAGTAGTGGATATCCCTGATGCATATATGGACTATTGTTAAGTAGAGAGTAGATAAAGAATTTGAATGGATACATGTCCACATATTGTTCACACCTTTGGTTACTTTAAAAGGGAGTTCCAAACCAAATCAAATTTGAAAGGGAACTAAGAATGAAGCACGTGATCATCAAATATAATGTTATCAATGAAAGGGTTAACATAATTGACTCAGAATTAGGGGTTTTCACCCAAGAGACTGCCAAAGTTTGTGATCCTAAAGATTATAATGTTGTGCCTAGGCTATGGTAACTACAATTTGATGGGGTTAGGTGTAAGGTTGGATTTGGAGTAGGCATTGTTTTAAATAACCCTATTAGTAATAAATACCATGATTCTTATATAATCTAATTCCCTTGCACTAACAACCTAGCATAATATGAATCCCTCATTTTAGGCTTGCAATTTACCATAAAAAATAAGGTTAAAAAACTACTAGTTTGTGTTGACTCAAAACTAGTAGTCAATCAAGTAAGAAGAAAGTATCAATACATGTTGTCATACCTCAAGAGGTATAAATTTAGAGTTTGAGATCTTATGGAATCTTTTGATGCCTTCAATATGGTTTCTATCCTTAGGGATGAGATTAAAGCTACTAATGAGCTTGCCTCTATTGTATCTAATTTCATGCCTGGCCAAGATTCCCCCAAATTTAGTATTGATTTTGTACCTTGCACTTTTATCCTAAACAGCATGAACCATTTTTAGGTATTTAGTGATGAACAACAAATCCTAAAATTCATGACTAGTTGAGGAGAATTTTAAGCTTAGATCATTAATGAGACTGATGAGAATGCATTTAGAGAAGGTAAATTTGATGGTAAAGTCATTCGGATGAATGACAATAAGATACCTAAGGGGATGATTTCCTTGGAGAGTTTTTTTGATCAAGACAAGCTAGCTAAGGCTTCAAAGGTTCCTAAAGTAAGTGGGAAGGACTACAATATTGTTGATCTTGGGCCTCAAGATCAACCCCAGATGGTTAACATTGGAAAAGCTTGCATTAGTGCTAAAAATCAGAGGGCTAAAGAGATGTTGACCAATTACAAAGATGTCATAGCTTGGTCTTATGATGACTTTAAGATTTTTGATCCAAGAATCATCATTCATAACCCTTCAAGCAGAAGTAAAGGCTTGTGAACCCTATCTTAGAACCCATGATATTCAAAGAGGTTAAGAGGTTGTTAGATGATAGAATTGTGTTTCCCATCAAGTAATCTACTTGGGTGGCTAATTTGGTACCATTAAAGAAGAATAATGATGAAATTAGACTATGTATTGAATTTATAAATTTAAATAAAGCATTAAAAAAGGATAAGAATCCTCTTCCCTCTCTTGACCAAGTAATAAAATTTATTTCAAGTTTAGCCATGATGTCTTTTCTTGATGGTCTTTTAGGATAAAACCAAGTGCTAATTGACAAAGAAGACAAGATGAAGACAACTTTCACCACTAAGTGGGGCACCTTTACATACAAGATAATTCCTTTTGGATTGATAAACACATGAGCCACTTTTCAAAGGGCCATGAACCATGCCTTCCAAGTCCTGATTGGTAAGTGTATTATAATTTACATGAATGATCTAAATATTTTTTCCAAGAATAGGAAAGACCATTTCATGTATTTATAGTAGGTGTTTAAAAGGTGTAGAAGGTATGAAATCTCTCTCAACTTTAAAAAGAGCATTTTTTGTGTTATTGAAGGTAAAATTTTGAGCCATGTCATCACTAAGGATGGAATTTCCATAGACCCTAAATGAGTGGAATTTATATCCAAGATAGAGCCTCCAAATAGTAAAAAATAATTAAAATCATTTTTTGGCAAGATAAAATTTGTGAGAAAGTTCATTTCTAGCTTTGTAGAGATTGCCAAACCATTGAATGACATGATGAAGAAGGATGCCAAAGTCTCATGGAATGAGGAATCTAAGAAGTACTTTGAAGACATCAAAAGTGCAATCAGTCAAGCTCAGGTGTTGATAAGTCTTACATTTTCAAAGGAATTTTACCTCTACTCTTTTTCCTCTGATCATGCTATTGTTGTTGTGTTAACTCATCCAAAATAGAAGGATATAACCATCCAATTGATTTTATGAATACTAATTCGAAAAATGTTGAGTTAAACTATCCTCTAATTGATAAATAAGCCTTTACATTAGTTAAATCTTTCAAAAAATTTAGGCACTACATTCTTAGGAATAAGGTGCATGTTATTCTACTAGATATAGCTACTAAGATAATGTTAACCTAGTGTAAACTTGGATAATAAGTATGTAAGTTGATGTATATTCTCTAAGAGTATGACATATAAATAAAGACTTAAAAACTAGTAAAAGGTCTAATCCAAATGATTGCTAATACCAACCCTAAGCTAAGTATTATGTAAGTGGATTAGCAAAAATTCAAAGATAGTGAATGGTATGATTATATCATTCATTTACTAATCAATGGAACTTGTCTTGTAGGATTAATTAGGGAGTAGAGAAGAGATTTGAGGCTCAAGGTAGCTCCCTCCCTCATCAAGAATGGGATCTTGTACAAAAAAAACTTTGAAGGAGTGTACCTATTATGTGTCTCCAAGGAAGAAGCCACTAAAATAATGACCACTTTTCATGAGAAGTTGGGAAGTGGGCATCTATTAAGAAGAACCAAAACTCACAAAATACTCAGAGTTGGCTACTATTGGCCCACCATCTTCAAGGATATTCATAATCATGTAAGGGAATGTCATTCATGTTAGATCTTTAACACTAAGGAGCCAAAGGAAATAATGCCTTTACAACTAGTCATTATTGACAAACCTTTTACCCAGTGGGGGATGGAATTTATAGGGGTAATCAACCCAAAATCATTAGAAGGTCACAAGTATGTTCTGATAGTTATTGACTATTATACAAGGTGGACTAAAGCTATAGCCACCAAACAATGTAGGATTGAATAAGTGATTAGTTTATTAGAAGAGAACATATGCACTATATTTAAAATGTCATTATCTTTGGTATGTGATAATTGGTTAAGATTCATATCCATAGATATGATATAATGGACACATTATAACAACATAATCCTCAAGTTCTCATCCAACCATTACCCTTAAGGTAATGGAGTATCTAAATCAATAAACAAGAACCTGATGAAAGACAATAATTTTTTTCTTGTAGAAAAACCTAGAACATGGCATAAGCTTTTCAAGTATGCTCTTTGGGAAAATAGAGAAAGAGTCAAAAAAGCTCTTAAAGCATCTCCTTTATTGTTGGTATATGGGCAGGAACCTATTTTCCCCATCACACTCAAGCTGCCAACCTATAGGTTTATGCAAGAGTATATGGAAGAGGATCAAGAATTTACAAATTCAAGGATATTAGACATAATTCATATGTAAGATACATAAGAAAAGGGTTTTAATAATTTTAGCATATATCAAACCATGGTAAATTTGGTGGTTTAATAAGAGATTAAAGATCAATGTGTTCACATAAAGGGATTTAGTTTTCCTTTGGGACATAGCATCTGAGCCTAAGGGATAGCATGGAAAGTTAAAGCCTTTATGGATTTTCTTCTTTTAGATTATAAAAATGCTTAGAGATAACACCTTTGGACTCAAATAATTACAAGGAATAGAGTTCACACTACTCACCAATGGGCAGTACATCAAGCATTAGTTTTTTGCTACTTCCCCTGAGGTCTTCATGGAGTAAATCAGTAAGGTGGTTAGATTTAGTATAGGTAAGGTAGTTAGTTTCCTTTAGTTATTTCCTTCATATCCCTTGTTTTTATGTAATCAAGTACATATTTTCTTACTTCTATTTTTCCTTTTGATTGTCTACTTTTGTTGTGTACTTTCTTTTATTACCTTGTTCCTTGCTTCCAATAATTCCTTTTGGACAACAATTAGCTCAAAGATTATTTAGTTTACTTGAAGCTCCAAAGTTCATAAATGTTGGTATGAACTTGTTACATATGCTAACCATTGGTATGAAATGTGAGCCTAATGTGATGATTTGAAGAAACTAGTAAAGACTAATGGGAGAGGCCAACTGTTCCATGAGAGCTTATATATTGTCTTGACCTAAAATTAGTTTTAAGAAGATTTGTATTTTTAGGATGAAATCTTAATCTATTGAGGCACAATCATGCTTATACTTATCAAACATCCTTACATGGGATAATGGTTATAGCCATAGGTGATTTAAGGATCATATACTTAACCAAATCCTTAAACTTGGCTATCCTAGTTCCCAACCTTGATAAAAGCATAAAATATCTAAAAATACAAAAATAATAATTAAATGCAAAATCAAAAGCTTTCCAAGCATAGGTGATTTTGTTAATCTCCACCAGGGTTATGGATAACTAATTGGTAGTGGAGTAAGGCCTTGAGAGGAGCCAAAGGCATTTATATCAGGGCTATGGATTCTTGGTTAGTAGCAAATCAATGTTAAAGTCTTCCCTAAACTAGAAGCATGGTTCTTCATGAATATATAAACATGCTCCAAGTTAGTGTTAGTGATTAAAGACATGAAACTTGGAAGTTGTCCCCTAAATCCCATGGCAAATAGTAAGTGAAATCAAAGCACACACACAACATGGCTATGTTTTATATTTGATCCCAATCCTACATGTACAAGGCTTGTTTCAACCATGAATAGATCTTGATAATGTCACTGATCAAGTTGGATAAGTTACGTAGTTATTTATCTGAACCAGAGTCTCTAGGTTATAACATATTGTTATGTTTCCCATACAAGTTTCCATTTTATTAAGGTTAACATACCCCCATTTTTATTATGATTGGGACCCTTGAGATACTTTGAACCCTAAGACTATAAAATTGATATGATTAAATCATTATCAAAATTTGAAGATCATCCACTTTGATAAGAATGGCCTATTTACTTATAATTCTTCTTTGAGCCTACCTTATATTACTAATAATTGGTCCTCATGTCTTAAATTTTTGGTTTTAATGGATCTCTTGTCAATGGATCATGCTTATAATTTATAGATTAAATCTATTCAGACTTTCACTAGCCTGTGATTTGTGAAAACTTGAACCCACATTCATATTCTAAAAGCTCCTTCCAAAAAACCCTAGCAGAAACTTTAGGTTCAAATTTAAATTTGGTAGGAATGCATTTGGTGGGAATACTTAAAATTTTGACTTAAGATTAATTTTATATCAATTTTTAATTGTGCTTCACAACATGACCAAACCCTAGTCTAAAACCATACTTGGTCACTTTCCATTATTTTCCCCCTGTTTGTTTCTTTTCATTCTAACCAAGTCTAGCTTTTATATTGGTAAGGTCATTTTAATTTTTATAAGGATGGTCCCCTTTATTATATATTTATCCTAAAGTATTAATTATAAGGCCTTATTCATGTTTATCAACATGAATGAGACCTTAGTCTCAACACTTTATCCTAAGTTCTTATTTCATCCTGAGTTATTACTTAGATGCTTCTACATTTTTCAAATCCAATGGCTCTCCCTTTATCACCCCCCTTGATCGAATAGATTGAAAGAAGCCCAAAGATCCTAAATCCTTCACCCTTTGAATCAATCTTACATCATCATGAAGATCGTGATCAATGTCTCATAATTAAGTGGAACCAAAGATCTAATAGTGTGAGATTACTCAAGGTTAAGTGGGTCCCTTTCATTAAATATGAGCTTAAGCCTTAGTTTTACCCTAAGGCTCCTTTGTATTTTTTAGTACAATCAAACCTTAGGATAAAAATAAGGTCATAGTTTTAATTATTTAAGGAATCCAATCCTATGCAAGCATCTTATATCATGATCGACAATCTGTGAGTGCTCGTATAGATCTTGATTAAATGAAGCAAAGACAACATTGTAATTTCAAAAGGCCAATAGAGTCTTGTGAGGATGACAAGTGTCATCATCTCAAGGAATTGAATAGAAATAAATGACTCATGATTCCTCCCTAGTTTTAATAGGGTTAAATCTTAGGAGCCCCATAAATTCACCATGTGGTACTCTCACATTTAAATCTTAAATGTTAACAAAACCCCTAACCAATGTCATACACTCACTTAGATCTTGATCAAATGGATATTGATTCATCATGGCTCCTGATTAGATGGAATGAATTGAATTTGAGATCTATAGAATATAGGAAGTTTATGAGCATAAAATTAATGTTCTCATAACCATCTTTTAATGCTCACAAGGCCATGATTGACATCCATGAGACCGTTAACTTTAAACCCTCCAAACCTAAAGAACTTCACAAGCTTAAAAATGACATTCTCAAGAACCTCATTTGACATATATAAAGATATCATTGATGTCTAAGATACCATAAAATTCAAACTCATCTAACATTTTATCTAGGCAAATGGATGTTTTTCTATCATTCAAAGGGGCCTCTTTGATATCATACTTTAAAACTTAGCATAAAATATTTTAGCCTAATTCTATGATGTGTTTATTAACATGAAAACAACTTTGATTAAAATATTTTATCCTAAGTTCCTTTATATAACCATGTACTAATTAAATTTCATGCATCCAATAGGATCAATTGATTATGATTTATCAGTCTCAAAAGATCCAATAGTGTGAAATCATCGATGACTATTTAATAGAGCTTTGAGATCCCATGGGTTGAACATGTGGTGGATGTCCATTCAATATACAATTGGCATAGGATACAAAGCTCAAAAATCCTATTAATGTGGCAAGTTACATAACTACAAGGATTGATGCAAAGATGACCAATAATAGGTGAGATCCTTGATTGCAATCAATGCCTTGCATTGATTCATGGGAAATGATCTGATAGTGAAAATCAAAAGGAAAATTTTAAATAAAAATGGCTAGTGATTTAAAGGAATTTATGAAAAATGTTGTGAAAGTTTCTAGATAGATGCAAAATAAGCACCACAAAAGCACAAAATGATAAGAATGAAGATCTTGTGTGCTAAAAAATGTAAACATATAAAGACAAAGGTTAAAATAAAATATGAGGCATGAATGAGCCTAAATCAAAATAATCCATCACCACTAAAACTTTAGAAGATCCCCAAACTTGCATAAAATACCCTATGTTGAACTCAGATTGATCATAGTCAAGTTGAAAAGAGTCCAATTATGATTTAAGCAAAAGAGAAATAACCCAGAGACCATTTACATCACAATAATAAGAAATTCATAGGTTTGGAAGCCATGGTATCTTAAAAACAACAATAAAATGATGAGACATAGTTGTATTTATCTATAGGTAATGAAGGGAGAGTCTTCAAGGATATAGACCTAGACATTGTAGCATTGAACATGGGTAATAAGAATATAGGTAATGAAGGGAGAGTCTTCAAGGATATAGACCTAGACATTGTAGCATTGAACATGGGTAATAAGAACTGGTTTGAAATCTTTTGGACCATTAAAGAGATGTAAGAGATCATGGAGGAGGAAAAAAATATTTCCATCATGAGTAGAAGATACTGTAATCTAGTTGTAGTCCAAATGGCCAGTCTCCACCTTGTTGCCACCAAACCTAAGGTAATCCATTGTATTGACATCCTTACTCCCATTTTTAAATATTGTAGAATTTAACAAGGTTAGATTATTCATGAAAGGACCTTTAGAAAAATTGCATATATTTCCCCATTATCCTTTGAAAGTTATTAAAAACATTGGAAGCCCCAAGTAAACTTGCCCACCATCAAGGAATGGATTGGCAAGAATGACTTAGACACCATCCTTAGCCATGATTGCTTCAAGGGAACCATGTGATTTGAGACCCTACTAGTAATATCCCAATTATCCAATTTAGAGAGGAGGTTAGGATAATCATGACTTTATTGAATAGAATATCAGGAGCCCCATCAACCACTTATGTCAATAAGAGTTGTGTGTCCTAAATCTACTTCATGGTAGAGAAAGAGATCACTCCCCCAATTAGAGAGATGATTAGCATTTATCTATAGTGATAATTCATGGCCATCAAGAATAAGACCAATACATAATTCTTCATGATGTCCTATCTATTGAATGCCTTGCTAGTCTCCACCAAGATCCCCTATATCAAAATTTAGTCACCTGAGTGTAGATTCACATTTTCCCATCACTATTCAATGCTACACATATTCAAATATAGGAAAAAAATCTAATCCATTTATGACTGTGTATCTTGCCTTGGTAGAATCCATCATAGGGATCCCTATACGTAGGGTAAGCCCTCTAGTCAAGAAATATGTGGAGATAATGGGAGACATCTGGTTGTATCCAGATTGTATAGTAATTAGAATTAAAGGGATTTTTGATTCAACCTTATAGGTTACCCATCTATGTTCCCATCAAGGTGGCAAAGTAATAAATTACATATCAACTTCTTCATAGTTTGGATAGAGTGTGTAAGGACAAGAATAAAGGCCTGTTCCATTCTTTTCCTTTGACCATTGGTAGAACTATGATATATAATTAGGATTAGGTAGTACTATATCTAGGCATAAAGAATATATCAAATTGTAACTTGATGAGTTGAAGCAGTGGGACCCTAAGGTCATGGTCTTCATGCATTTAAAATCAAAGCAATTGGCCTAGCTAGTATATGAGCACCATCTCTATGTCCATGACACATTATATATCCAAGAAAACAATTTTGATGAAATATTAACTAGGCTTAAGGGAAATAGCATTATACTTGAGCATAGATTGACCTATGATCAGAAGCCCCTTGGAGACATATGGAAAATGGGACCTCTACAATACTATTTTCTACTTGGACCTTCAATTCCCCCTGAAGAGTACCCAAAAATGGAAGGGAAATATCCCCAAGCAAAGATTACATAATGTCTTAGCAAGGAAAAACTAAAATAAATACATAGTGAGGGACCCTCATCCTCAACCCTTCCTCAAGGACCAACATCCCTCATTGAATAGCTAGACATGATTACTCTAGAGCTAGATGAGATAGTGTAAGATTCCCTCAAGGTCCTTGCTGAGGAATTTAAGTTTGATGAAGAGGTGAAACATGTTGAAGAAACACAAGCCCAAATAGGGGAGGCTGAGAAAGAAAAAAGGGAAAGATCCCACCTTGGATCTAGTCCCAATGACACCATTAAGGAAGAGCAAGGTAAGATTGGCAATAGTCCTAATTGGGAAAAAGAAGCCCAAGTTGACTTTAACTCACCCCATGAGTGAAATCAACTTATAAAGTGATGAATACCCCATCCATGAATCAATCATCCCTGATTGGTTCATGTATGAAAAAATACATAAAATCCCCACTTGGCACCACGCATGGGCCCCAACCAAGACCATTAATATTGATTTACATGATGATATCAAGCCATGGATAAGGGATTTATAAAGGAGGAGGAAGAGAGAATAATAGTGGTTACTACAAGGTCTGATAACAAGCAAATGGAGACTCTAGGAGCTTCAAAAAGCATCTAGACGGAGCTCCTAAACTAACTACCACCATATAATTCAATCCATATATAGTTGGATTAGAGAGAGTGACAAATATAAAGGCCATGGTGGGGATTGAAGAGTTCACATTTCAAAAGGTGGAGCCATTTGTAGGCTTAACTCCATTTGGGGGGTAACATCTTAGTGAACTCCCCATCAATGAATAAGATGTTGAAAGCCTAATTGAGGCTCATTTAGCTCAAGTCAGAGCAGGCATCATAGGTATGAAGCAAAGGATACATAATTTGGATAAGGATAAGGAGAATTTGGAGACACAAGCTATCTTATTATTACATGAGGTAATAATCAAAATGATTGATAAATCCTTTTATGACATGTTTGATACATTGAAAATAATAAATCTAAGTCAAAGTGTGTTGGCACAAAACAATAGAGTGGTTAAGGGTCTAATAGCCCAATGTAAATATTTAGAGGATAAAATAATAGGGTTAATCAACATCTAGGTTAGAAGATAGATTCTTGGGTTTAAAATAATAAGTTTGGGGCATTTGAATATAATTCTAAGAATTCTTATTGATAAAGTATAGAGTTTGTGTGCTTGGTCACAAGAAATAGAGAGACTCCTAAAGGATGATTAGGATCTAATAGGAAGGATTGAATAGCTTCTTGGGATAATGGTCACTGGCCCTACATAACCCACTATCCTAGGCATCATGAAGCATGTGGAATTCAAACACAAGGCTAATTTGGTGACACAAAAATAAGAATAAAAATCCAAGGCCAATCTAGGGAAGATAATAGTAGGATCCTAGACATGATCTTCAATGAAGGTGAAAGAATAACTAAGGCCAAGAGCATCAAAGAAGCCATGGCTAGAAATGATAGAAAAGTTAATGAGCTAGCTAACAAAGAGGAGTGTCTCCTAAAACCAACTATGGACTTGGAGTTAGTTAATGAGCAGTACTAAAGGGCCATGAACATCCTCCAATAGTAGCAGCAAGTGAGTTCTCTAGTACAGGGCCCACTAGCCAATTAGTTGAATGATATTCTATTTTGTTAAATAATTATAACATTTAGATAATGGAATATCATTTTTTAAAGGCATTGACTAACTTGTTAGTGTATCTACCTCTAGGTCAGTTTAGTTTATAAAATCAAATGTATTTTAGAACTTTGTCAATAAGATAACTATCCTTATCTTTTATACATTTTTATCATGTAACTGATTAGTATAATGCCTTGTCCTTATATAAAAGGTAGTATTTCCATTTTGTAAAGGGAGATAATTTTGAGAAAAAATTGTATACTTTGAGCAATTAATACAATCAAATAATTCTATAAGGATTATCCAAATTTGTTGTGTCAATTATTAATTTAGATTTTCTCTCAATTATTTGTTTGAAAGCTTAAATTTGAATGGTTTCATGAATTCTAAATTTGCACCTTTGATACAAGGTTGCTAATCTATGCTTATTCTAGATTAGTTGAAGGATCTTGAATTTTCGTCATTTCATTTGTTTTGTATTCAGATGTGCTAATGCTATTTTAATTTGGTAAAAAATCTTTAAATTAAATCTATTTCTTATATTTTTTCATATTATCCTTAGAAATTTTCCTGGTGTATGGTGAGATCTAATCTTATGCTATTTTTCATTATATAATAGTTAAATGCATGTTCAGTTGTAATTAAAATTTTGTCATAATGTTCGAGTCAAATATCATCAATCACACATTCTCTTTCCATGCTACCCTTCTCTTTTGATTCTTTTTTAACCAACTCACTTTAGTATATATCTCATTATAAATATTCATCTAGATTAGTCTTTAGCATAGAGCTCTAATCATAAATAATTAAGATCAACATAGATACTTCAAAATCCATGAGGACCATAGTGGCTTCCAACCACAAAGTAATATAAATTTGTGGAACAGTCAATTTGCTCTACCTCTATTTCACCACAGGTAACTAAATTACCAAAACCTACTAGTCATGCCATGAATTCTAAGAATTCTAAAATGAGAAGTGTTCTTAAATACTAAGAGCACATATGATATACATAAAGGCATCAACAGAAACTTAGAAATGGATAAGTCCATATAGGTACCTAAGATAGATTTATGTCATGAAATATGTCCAAGTTAAGTGCTCAAGTCAAATAAAGTGAAAGTTGGACAAAATGAAAATTAATAGGTATCTATGACCAAATTTGAGTGATTTTGTATCCCCTCCCCCCACCATTAAGTATATAAATGGAATTACTTAAGTAAAAGTAAATATACTCTTGAGTGTGTACAAAACACTTTGCCTTTGATCATATAATTCAATTATTCATGGCACTATAACTTAGCAACCTTGCAAAAGCTCATGAATTAATCATATTTTTATTTTTACAATTGAAATATTGAAATCTTAAGATTTAAAAAATTAAAATAAAAAAGGAGTAATATAACTCTATGTGTGAAACCACTTATAACTTTGATTGAAGTTGATGCTTCCATGAAACATTGAGAATTGGTGATTTATATGAATCACTTGGAGATATTGGTTCCTTTATATAGAAATGGAAAATTTAGGGTGATCAATAACTAATGAACCCATTGAGGGATGTGAAGCCTCAACTTGCGATGTTTTTTTTGGTAATCCTAATATGGAAATAGATTGGAATCCATAATGGACTTACATACAATAATTGTAGAATGCACTAAACCTCTAATTTATGCATTATGCACTTTAAATAAAATAACCATTGTAGATGTCTTATGGATTCAATTTTCACTTTGTTCCTTAATTCATATATATATGATCAAAACAAAATGGAGTGCATCCAAGATTTTTCCATGATCATGGATAATAAATAGTATTGAAATCAAGACATGAATTTGTATCATGTATCTATGTGATAAATGCACAATATATAACTATATGTAGATGAAAATTTGTAAACTATGTTTGAAACTTGTGCATGAATCTATATCATGCACCTAAAATTTATGAACTTTTTATGATCCACACTTATAATAATTCAAAATATGCAAATTATAACGTATGTCATTGAGAGGATCATCTTATACCTATACTAATAAATGGCTTGGAGATAGCTTAATTTAGGTCTAACTTGACTAAGCTCTCATAGATTTAAGTTGTGGATGTTGACACAAGATTTCAACCTCTCCTCGCTTTGACGTATAGGATCAGACTATAATCTAATTATTATAATTATGGAAAGTAATTATAAAAAGGACAAATCTCCCTTTAGATTTGAACACATATAGTTCTCACACCTGGATTTAAATTAAAGGATTCAAGATTGATGGGGAATAAACACCTAAGGCAAAGCCATGTACAAACTTGCCAAAAGCCTAAAAAATGTCAAAAAAACATCAAAATATGGAATCATAATGTCTTTGGGAATATTTTCTATCAAAAGGAGAAAGTTGAAAATGACCTCAACAATATTGAACAACAAATGTAAAATACAAGACTGAATGAGGAGCTTCGTTATAAGGAAATAATCCTTTAAAGTGACTATCATAACATTGTTTCTCATGAGGAAACTTTTTGAAGACTCAAATCTAGAGCTATACGGTTTAAAGAAGGTAAACATAATACAAAATTCTTACATATGTCTAACTTAAAACATAGAAGTTGTAACAAGATCATTAAAATCACTCATGAAGATGGATTAGTCTATCAAGAGCTCACTCAGATGAAAGAATAAATCATTGGATACTTAAAGAACTTATTTGCAACCAATAATCCTATCAACAAGATCAAAGCTCAAAAAATTATTCATCTTGTTCCCTTACTAATAAATGCCTCTAACAATGCTAATATCCTTAAAATAATCATTGAAGAGGATGCTAAATTTGTTGTGTTTCTTATTTATAAGGACAAGGCCCTCAAGCCTAATGGATTCTCAAAAGCTTTCTTCCAAAAATTCTAGGAAATTATTGAGATATATATGGTTCAAGTTTCCAAAGAATTTTTATCAACTACAAATATCTTAAGGGAGTTTAATAATACTTTTTTATCATTAGTACCTAAAAATGTTGGTGCTTCATCTCTCTAAGACTTTCATTACATAATCCTCTGCAACTTTGTCTATAATATCTTCACTAAACTGTTTTCTCTCTACCTGTAGCCTTTAATGGCTAAATTCATCTCTCCAAACTAAAACAACTTTGATGATGAAATACAAACCCAAGATGGAATTTTGATGGTCCATTAATCCATGCATTCTATGGAAATAAGCAAGGAAGTTGGAATGATTTTTAAACTAGAAATGAGCAATACATTTGATAGGGTTGACTGGGACTACTTATATATGGTTCTTAAGAAATATGACTTCCATAAACATATAAAAACCCTCATTCAAAACAACATACGCTCAAAAATGTTCTCCATTCTTGTCAATGAATTGCCTATGGGTTGTTTCAATAGAAAAATAGGAATCAAACAAGGGGATGCCATATCTCCATTTGTATTTATAATTCTTATTAACACCCTTAGCAATAACCTCCTTTTATCTCAAAGAAAATATTTTATCAAATATTTTAATTCTATTGCTAAAAATACTTTGACCCTACATCAAAAATTTGTTGATGATAATGTTGATATTATTATTGCCTCTATCAAAGAATCAAAATAACTCAATAAAATCCTTCAAGAACATGAGGAAGTGTCATTGTAGAAAATCAACTTTGATAAAATTACTCTTTTTTACATTAACAATATTTTTCTTAGATGAACCAAAATAACAAGAATCACGGGTTTTTCTATCAAACCCCCACCCTTTTCCTATTTTTTAATGCCTATTTTCATAGGAAAGATCCCCATCCACTTATATAAACCTTTGATAGAATGTTTCAATAAAAATATTAATGGTTAGAAGGGAGTTTTATTATCCTAAGATGGAAAGCTCATGCTTCTAAAAAGAGTACTACAAAGTCCCTTGGTCTACATTATGTCCCTATTCAAAATGCCTTTAACTATTAGTCAAAATATTGATCAAATTCAAAAATTCTTCCTTTGGACTAGCATAGAAACTATGCAATGTTTCTCTCTAGTTGTATGGGATGGAGTTACTTTACCAAAGAAATCAAGGGCCTGGGAATTAGAATAATAAATCTAATGAATAAGGTTCTCACATAAAAAATGGTCTATATATTCATAAAGGAATCTAATACATAGATACCAATCCTTAAATCAAAATATATGCAACATAGATCGGGTATCTCTTTATTGAATGAAGATGTTTTCACTATGGGATCCTCTATATAGAAACTACTCATCAAATTCAAGGACATCAACATATAAGGATATATATGAAAATTAGAGAATAGAGTTAATATAAGGTTTTGAGAGTACCCATAGATACTTGATCATCCATTATCTGATCTCAAACCTTGCTACTTAATCAGAGATCAAATACAATAGAAATTTGTCATTATGGTGGATGAATATATTTAGTTTCAAGGTAATAAAAGAACCTGGAAGCATATCTAGATTTCCAATGTTATTAATGAGCATGCTACTATCATTTTAGATCTCAACATTCTCCTTCAAAGTTCTCATATCCCTAACCTCTTCAAAGAGGACACCCTTTCTTAGACAACAACTCTTAGTGGATAATGTGAAGTGAAGTTGGGATATTACCAAATTATACCTCCAAGTCAAGGGATCTTACAATAGTCAAAAATATGGAGGCAAATTCTTGATTGCAAAAGTAAATATATTTCTTTGTCTCTCTCTTCAAAATAAGATCCTTACTCTAGATAATCTAGCTAAATGTCATCTTATGTTAGTCAATCAATGTGTACTATGTGAGGCAAATTTTAAAATGATACCCCATATCTTCCTTTAAAGCATTTTTTTTCACAAGATATGGAGTGTCCTCTTTCAAAAATTTAAAATTCATTAGATCCATAATTCTCTTAGTGACTCTTGGGATGCATGAGATCCACCTTATTCCAATAAACTTCTCAAGAAAATATGGATATTTTCTTTCCCCCATTTAATATGAGGATCTTAGAAAGAAAGAGATAATAAGATCTTTAGGGACTCTCCTATACCTTAAAATAGGGTTTCTAATAAAATTTTCAACTCAATTATTGAGAAATTCAAAATCTCTAAAAAATACAAGGATCAAATCTATCAAACCAAGAGTAAAATATAGCTAAAAATTAGGTCCCATCTCTATCAGATACCACCACAAATGGCCCTAGATTGAAATCTAAGATCAAGACTAAATGGATTCCCTCAAGTCAAGGATGGATTAAACTTAATTTGGACATGGCATCCAAAGAAAACCTAGGATTATTTGATGGTGGAAGAGTGCTAAGAGATGGCAAGGGTTATTTGATAGTTGTATTGAATAAGGAATAGACCACCAAACTAACCACAAGGCTAAAGATATTAAAACTATATGGGGTATCCAAATGACCAAAGACCTAAGAGTCAACAAACTACTGGTTGAGGGTAACTCCCTCAACATAATTAATTTCCTCAATAAGATCAATAAATCTACATGGACCATTGACTATATCATAAAAGAAACCTATAAATTAGCAAATACTTCCAAGAGATGAAATTATAACATACTTAATGTGAAGGAAACCACCTTTCTAACTTCTTTGCTAATAGAGTGGTGATAATGGCTACTTTCATTTTTTTTAAAGGAATACACTTTTCTAAATAATGGTAATGAAATTATTATAATAAATAGAGCTAGAATGTCACAAAAATGATTTTGAACTTTGCAACACTCCATAAAATTCAATGATAAAAAAAATCATAATATAATATTCATTGGTTCCTTGGCACATGAGACTCAAGGAAATTTTAGAACCATTGAATGAATAAAAGGAAAAGACTTGAAGCCTTTCTACATAATATATCTCATTTCTTCCACAACAATACTCTCCATAGGATTCACATTCTCTCCACCATGGACAGATATTTCAACATAATTAAACTCATGATATATGATAATCTTAAAAAGGATAAGGAAGTCTAGGAGATCCTCAAAACTGGTAAACTAAAAAACTTCATCAATAACATATGAGGGTATTATAAACATATATCAAGAAAAATTTTAGATCAATGGGAGGACTAAGTGGTTACTATCAACAATGTCTATATTGAGATAACTGAAGGTCTCATATCTCAATTTACATGTTTAAAAATTGGACATAACATTCATAAAATAAAATAAAGATTATAAGTAAGAGAGGGACAAATTCCTAAAATAAGGTGAGTATATGCCTTAATACATTGGAAAATTCTTGTGCAAGGATGTTCCATAACCTTTCGATAGAGTCACTAAATAAATAATGAGGTACATGACCTTGGATGGAAGGTATACTATAGTGCATCATTTTTTATTATTAATTTTATACTATTTTTTCCATCTTATCCCCTTAAGTTTTCCTTTTGATATCTCACATTCTCTTCAGTCTTCAATTTATGAAATTAAAATGGGTAATAAAAAAGAGCCTCTCCATTAATCAGTGATTTCATCAATCCATAAGTGCTTCCAAGCCTCTAACCCTATCTCCCTTATCCTTCCTAAAGTGGAAAATCCAACATGTAAGAGAAATATTCCCACCAAAATCCTTAGAAGTGTCAATAAACCCTTGTCTTTTACTCATAAATCTAAATATACCATTGATATTGATAGAGACCATAATGATCAAGACTATCTCCCCCTATCAAGAATTAAAAATCTATTAAAAAGGTTATAGACCCCATGCAAAACCTCTCTACCCATATCAAAAAGTGAAAATATGTGAAAAAGTTCTCGCCCCATCCCCTAATCCCACCTCCCCTGATCCCATTCCAATCTCTATCCCCACCCCCTCCCCTTTTCCCACCATCCCTGCTCCCACTCTACCTCCCATGACCCTAATGAAAATAGAAAACTCAAAGAAATTACTAATAATTTGAAAATTCTCAAACAAAGTCTCCATTCAAATATTATTATCTAGGAGACTAATCCTAAGCAATCTGATCCCATCCCCAATCCCTTGTAATCTAATCCCCCCTAGAATTCAAGGAACTCATGGAGGAGAAAAAATACCAAACAAGACTCAACAAATTTGAGGATGAGGTGTATTTTCTTAAATTAATTGTTTGTTGGTTCATAAAGTATTAAAAATATTCATGGTGGAGATTAACAAACTTTGACTCAATGATGATATCTACTGCACTAAATCTGACTTCCTAAAAATTAGCTCTAAATTTAATAAAGTCAAGGAAAGATTGTTCAATATAGAAAACATAATGAATCCATTAGTGAAAATATCATTACACTTATTAAATACAAATGACTCACTATCATAAAAATCATTAAAAGTATGGAGGCCCTTAACACTCTCACTAAAGGTAAAAATGAAAATATTAAGACCCATAAAAAGGGCAAAAAGATGAAGGGCACTATTGATGACAAAGTTGATCTACAATCCATCAAGGACAAAAATCCCCCACTAGAATATCTTACTCAAAATTGGTCCAAGGCATATAGAGAATGGATGGGACCTAAAACCTAGTTTGTTACTTTTCTACTATTTTCCAATTAGCTATGTTTCTTTGTCTCTCTTGGCATGTTTATTATAATATTCAATCTTAAGACCTTAATTACTCTCTTTTTGTAAAGGGTAGGGTCCCTCATTAAAACCCTCTTTTACAAATACTAAAACCAAAACACAATAGATATTTTTGGGATAAGATGCCCAAATATTTAATATGTACAAAAATTGAACAATACCCTTAAAGTAGGGTAACACCATAAAATACTCCTTTAGGAAGGATTAACTCCACAATGTCAGTTCAAGGGGACAACTTCCAATATCATTCTACTAAATAGAAAACTCAAACTTTACTTTATTAATCGATATCCTTTATAATTATATTCACCTCTATTATATAGAACTCTATATAACTAAAAAATAATGGATAACCTCCTAATCCTATTTTAGGCTGATCATTACCCAACACACTAATTCCATAAGTTACTCATGTATACTAATATAGTATACCCACATAAATAAATAAAATCAATGTGTGATACATATCAAAATATCCATCAACCCATATAAATTAATATATCATATCCCTAGGTACATAGCATTCCTTCCCTCCTTGACATGTTTTATCCCTAAAACATAAGAAGAAACCAAATAATGAGTGTGCTTCATATCATTCCACACTTGTATTTATGCTCAACCATCCAACCACTCATATGTGATATTGATAGGTAATATCTCCCCAAAAAAATTTCTAAATTCCATTTTGTTAGTTTGATTCCATTCATGGTCATAACTATACCAATTTGGTGTCCATGTATAATGATTTTTCCTTTGATTCTATTGTCCCCCAAAAATGTTAGCTCATTTTTAGGACAACATATGTACTTTTTTGGTTCAAGAGACCAAAATACTCTCTTCCCTTTTTAAAATTTTTTCTAAGCATTCAAATAATCCATTTTTCAAGCTTTTTCATTTCTATGGACTCTACATGCTTGAAACTATGGACTCATTTCTGTGGACTCTGCAGGCTTGATTCTATAGACTCTACAAATATGTTTTTATGGACTCAAAATGCTTAAAATCATTAGGTTCAATATTTTCAAAGGCTTCTACAAGTGATTTCAATCAAAAGAAAAAATTTCCAACACTTAGTCATTTTCAGGATTGATTCAATGCCTTGGTTCAACCAAAAGAGTTCATCGACAAGCTTCTATGCAACCTTTGAACCATTAAACCGTTGAACCATTGAACTTTGAACCATTTTGGTTTAATGGGTTCAAAATTTTAATGTCATTATCAAGATTTAAGTGTATTTGTCAAGGTTTAAAGCATATGGTTCAATGGGTTTAATGGGTTCAAAGGTTCAATGGTTAAAATAGGCCTAAGTCACCTTTAGGTTCTATGGAGACCTATTCAGCTCTTTAACACTTCTCTAATCAAAATAAGAAAAAAGGACCACTTCCAAATGCATGAACCCATTCCACATGACCCCTTTGACATCCTAAAATTATCACAGTCACCAATACATTCTTTTGATAGAGCACAATTTGTTCAAACAACATTATATGCATATAGTCACCATGATAGAACACATAGTTAACTTCTTAAGCATTGTTCATACTCAAAAAATATTTATGACACCTCTAAAATCCATACAGATAATCCTTATGGAGTATAAAACACTCTCTAATAGATAAATCATCATGAAACATCTAAACAACATTAATACAAGCTCAAACAATATTCTCAGGTCACTTACAAAACAAACATGAACACACAGTCAACTTTGAACCTTCATAACTTTGACTATACATACTTTCAAATTTTCAAATATATATTATCAAATGTGCCTTGGCATCTTCTACAAATTTTATTTTTACACCATGGTCAAATTTTTTAGAGGTACAATCATTGAGAGGGGGGTGAATCAGTGAGCCCAAATAATCCAACTTCAATTATGATCTTTACAAACACTTAGTCAGTTACCACAAGCATTCATGAAGTATACACATCATTTAAAGTAATGAGCAAGGAGAGAAAATGTAAGATCAATAACATAACACAAAACATACATGTGAAACCCTCTTGGGGAATAAAACCCACTGGAACCTACAATTGGAATATTGTCTTATAATAACAAGAACCAATTTTGACCAGTTGTAACTAATCAAGGAACTATAATCCCTATTTAGTGAGACTGTAATCCCACAAGGTGATTCAACACCTATATAGTTGAGATGCAATAACAACTAGACTTTTAACAAGTTTCACCTTTTAGGGAGGTTGTAACCACCTATGAACTGATGTGTTTAACACCTGATGATGGACCTTTGCTTATCATTCTTCACCTTCATTCACATTTAATTTATAAGAGAGCTATTCTAACAATATAATTATGACCAATAGGTCATAAAATAAGTCTTCAAACTAATTTTATCATCAAATCATCCATAGGTCACTCTACCCCTCCTTCGCTACACAAAACACACACACAATTCTCTCTTAAACAACCTCTTGAGCATACTCACCCATTCTACCTCTTCTAAGCTTATTAGGTCCAATGACCTATGTGATCACCTTCAGCACCTTGTTTAGACAATCATGTCTAATCCTCTTCACTCTATTCTATTCCTCACTGACCTATACCTTCTCTTTCAAAGGTTCTTACCTTCACTTGGATCCACATTTGCACTGCCTTAGTCAAGTCTCACAAGTCTAGAAATCACCATCTTTGATTTCATAATTTATAGAACAATCATGATAACCACACCTTAGTCAGCCATTAGGCATGCCTTGATCCTTAATTCATCTCTCACATAAATACATGGCTTAAAAACAATCACCATAGGTTAACCATAGCATTTATAGGTCACCCTTAAGGAACTACACCTTTTAATAAGGAACTTGTAGCCCTTATAGGTCTCATGTGAACCCATTCAACCCTTTAGCACTTCATAAAAAAACATAGAAACACTAAAAAAATCATGGACCAATTCCATATGATATATATGTCCCCCTTAAGTGCCAATATCCATCATATTACCATTATGCTTAAGGACAAATTGCTCAAACAACATTCTATGCATACAATCACCATGAATAAATATACAATCACCTTATGAACCTTTGTTCATACTATATATGATTGGTAAAACCTTAATAATTAACATATATCATTATTATGGAATCTATAATATGATCTAATAGCTAATTCATCAAGAGATATTGAAATAGAATCAAAATAAGCTCAAACAATCTTCTCAGGTCACTTACAGAACACAGTCGAATACATAGTCAACTTTAGACATTAATATATTTGATTTTACACACTTATATATATTAAAATTAGGTTAATTATATTCATCATTAATTCCTCTTAATATTTTATTTTTAAAACATGAGCAAATTTGTCTTGGATCAAAAGTTATGGCCCAAAAACCAGGCATTGATCTTTCCTTTATAAATTCAAATATTCAAATGTAAACAGTCACAATTAAACTTCAAACACTATCCTCACATATCATGTCTTCTCATATTCAAATAAATATTTCACTATAAATATTCTCATAAATTTAATGTACAATCACCAATTCTCAAATTTTAAACATCAGTCACTTTGACCTCAGCTTGTGCACTCTAGTAATCTTAACTCAATACACATTATTGATCTCTTTGCGACTTGTTCAATCTTTATGTTTGCTAAAAAATTGTCATATCTAGCTATTTAAATCTATGCACATGATAATATAAATATATATATATGATCACCCATGAACCATTTGATCTTAATTATGCAAATTGACTATGTATAGTAACCAACTTTAATATGTCTGTAGAGCCAACTTTGCACAAATATATCTTTTACCTTGATCAATATCATGACCTCATATTTGCACCATATAAACACTTTAATATTGGAATCCAAAAATGTAAAAATATACTCATTAAATCCTTTCACATATAATATATAGTGCTATTAATCTTCTCACTTAGATTCTTCTACCACAGAGCTAACTATGTCAAAACCTACCTGAGAGGCCAATTTTAAACATGCATAACTTTTGATGCACTTTAGTGCTTGTTATGAAATTTAGAAAATAAATAACTATGATAAAAATATATAAAAACCATATGATCACCTTCTATTTAAATTTACACACATGCAATATATGGTGTCAAAAAATTGCTTACTCAACTCTATTTGAACATAAAAAATGCTATCAAAATGCTTGGGAGCCCAAATTTTATCATGCTAAAATGCATGACCTAAAATTTGGCACATATGAACTAGGAATAAAATAATAAAACAATATTATTAACTTCTATTTAAACTACTGCATGTGTGAAATATAACTACATCAAAATGCCTACTCAGATTTTCTTATCAAATGTAAATTTGGCTAAGTATGGAAAAACATAGTCAAACTACCTGGGAGCCCAACTTTGCATATGCATATATTTTGATGTGCTTTATTTCATGATATAAAAATTAAAATAAATAAAATATGCAAAAAAATTAATAAACCCATATGATCATTTTATCATGACACGTCCATGTGTGTGAATTTTGACCTCATCAACATGATTACTCAACTCTGCTTGAACCCTTTTGTAAATTTGGCTAAGTATAGGTACTTAGTGAGTTTTGTCTAAGAATACAAATTTGCATCCTCATATATTTAATTATGATTCAACACATTACTTGATATTTAGGTCATAATAAATAGAGACTAATGTGATCATAACCATATGACCAACTCTCATCGACTCATTCCATTCTGGTAATGGTGATGCCATCAAATTGCCTACTCAATTTTTTTACCATTGGACAAAATGTATCAAGATGAAAAATATGGATAACTAGATGAATTCCACTCATTCACAAAAAAACTCAAAAAACCATGGACCTTTGATAGGACACCTTTCACATTCTTAGTGCTTCAAACTCATCCATAAACATCTCAAATCATGCAATCTCTAAAGATTAACCAAGCCTTATTCAAACATACTAGGACAAACATATTTCACATTTTTTCATTGTCATATAAGCTATCAATGCACTTCATACACTCATATGGACACCTCCATGACATCACCATGACATCAGTGAAAATACTCCAACAATCTCCCCTTTTTCATTGATGTCAACAAACATCATATAATAATATATAACTCACCTTCCTTCTCTCTCAAAGAACTCCCACAACAGGAACTTTCTCCCCTTTGACATAATGATAAACTGGGCACCAACTAATCCTAAGGACCTAAAAATAATATCAAATAGGAAAGGACAATCTTATAAATATGATACAAACTCCCCCTTCCCTTGAGGCTACTTTTACTTAACTTGGCAATATCCTTTTGCTTCACACTAACACTCTTTTCAACCAAACACTACAACCAATAAAGAAAGAACACATAAAAATACTAAAATATGATATAAATCACCAAAAAAATTGAGAGGGAATCTTAATATTTGTAAGTCATGGCATCACTTGAGCATCTTTAGATCTCCATACACCATGAAGAATCACCACACATGCTTACTAGCCTTCTCACTCAAGCTACCATAAGGACCACAAACATAGCTTCATACCACTCAAAAAATAGGAAACATTATCTCAAAAAACTTGATAAATCTTCTTGAAACACACATACCTTTCTCTTTTGGATAAATTGATAAAAAATCACTCTTCTTCAAACTAGGTATGTCTAGCCTCCTCGTAGCCCTACCTAAAACTTGCAGAGCCCACAATTTTTAGTAGACACATCTTCAAGAATTAAAAATTCATATGTAGAGAATGCTAATATTCCCCCTCAATCACACAAATTTTAATCACTAATTTCATCGTCTAAAACATACTTCACAAACCTACTAGTTAATTAGCCCTCCATATTGATAAAAACTTGAATAACTTAGGAACCAAAAACATTCAATTCTCTATGAAGCTTGTTTTGAAAACTCATTTATCCCATTTAGTAAATTAATAACACTTAGACCTCAAATAATAAGGTATACCAATTTTATATCATACCCCAAAACCCTAAAATCTCAAAACAAACAAGGTCAACAACCTCCTTTTGGTCAACACACACTTATAGACCAAGATTTGATCATTCACACCTTTGAATTCAATGACTTCTTATAACCAATTTTAGGACTTGCACACTCTTAAGCATAAACTGAGAAAACTGAGAGCACTAAAAAAATCTCCAATTTGACTTCAACATACCTTCAGACCACAAAACCACCTGGATCATGATATAATAAGATAAATGGAACTTTATAAGCAAGAAGATTATCTTGATAACTCAAAAATCCTCCTTTTCTATCTAGAAACCTTCAATCTAACCATATAGACTAAACATATATAGCTATCATTATGCCAAAAGGATAACTACATATCATGACATCATTCTTGTCAACACCACAACATATATTCCTTCTAGGCATACTTGATCCAACTAAAAACACTCAACTTTTTCAATTTTAAACCTACTAAAGAACACCACAACAACATTGGCTTCACAAAAAACATAGATAGAAGCATCTTCACATATTCTCCCCACATTATGCACATGTTCAAAACACTAAACATTTGTGGCATACACAACTGCTAAACAAGCCTTAACAGATTTAGCAAGATCTAAGACTAGGTCTAAAAGAGGGACCTTATTCATGATATCAAACATATGATAACACATTCTCCTCATCCTCCATATCAACCTTGTCTTCAGTCTTTCAACATTTGATTAATTAATTTAAGTAACAAATTGACAAGTTCTTACCTTCAGGACAAAAAACCTTGACCACACATGAACAAGATCAACATACATTTTTATACAATAAAAAATCTTGACAACTCATCATCCTTGATTAGACACATGAAAACTTTCATTCTCTTCTTGTAGACCTTGCACACACAACCAAGTCCCACCCAACATCCACCATGCTTCCTCTTTTAGTAAAGTTTTTCTTTGAAACTTAAAGAGAGACACCCCTTTTGACATAGTGAGACTAAAAGTCTAAAAATTCTAGAGACTCCCATATCTCTATATCTTTCTCTGACTTTCAATCATGCTTGACTTTAAAAGGATGCTTTATTTCATTCTTTACTTTAGACTTGTTATAAAATGCACACAACATAAACTCTTGTATTCCCTTCATCTCTATCATGGCAAACAAGCCATCTTTGGTTTTATATTGACTTCTCCTTATAGGCTTAGGTTTCCATACACATTTTTGACCCCTTCCTTTCATATTAGGATCTCCATACACCTTATTTTTCTTTGAGAACTCATTTAACCTATTCTTACAATACCTAGCAATGTGACTAACTTTATGACTTCTAAAACTAACAAGATAATTCATACCTTTTTCTTGATGATGCTTTTGATCTTCATTTTTTATTTGGATAGAAGATAAATTCTCTTGGCATTTTTGTATCTTCTTCATATTTGATTTTTTTTTTATATTATCATGTAATCCACCTAGATCAAGATTATCCTTCATAGTATTTGGTCTCAACACCATTGATTGACATCTTGACTAATTTGAGTTAAGTATTATCCAAGACCAATTAATCCTTGGATTCTTCCAAGGATCCATGTGAACTCATTCTTAGAGCTCATATTTCTACAATCTCTTGCCCTGTGACCATATTGATAGTAAAAATGACAATGGCCATGAAAAGAAGTGGCATACCTTATTGCATTGGGCTATGTAACTGGTCTTATTTCATTGTTTTTGACTTGATTTAGCTTATTTTGATCTTTTAAAATCTTTCTTATCTTGACAAGAAATTTCTCATGCTCATCCTTCAGTGAATCTAGCTTGGTTTCCAATTGAATGCACTCATCCTCTTTAGCTCTTATACTTGAAATAACAACCATCAACTGACCTTTGAGAACTTGGATAGTCTTGTTATCACTCTTAGCTTCTTTAGCCATGCCATATTTTATTATACATGCTTTCTCTATCAAAATTCCTTCGAGATAAATGACTTGTGATTCAAGACCTTTAATCACATAAATTATCTTATGATTCTTTTTCTTCTACTCCTTTAGTTCACCAAATTCACTCATAAGCTTAGCTTTTAGATCAACTTCTTCTTCCTCATTGTCATCTTCTCTGATGTCATGGAAAACTTCTTCACCATGTATTATGTCCTTCTATTTTTAATTCAAATATGTCTTAGCATCTACTTGTTGAACCTTGAGATCATTGATAACATTTTAATCCTCTTTGGCATCTTTCTTCAAAATACATATCTACTCTTCAAGTGCCTTGATCACATCCTTCCAATATTTATTCTCTTTCTTAAAATATTTAGCCATCTTTGTACCTACTTAAAATCTCCTTCAAGTTGTTAAGTTTCCTCTAAATAACCCACTCTAATAATAATTGTTAAAGGTAAAATCATTGAGAGGGGGGTGAATCAGTGAGTTAAATTAGTGAACCCAAATAATATAAATTGAATTCTAATCTTTACAAACACTTAATCAGTTACCACAAGCATTCATGAAGCATACACATCATCATATCAATGATCAAAGAGAGATAATACAAGATCAATCACATAACACAAGACATACATAGGAAACCCTTTTGGGGAATAAAACCCACTAGAACCTGCATTTGGAATAATATCTTATAATAATAAGAACCAATTTAGACTAGTTTTAAATAATCAATGAACTACAATCCCTATTTAATGAGACTACAATCCCACAAGGTGCTTCAACACCTATCTAGTTAAGCTAAATAACAACTAAAATTTTATCAAGTTTCACCTTACAAGGACGCTACAACCACCTTAGATGTTGAGCTACCACAATAATAAATATAAACACATCCACTTGTGAAATAATTTTTTTAACACCTAATGATGGACCTCTACTTATCATTCTTCACCTTTGCTCACACTTAATTGGCAATAGCACTATTCTGCCAATATAATTATGACCAACATATTATATAAATAGTCTTCAAACTGATCTGCTCATCAACTCATCCATAAATCACTTTACCCCTACTTCACTCCACAAAAAACACACATAATTCTCTCCCAAGTCTCTCTCAAACAAGTTCTTGAGCATACTCACCCATTCTACCTCTTATAGGCTTATTAGGCCTAATAACCTATGTGATCACCTTCATCACCTTGATCAAACAAGCATGTCTAATAACCTATGTGATCACCTTCATCACCTTGATCAAACAAGCATGTCCAATCATATTTTCTCTTTACTAGTCATCACTAACCTATACCTTTTCTTTCAAAGGTTATTACCTTCACTTGGATCCACATTCGTATTGCCTCAGTCAAGTCTGACAAGTTTGAAAATCACCATCTTTGATTTCACTATTTATAAATAAATCATGATAATCAACACATTGGTTGGCCATTAGGCATGCCTTAATCCTTAAGGCATATCTCACATCTATACATGGCTCAAAACAATCTTCGTAGGTTGTCCATAGCATTTATAGGTCACCCTTAAGGAACTACACCTTTTAATAAGGCACTTGTAGCCCTTATAGGTCTCATGTGAACCCATTCACTCCTTTAGCACTTTATTATACAAAAATAAGAAAACATAACCTATACCAAAATCATGGACCCATTCTATATGATCTATAAGGCCCCCTTAAGTGCCAACATCTATCACAATACCCTTCTACCTAAGCATAAATTACTCAAACAACATTTTGTGCATATAGTCACCATAAAAAAATATATATTCACCTTATAAACCTTTATTCATAATTTATATGATTATTAAAAACTTTATAATGTACAAAAATCATCCTTATGGAGTTTAAAACATTATCCAATAGCTAATTCATCAAGATATATCAAAATAACATCAAAAAAAGCTTTAAAAATATTCTTGGGTCACTTATAGAACATAGTTGAACACACAATCAACTTTGGACATTAATATATTTGAATGTACACACTTTAAAATATTAAAATTAGGTTTATTATATGTTTCATGGATTCCTATTCATCTTTTATTTTTACATCATGAGCAAATTAATCCTAGATTGAAAGTTATGGCCCAAAAACTAGACACTGATCTTTCCTTTGTAAATTTAAATATTCAAATGCAAACGTTCGCAGTTAAACTTCAAAAACTATGATCACATTTCATGTCCTCTTAGATTTAAATCAATCTTGAACCATCAATATTATCTAAACTTTAATGCATAGGCACCAATACTCAAACATTAAACCTCAATCATATTTACCTCATCTTGTGCACTCTGACAATCTTGACTCAACGTGCACCATCGATCTCTTTATGACTTGATCAATCTTTAAATTTGCCAAAAAACTATCATATTGACCCATTAGAATCTATGTGCACCATTAGATAATTTTTTATTATTTTCCATGAACCATTGGATCTTCATTATGTAAATTAACTAAGTATAAGAACCAACTGCAATATGCCTGGAGAGATAACTTTACACAGATATATTTTTTTCCTTGATCAATACAATGACCTCACATTTCCACCATATGAATACCTTTAATAAGGGAATCCAAACATATAAAATTATTCTCCTAGAACCCTTGAACATGAGAGATATATCACCATTAATTTTATCACTCAAATTCTTCTGTCATAGAGCCAACTATGTCAAAACCTGCCTGAGAGGCCAACTTTGAACATGCATAACTTTTGGTGTGCTTTAGCACTTGTCTTAAAATTTAGTGAAAAGAACTAGGATAAAAACAAAAAAAAAACCATACAATCACCTTCTTTTAAAATTTCCACACGTGTGAGATATGACATCAATAAAATGCTTACTTAGCTCTATTTGAACATAGAAAACATTATGAAAATGCCTAGGAGCCCAACTTTGCACAATCATATCTTTTGTCACGCTAAAACACATGACCTAAAATTTGGTGTATAAGAACTAGGTGTAAAAATAATCAAACCCATATGATTGAATTCTCCTAAAACTAACACACATATGAAATATAACTACATCAAAATTCTTACTCAACTTTTCTTATCACATGAAAATTTGACTATGGAAAAACATAGTCAAACTACTTGGGAGCCTGACTTTGCACATTGATATATTTTGATTCCCTTTGTCACATGATATAAAAATTAGTGATAAGAAACTAGGAACAAAAATTAACAAACCCATATGATCATTTTTTCTTGGCACCTCCATGTGTGTGAATTCTAACTTCACCAACATGCTTACTCAGCTCTGCTTGAACCCTTTTGCAAATTTGGCTATATGAATTTAGTGAATTCTATCTGAGAAGACAAATTTTCACCCTCATATATTTAACTACAATTCAATAGATGAATTAAAATATGTTACATAAAAAATAGGGACTAATGTGATCACAACCATATGACCAACTCCCCTTGACTCATTCCCATGTGGCAATGGTGACATCATCAAATTGCCTACTCAGATTTTTTGCCACTGGACCTAAAGTGTCAAGATGAAAAATATGGAAAACTAGATGAATTCAACTCATGCACATAATCACTCAAATAGATATTGAACTCTAATAAGACCCCTTTCAGATTCTCAATACTTCAAACTCATCCATAAACATATCAAACCATACAAACTTTAAAGATCAACCAAGCCTTCTTCAAGCATATTGAACACTTTTTAAATGTCACATAGGCTATCAAGGCACTTCATCCACTCACTTGGACACATATATGACATCATCATGAAATCATTAATAATACTCCAATAAAATTATACATTGATTGAAATATATAGCATAAAAAATAGACACTGGTTTTCCTTTTTTAAATTTAAATATTTGAATTCAAATGGTCATAGTTAAACCTCAAACACCATGCTATCATCTTGATTCATCTCTACATAGATTAAACACGCACCATCAATATTATTTTACAAATCTTGACCTTTAAGACATATTACACCAATGTCAAACATTAAACCTTGAACATGTTGACCTCATCTCATTCACTCTTACAATATTGACTCAATGCACACCATCGATCTCATGTACATAGGTCGATATTTAACAATGATAAAACAACTTTCACTTTGACCTCTTAAATTTAGTACAAACCATTAATTTCAATTAGTACAAATACTTGATCACCAATTATCCTTATAAAAATCTTGATCTTTATATCTACTGAATGTTAAACATCAAACATTTGGCACCATCTCGCTCAACATGCACCATTAGATCAAAATTATATGATCACTTGTGCATCATTGAATATTAGAGGAAGATAGATCTTTATCTCCATTAACCAACAAACATTTTAACCTCTTTGACTTATTATGCACCTTATACATTCAATTTTATGATCACCTACAAGCTATTAGATCTTCATTTGGTCCTGATCTTTAACATCATGAAAAATAGACTAAGTATGGGGACCATTGCTAACTACTTATAAGGACAAATTTTCACTTCAATATATTTTACTTCATTCAAACACACATTCTAAAAATTGGAACATATGTTATCCTTGCATAGGATAATCTAACCATATAAAAATATTCTCCTACAACCCTCACATGTTTGAGATATAATGACATTAAAATTCTTCCTCAATTTTATCTGCTCATAGAGCCAACTATGTCAAGAACTATCTAGAAAGACCAACTTTGCACATGCATAGATTTTGCCATGCTTTAGTGCTTGACCTAGAAGTTAGTGAAAATCAACTAGGAAAAAAACTAAACAAACTTATATGACCACCTTATATTGAAACATCCACATGTGTGAGATATGCCACCATCAAAATGACTACTCAACTTTTCTTGCCATATTGAAAATTTGGGTATGGGAAAACACTATCAAAATGCCTAAGAGCCCAAATTTACTATTTCATATATTTTATCTCACTTCATCACTAGAATTGAGAATTTTCACATAGAAACTAGGGACTAATGTGATCACAACCATATGAGAAAATCACCCTAACTCATCCACACATGATAATTATGACATCATCAAATTGCCTACTCAAAGTTTATACCATTAGACCCAAAAAGTCTAGATGATAAAAATGATGAACTAAGTAAATTCCACTTATTCACACAAGCTCTCCAAAGAATAAAAACCTCTTATAGGACCCATATCACATGATTAATACTCCATACTCATCTCTAAACATCTCTAGCCATGCCAAAACTAAAGATTAACCAAGCCTCCTTCAAGCATATTAGGACAAACACATTGCACACTTTGTCATTATCACTTAGACTATCAAGGCACTTCATCCACTCACCTGGACACCTCCATGACATCATTTAAAACTATAAAACAATCTACCCCTTTATCATTGATGTCAACACACATCATACAACTCACCTTCTTTCTTTCTTTTCAAGCACTCTCACAATAGGAACTTTCTCACCCTTTGACACAATGATAAAGTGGGCACCAAATGATCCTAAGGATCTAAAAAAACCATCAGTAAGAAAGGACCACCTAAAAATATGATACAAACTCCTTTTACCTTCAGTCTACCTTTGTTTTTCCTTGACAACCTCCTCTTACTACATGTTAATACTCTCTTTAATCAAGCTCTACAACCAATGAAGAAACAATACATAAATATGACTAGTTTTGATCAAGTCATCATACCAACCTTATTGAAATCTCATTTTTAGTAGATATCACTACAATTTCAATATAATTGAATCACCTCACATATTCTTCCCCTTACATCATGCAAAGCTCCTCAAGCCATTCAAGTTATCTTGAGTTATTTCCCCCTAACTCTATGCATAACACCTTGTACTTCTCAAATATGTAATTTAATGTGATAAAAATCACTAAGAAACAACTAAGAGGGATTCCCCCTAATATTTTTGAGCCATTTCACATCTTAGTCTTCTTCAAATTTCCGCACACCATGAAGAACCGTCATACATGCTTACTAGCCTTCTATCTCAAACCACCTCAAAGACCACCAATATAACTTCATGCCACTCACCAAATAGATAACATGCTAGAAAACATAATAACTCTCCTTAAAACACACATACCTTGCTCTTTTTGAGAAATTGAACAAAAGGCACTCATTTTCTCATTAGGCCTATCTAGTCTTCTTGTAGCCCTATCTAGAACTTGTAAAGTCCACAACTTTCAATAGATGAACCTTCAAGACCTAAAAATTCATATCTAGAGAAATATAATATGCCCCCTCAAGCACACCAATTTTAATCACCTATATAATCCTTTGAAACACACTTCCTTCACAAACAAACTTGTCAATTAAGCCTCCATATTAACAAAAACTTAACTAACATGAAATACACAAACCTTCAAATCCCTATGAAACATGATTTTACAACCCATTTTTCCCATTAAATATATTAAGAATCCTTAGATCTCAACTCATAAGTCAAACCATTTTATATTAGATTTTAAAACCCTAGAATCTTAAAAAAACAAGGTCAAAAAACCTCCTTCTTGTCAACACCCTCCTCTGAAACTTCTTGCACACCTAGAGATAACCATCACACACTTTTGATGCAAGATTTTATATTTCACACCATTAGGAACCTTGAATTCTTATAACCAATTTTAGGACCTGCATACTCTTAAGCATTATTTAGGAAACTTTAGAGCAAACAAAAATCTCCAATTTGATTTCAACATACATTCATACCATAAAAAACACTTGAAGCACATCAAAAATAAGTGCATAGACATTTATGAGCACCAAAATCATATTTACATTGCATGAATCTCATTAGACCACTTAGAAACATTCATTTTGAACTTGCTTGTAGACCTTTCACATACTACCAACATTATTTCATAACAAAGAACATTAAAATGGGCTCAACCATGTATTAAAGGCATGTTACCAACTAATGAAAACATTACATAATATTCACCTAATGTTCACTTAGCTCCATATACCAAAATTGATTCATTAGCATCATGAACACACACCTTAGGGTTTGTAGACATCAAACCCTCAAGTCACTGCCTTTCATCATTTAGACTAGTTCTTCAAAAATTGAGAGAAATTGATCAACTGAAGAATATCTTGACACACAGGTTTACCAATAAAAAAATCCTTCATAGTAAGCCAACACAACTTCTCATGACCTTATTTGTCTTGCAACATTAATTAAGACCTAACTTGCATCCACCATGCTTCCTCTTTCTATAAAGTGTCTCCTTGAAGCTTAGAGAGAGACACCCCTTTAACAAAGAGAAACTGAAATTTCCAAAACTCTAGAGAGTCTCATATCTCTATAATATCATATTAATTGTAGTCTTTATATACTTTGAATGAATTCTTAACTTTATTCTTTTCTTTTGATTTGTCAATAAATTTTATTAATATAAACTCTTAACTTTCCTTCTTGTATATCATGGCAAATAGACCATCTTTGGTCTTATTTTGATCTCTTCTAATAGGCTTAGGTTTCATACCCATTTGTGAAATCTTCCTTTCACACTAGGAACTCCATACACCTTTTTTGATTTTGGAACTCATTCGACCTCTTCTTAAAATACTGAGTAATGTGACACACTTTATGACATTTGAAACAAATAAGATCACTTATTATTTTATGATGATTTTGATCTTCCTTTTCTATCTAAATAGAAGATAAACTATGTATCTTCTTCATATCTAATTCATTCTTTGTTGTAGCAGGCAATCCACCTTGATCATGAATATCATTCATAGTCTTTGGTCTTAATACCATTGAATGAATTTTAGGAGCATCTTTCTTATTTTCAAAACTTAAGTGCATCTTCAAACTATTCTTAAAAAATTTGGAAATATGTTCTACTTTATTGTAATTGTAGAAAACAATATCGTTCAACATACTTCTTGAATGATTTGAGTTATGATTTCTCTAAGACCAATTGCTTCTTCTTCCAAGGCTCCATGAAGACTCATTCTTGACTGACTTCATTCTACAGTCCTTAGCTCTATGACCATACTTTATACATGTATAATAATGACCATGAAATAAAATAGCATACATTTAAGCATTTGGTTATCTAATAGACCTTCTTGTATTGATTTCAAAGTTTTCATTATCCTTGAGATATTCAGGCTTCTCATGCTTCTCTTCTAATATATCCAACTTGACTTTAACAAGCTCATGCACACTTTTCAATGACTTTACTTCAACCTTCATCTCCCTGCACTCATCTTCTTTTTCTTTTAGATTTGCATTTTTATTCCTTGATTGTTCCTCAAGAATATTGATCTTCTCTTTATCCTCTTTGGCCTTTTTGGCCATGTATTTCAATCTATATGCTTTCACTTTAATAAACTTGATCTATTCTTGATACTTATTTTCTTCTTTCTTATACATGCCTAACAAACTTTGCTCAAGAGAACTGACTTGTGCTTCAAGACTTTTGATCATATTCCTCATTTTATGATTCATCTTCTTCATCTCTTTTAGCTCACCAAGTGCACTCATCAGCTCAACGTCTATATCAACTTATTCTTCCTTGTTTTCATATTCTCTAATGATATGGAAAGCTTCTTTATCAAACATGATGTCTTTTTTATTTTGAACATAAACTTGTCTTAACATCTACTAGTTGAGCCTTGAGATAATTTATAACATTCTCATCCTCTTTGGAATCTTCAAAGTACATATATTCTCTTCAAATTCCTTGATCATATCATTTCACTATTGATTATTTTTATTCAACTATTTGGCCATCTTTGTACCTACTTAGGATCTCCTTCAAGATGTTAAGCTTCCTCCAAATGATCCACTTTGATACCAATTTTTAGAGGTAGAATCACTGGGGGGTCAATTAGTGAGCTTAGATAATCCAACTTTAATTCAAAATCTCTTAAACTCTTAATCAATACATACATACATTTTGAAGCATACACACAATTCATAATAGAGACAATGCAAGATCAAGCATATAAAACATGACATACGTGAAAAACCCTCTTAGGGGAGAAAACCCACTAAACCTATAATTAGACTATTATCCTATATTAATAAGAACTAACTTATACCAATTGCAACTAATCAAGGAACTACCATTCTTGATTTTAGTGAGACTGCAATCCCATAAGGAGATACTACACCTATCTAGTTGAGCTACCACAACAACTAGACCTTTATCAAGTTTCACCTTGAAAGGAGGAAACAACCCCCGTAGATGTTGAGCTACCACAAAAACACCTAGAACAACTCCATTTTTGAAATGATTCCTATAACACATGATGTTTTAACTCTAATTATCACCCTATCAATGTATCCAAATCCATCTTTTGGATCACTCTACACTTCTCAACAACTTTGTCACCACCTCAACAACATGATTAGATGGTCATACACATAGTCCACACTCTGATCTACCTCATAGATCAACCACCAAGATTCACACAAACATCAACTATTCTTCACTCAACCTCAATTTGTAGGATCACTATTCAAACATCAAAAATATGACCTACATATCATACACATAGTCCTCAATCTGCTCTGCTCAACAACCCATCCACTAGTCACATGTTGTCTCCTCTACTTTATTTTTCTCTCCAATTCTTCACTTTAATTATAAATCATTCCTCTTACAATCCCTCAAGCCTTGCACAAGTTTCTCTCAAGTCTCACACATAGCTCTTCCAAAAATCCTAGAAACCATCACATTTAGTTTCACCTTTTATAGAGCAATCATGAATTATCAAGCCCACAATATTCCTTGTCAGACATAACACATTCCTTCACCCTTAAGGCATCTTACATGGGTCACACTTAATCACAACACTCTTTAAAATAGGCCTAAGTCACTTTTAAGTCCTATGGAGGCCCATTCATCTCTTTGACACTTCTTTGAGAAAACTAAAAACAAAGGACCACTTATTTTTTAATAGGTATTTAATGTGATAAGTGCATTTGATCCAATAAAATAAGAAAAAAATTTAAATTTGTATGAATCAATCTAAGAGAAACTTCCATATGCCTAGTAAAAGTATTCAATTATGACAATAACTAGAATGGTTCATGATTACATGCCTTTATCCTGAAGAGTCAAAATACAAAAATATGCCCATTCTATAAACTAGTCCCAAATTGCCAAATTTTTAATTTTCCCTATTTTTACAAGTCATAAGCCTGTTAGTTCAGATATCAGCTTGGTTACGGTCAGAGAAAACACAATTTAGATTTCCATAGAAATCAATAAAACAACTAATCTAGAAATCAAGAAAATAAACTAAGAAAGTAGGAAATTAATCTAAGAAAGCAAGAAACTAATCTAGGAAAGCAAGAAACTAAACTAATGAAAACAAATGACAGAAAAAGAAAAAAAAAGAAGGAAAGAAAACTAACCTACTCCTACTCTAAATAAAACCTAAATAAGATGGGGGATGGATTTGTAAACTCTATTTGGTATGTTTCTCACTCTTTGGTAATAATAAGATTTTCCCCATTAAAGTTCTAAGATAGGCAGGGACATCCTTGTATTCATTAAGTATAATTTTGAACCTTTCCCTCATATTCTAAAACACAAAATTAGGGTTACTCATTAGGGCATCCTAGCTACAATAAACAAATAACTCCTCCCTATGATACATGTGTTCTAAAAAATCACCATTATTACTCATGTATTTAGGAGAAAATACCTGAGGCATGTAATCATAAAAAATATTACCAAAGGCAAAATCATACCAATAATCACCAAAATTACAAGATTATAAAATTCAAAATACATACCCTGAGTTACAATAGTTGTATTTATCTGATATGAAGGCTTCAATTACACCTCATCTTCCTTAAATTCATCTAAGCTCAAAAATGGGTCAATATCTTGGGAATTGACAGGTTCTAGAACTTCATCATTTATACTAACATTATTAGGAGAACCTAATTCAGACAAATAATCCTTGAAAGTGTCTCTTAAAATGGATATCAAATCTGACCTGCAATCTTGAAATTCATCATCCTCTATGAACTCATTATGGGAAAGGTCCACAAAAATAGAATCATAATAATAAGTATAATCATAAATAATATTTTCTTCCAAAACTTCATTTAAACTCTCATTTTGAGTGTGGCCTTCAATATTTGAATGAATCAACTCTTGAATTTCCAAATTATGAATAAAAATTCTATTTACCTAGGCTTCACTATTTCTAATTTAGGAGTAATAAATTCATTAATTATTAATTCTATAGGGATCATCCCATACACTACATGTTTTTGATCCTTTTGTTATTGTTCTTTTGAATTGAAACTCTGATCATTGCCATTTGAGTAATCTGCTTCTTTTGAATAGTTATGCTCTAGAATATATGCAAATTCATGGGCATCATATGTGTAAAAAAAGGAATTTTATTAAATTCTAAATTATTTTTATGTCCACACACATTGGGGTTCCTAATCAATCACATAATCAACTATAATGGCTTGCACATTAGAGTTAGGCACTAAATTGAATTTGGCATCTATGAAATCAAGGCATGGGCATCTATGTGAATTAGTTCCATTGAAAGGGAACTTAGGAATAGAATAAAAATTATTGGGGGAAGACAACATACCTTTTTTATTCACCTCATGATAAAAATACATACCTACCTTAAGCATAACATAATATAAAATCTCAACATTGAAGCTTGCATGATCAGAAGAGAACAAGTCAGGAATATAATCATCAAATGAGTCTTTTGATAGATATTCCAATGCAAAATAGTAGTCAAAAGAGTCATCAACACCATATTTAGAGCTAATATATTCCTTTTTAAGGTAAAGTAATTGATCCTATACTTGGGCATATTCTATCTCATAGAGCTACTACAAAAGTTGACAATGTTCTTTTAAATTGACACTTTCCTCACTACCATCATTTCCTTCGTCAATTATATCATCAAATATAGGTATGAAATCAACATGATCTAATTCTACTAGCTTGATGGATTCATCTTCTTGTTTTTTTGTATCTTAATATCTCCTATAACATTAAAATTTCTTCTTTGATGGCTTTAATACACTCTTCTACCTCTTTTATGATCCAATCATCCTATCCATCTTGGATCTCTTCTTCCTCTTTGACCACATCACAAATTTTGGGGTCAAAATATTTAGGTTCATCATATAAATACTTAGATTATTTATTACAATAATAATAGGCTCTAGAGTATTCTTATTGTACACAGTGCCTGGATTAAAAGGAAACCCTTCCACTATGCTCATATCTAGGCATAGTAACTATCTTTCTCTTTGGATAGATTATATACAATTCATTTCCAACATGCCTACTATAGATAACCTCATAGAAGATGTTAAATTATTTTTTAAAGCATGAGCATCAATATTTGGACCAAAATAAATAAATAAATGTTCCTCAAAATCACTCCAACTTGTAATAGAACTAGGTGCAAACTCTACAAATCAATCATGCATTTCTTCTCTTAGTGTGAAAGGGAACAACCTGTAGCTTACATCCTTAAATTTTATATCCATAACATGCATAGGATATGTGTAGGTATTAATATGTTCTTTGATAGCTCTTGGGTAATTATTATGAAACCTAGGAAGGTATGTGAATGGGTCATTGGGGAGATCATGTTAAATACTTAGGATATCTTTGGGTGATTTTTCAAGCCAATCCATTCTCATTTTTTTAGTTTTCTAATTTTTATGATTTTTTTTATTTTCACAAGGAGGGATCTCTAATGTTAATTATAATTCAAGGTGTTGGCCCTCCTTCTAATACCAGTGAAAATTTTGATGTGGTTTTTATGCACACCATAGTCAATGAGGTAGACTCTAACATTTTAAGATATCAAATAAGGTAAAATCCACTCTAAGGCATGAGTTTTATGTATGCATTTTTAACAACCTATTGATGGAATATCTAGTAGAGTATACAAGTTGTTGACAAGGGTTTTAGATGGAGGTGTGGTCTTCTAAATGATAGTGAATCTCTATGTGAATTAGATGGGTGGTTGGTTGCTAATCTAAAGTGGGTAGGTATCAAAAAAAACTCAAAAAAGGAGGGGAGGTTAAGGCAAACAAGAATACTCTGTGGTTTTTAGGAATCACTTCCTTGGGTGGTTTTGAAAATGAAAGTGCTTTCAAAACCTATACCTATAGCTAGAATTAATTGCACACACATAATCAAATGTGGCTAAGAAGCTGAAGGAGATGATGATGTCAGAAATTCACAAGCCTCAAACAAAGGTTGATCCTTTTAGAGTAGTTATTGCACATAGTAGTCATATAAAATATCCAAATTGGTAGTTCAAGTGTGGCTTACAACACCCCATCTATAAGTCCTTTTTGCATGCTCCTGTGACTCTTCTAGGCACCATTTTTCTCATTACCAATCATCTAAAACCTTATAAACCCTAATTACACCTAAAATAGATAAGATTCCATGAGCCAATCTTGTTCCCCCAAGTCTTAAACCTATAAGATAGGAGCACCTCACTTGGAATATAGTGTTGGGCACCAAAGTATCCCATTTTTGGTGCTCTTATCCTTTTGTAATTTGAGCACCAATATTCATTTTAATCTAGTCCTTATCCTTAATTAGGTTAACCTAGTGCAAATACATCTAACCCATGACCAATTTTTCCCTATAAAATCCCACTCAAATCTCATTTACAAAGGAGGTGACCAAACTTACAAAGTAAGCAAGAATACAGACAAAGCACTAAGGCAAACTTTCCTATTCTTTACACACAGTCACCCAACAAAGCTATAAAAATACTCAAACCCTCATACTAGCCCCTAACCACATCAAAAACTATCAAATTGGCATTTGCATTTGCATCACACTATTGCACAAAGCACACTAGGTGGGAGAACTACATTTGGCTTGATGCCTCTTCAGAGTATTGATATGTAGGTAGCATGCCCACATAAGGGTGTGGATTGCATGTTTAGTATATCTTACACACTAACCCTCCTCTCTCTCAAGTGACTCAAATATCATATTATCGAGCATGATGGAGGGTTAGGGTTTGAAGAAAAAATAGATCCATAATGAGTTCCATCAATAACTAGTACTTGATTTTTCACAAGCACACTCACACAGACATAATGCAACTACCTAGAAAGTTTTAGGTCTCTATGATCAGTTTGGACAACAATAAGAACAAAAAATAATACTAGACACCAAAGCATCTACTTTTTGGTGCTCCTATCCTTTCATTGAATGCAATCTAGATTTAGGTTTATGACACCTTCCTAGTCCTACACAACCATTTTCAACATCTATATCAGCCATCTTAGTATATTTCTAGCTAAGTTATATTTCTTCTTATTTATTGCTATTTTTAGAAAGGTAAAACACATAAACAGTTGCACAAAACAGAATTGTATTTATTTCTATATTTTGTATTGATTTATTAATCTAGACCCTTAACTAAAATTGTAATAAAACTCAATTATTCCCAAAAAAGTTATTTTATTTGGTGAATTCAACTTACTTTTCACACAAAATCCCTATAAATCTTAGGGAAAATTCCTTGCTTATTTTATAAATATTTTTTTGATTTTTTTCCTACATATATAAATTAAAATTTCTCATTATATTTTTAAAATTTACCATAGTAATTTTAAAAATAATTTATTTTAAACCCTCATAGAATATACTAGGTCCCTATGATTTTGAGGTATCAGCTTACATGTTAGTAAGCTTTGTATCATTTTTATGCATATTCCAGTTTGTTTTTTTTCATACTTTACATTTCCTTTATTCATTACTTTCCTTCCATCACATTTTTCTTATTACAACTTATTGCAAAAAATTCAATCCACTTTCACTTTGTTTTCCTACTTTAACAATGACCCAATGTATCGGTTTTGATGAAATTGATAGAAGGGAACTTCAAGACATATTAACTAAAAATCTTGATCTATAAGATGGTATGCTTAAAATACTACAAGAAGAACAAAAAAAATCAAAAAATGGTCAATCCTCTCAAACCACATAATAATAAATTACAAATGACACTATGGGGGAAACTATGTCTCAACAACATCTATATCATCCCAAACTTTATATGTGGCACCACCAGTTATAGATAGTACATCTTCACCTCCTGATATGGTTGCTCTTATGTAAGAGATCAAATCTCTTCAATCCAAAGTGATACATCTTGAGCAAGGTGCCTCTAGACCAACACAAGCTTTGGACTCTTTTTCTCTACTTCATACACCATTGGAACACCATATTGCTTCTACACCCTTACCACTAGGTTTTATTCAACCCAAGCTCACTCTATATGATGGAAAAGGTGATTTAGAGACACACTTGAGAGATTTTCACATAGAATGATTAGATTATGTGATAAATGATTGGTTACTAACCAAGTTATTTCCATGGAGTTTAAAGGATTATTATCTAAAATGTTTCTATAGTCTACCAAATCAAATGGTCAATACATTCAATCCCATAGCTGATATGTTCCTAGCTCATTTCAGCATTAACATATGTGACAAGGTTTCTTATTCTCAAGTTACATAATAGAAAAAAGGTCAAATGAGCATCTCACAGATTATGTTCTTAGATATAAGACTATCTTGGTTAAAATGACTAACCCCATGATCAATCAAGAATTACAATATCTCTTCAAATAGAGTCTTCTACCCACTTTTCATGAGTCAATAATGTTTAAAAAAAATCCCCCTTCACTGAGAAAAGTCAAATTACTTTCTATGGGAAAACTCAAGTATACAATCAAATAAAAAACAACAAATAAGAGTAACAATAAAGTCCCATACAAAGTAAATGTTAATGATAGCAAAAGCCAAAATCAACCTACAATAAATACAACTTCATATCCCCCTTAGTGAGTGGTTTTATCATTACCTCCTTGGTGAGCCTTTACTAATCTACCAATATCTTCAGCCAGAGTCTTCAAATAGCTATTGGAATGCAATATAATATCTCTCCCTCCTATTCAAGAAGTTAATACAACAAAGCCTCTTCCATGAGGATATGATCAGAATGCATTCTATGATTTTCATAGGGTACCAAGCCACACAATGAATAGATGCATTAGTTTGTGACATAAGAAATAGGACTTGGTATATGGAAACCTTATTGATATGTGCACTCCAGTTGAGCATCCTCAGGAAAAGCAAACATAGGACAAGGCTCTAAAAAATTTCTCAAATACTTTTCCATAACATTCTAAATAGGAGATAGAGGACACATTAGGTGTTCACCATGTATATCATGCACATCCTAAACTAGATACATACCAATCACCTTTAATTGAGTCACATCCTTTAAGCAACATGATTGGTGTGTATAATTTTAGAGTTCTAGCTAGACCTTTGATCTCCTTTTTAGAGCAAGAGATAGTTAAGGATGATTCAGATTACTATACACTCTTTATCAAATCTTAAATTGATCACCATCCCATTCATAGTATTCTCCTAGATAATGGATCTAGTGTGAATATGTGCACTATGACATTAATTCAACATTTGAGATATTTAGATTAGGATATCACCTTGATGGACATAGTTATCAACGAATTCAGTGGGCACATACAAAGTTCATTGGGTGAGATTTTACTTCTTCTATAGGTTGGTCTAGTATAGGTGGCCACACTATTTACTATTATTCCTAGTACAAGAGTCTTCAACATGTTTCTTGGTTGACCATGGATCTATAAACTTCATGTAGTACCTTATATAGTTCACAGATGATTGAAATACATTCATGCTAACCAGGTTGTTATAGTTAGTGGAGTTTTATATGAGTTACCACTCCCCACTTCAGAGCCATCTCCTACTCTGTAGTCACCACTTTTAGCTTCTCCAATAGTTACATTTCTTCCTCCAGTTAAAATTTAGACACAATCAAGGCCTCCCTTACTAGCATAGAGAGGTCATATGCTTCCATAGAGACCTATCTTAGAGTAACCACTACATCAGTAATAGTTTTAAGACTCTATATATTTTTTAGCTATAATATTCACACTTATATTAGTATCATTTAGGTCTCATGCCTCTACACATAGATCACATTTATAGAGAGCTTCTTCTACTACCAGACGGGTCCCTAAGAGCCCCATAGTTGCATCCACTTCTCAAAGTTACAAGGGGACCCCACAGTTGGTTTCCACTATAGAGATTTCAAATCACTTACAACATACACAACTCTTAGAGTTATAGTCTCATCCCTTCCATTATGTTTCATGATCATGCATGATCCCTCTCCTTGATACAAGACACCATGATAGGGAGTTCCCTATGAGACTCATTAGTTAGTATCATTTCTTCTCAGTCTTTCTTGTACATAATTTCTCAACTTACTTATACATAGTTTGTTTTTGATTTCTTGTACATAATTTCCTTTTTATTAATTTTATATAGCTTATTTAAAAATTTAAAAAAAAAATACAATATTTAAAAATACCAAAAAAATATAATATTACAAAATATAAAAACATTGAAATAACTCAAAACACCAAAAACTTTTCAATTATATGCATTATCTATGCTTTACATTTCTACTACCATGCTAGACTTACATTTTTTTTCTATGCTATTATTTGTCAAATTATCTACATTACCATGCTTCACTTGATCTTATTTGAGTTTGTGTAGTGTCACCTAGATCCTTAATTGCTTTACTCTACCCATTGAAGGGGAATTTTAATTCTACATTCGAGACATACATCGACATATCTACCCACTGGGGGCATATTCTACATGACTACACCATCCAATTTATTTCATTCCTACACCACACACTCTACTTATCATGTTTATGTAAGTTACATACTATCTTACATATATTATTCTATCGATAGTCACTAGTATATAACACTTGTGTATTTCTTAGCATCTACTTAGTACTACATGTTTTGCATACTTTTGATTCTTACTTTGATTAGTTAGATATGATAGTATTTCAAGAAGTTACATGCCTTCCTTTCTTGATGATTACCTAGATGTGATTGCATTTCTTAGTTCTTATTTTGTTACTTGTGTGTGCCTTAGGAGATTTTCCAATGTCATTTGCTTGTACTCTTGTATGTGCTTGTGGCCCTCACTCCAATATTTCTTATTTACAATTGTATGTGTATGTGGGAATTTGAACAAGCATTATATGCTTTCTTTCCTAGTTTGAGTGACATGTTCCCATGTGCCTTGTTTTCTTGGCCTTTTGGCCTCTTTTGTATGCTTCTTGCTTCTTGCCTTATGTGCTTGTTTGCTTATTTGCTTCTTAGTTTTTTACAATTCCATGATCCACATCATGCATTATCTTTCCTAATTGGATGCCATGATGGACATCATGCTCCATACCTCCTTGAAAACTAATCATATTTCTAGTTTTATTTCAATATATTGCACATACTATTATATTATTACATCTATCTATGCATACCCCTATTGATCTAACAATCTCCAATACAAACTATGCTATATCTAAAGACATATTTTCAACTATCATTGTTATATCATGTATTTAACAAAATAACAACACTTGTAGGGCTCTTTCTTTTTGGGTTAGTCATTGCAGCATCTTCATTCCTACCCTCGGAAGAGGGGGAAACAAATAGGGGTTTTATCATAGAGATTATATCCCTCTATCGATCAAAATTAGTTTTTAGAAAACTCAGAATAGAAATCAAAATTCAAAACATATAGAACAAACCAAAAAAATAGTGAAAAATACAAAATAGTCATAAAAAATAATAAAGGACAAGAACACCATATTTGGACTATAACACTAGATAACAAAGTGTCCACATTTTAGTGCTCCTATCCAAACAACCAAAAACCTAGAATTTTTAGAAATAGATAGAAACGTAAGGTCAATCATAATTTTCTAGCTATAGTTTAGTTCATATTGGGTAGTTTTAGTAGAGTTTTACTCATATTATCCATATATAAGGGTCATCATGCATATCATGATGGTTCTTGCTTCTAATTTTAGAAAGGGTAGTTGGTACAAATTCTAGATCAAAATTCATGTTACAGACACCAGTGATTGGGGGAAATGTACGTAACATATTTGTCTTCTTTTCTTTCTAGTTCATTGTATTACCCAAGCATTCTCAGTAGTTGCATTTATTATTCCATCTATAGGTGGTTAACATCATTTTGGAGTGGTTATTATTCTTAGTAGTTCTTAATTTTAGATTGGCTTTCATACAAACCTAATCTCCACCTTTTGGAGTGGCCAAGATTGGCCTAGTTCTTAGTACACATTAGGCTATCCATGATATATTTTTAAATTATAGAGCATTCATGATCTTTATGATCCATCCCATAAGACAAACATTCATATCGATATCAGTTCATAGCTTCACTATATAGTGGGCAATGATGGAGCTAAAGGACTAGCTAGCCTTTGTATTCTTGAGCCACCTACTCAAAGGGATTGGACACATAGTCCAAACATTGATTAACACACGCATGATCACATAGCTTAATTGTATAGTGGGTGATGATGAACCTAAAGTGATAGCCTTTGTATTTTTGAACCACCCTCAAGGTATTGAGAATTTAGCACCATTCATGATATTACTCTTAGTATAGCAGATACCCAACATCACTCAACATCACAATAGGTTTTATATAGGTTCGTATACCCAGTGAGGTGTATTCCTTCCTTTCCCTTCCTCTTTTTTACCCAACCTTTGTACATTATTATTTTAGACATAATGTGTCTAATAATAACTAATCTACTCCTTGTATTCTCTTATATATATTTACACTTCATGTTATGCTTTCTCTAGGCACACTCAACATCCCACATATTCATGGGATTCACCCTTGTAGGTAAGGTTAGGTATACTATTTATTTTTCCTTTATCCTAATATTTCACTTTGTTGCATCACTATAATAAAGGTGGGGCAAATGTAATCATATAAAATGTCTATATTGGTAGTTTGAGTGTGGTTTGTGACACCCCATCCATACTCCTATGACCCTTATAGGTACCTTTTTTATCATTACCACTCATCTAAAACCTTTTAATCCCTGATTTCACCTCAACTATATAGTATTCCCCATGCTAATTTTGTTCCCCTAGGTCTTGAGCCTATAAGATAGGAGTGCCCCATTTGGACTATAACATTCAGCACCAAAGTGTCATGTTTTTAGCACTCTTGTCTTTTTATACTTTGAGCCCAAATGGATCTTTTACTCTAGTCCTTATCCTTAATTAAGTTAGCCTAGTGTGAATACATTTGACCCATGACTAATTATTCCCTATAAAATCCCACTCAAAGCTCATTTATAAGGGAGGTGACCAAACTTACAAATAAAGCAAGAATAAAAATAAATCACTAAAGGTAAACTTCCATATTATTTGCACACAATCACCCAACACAATTACAAACATACTCAAACCCTCATACTAGTCCCTAGCCAACTTAAACAATATTAAATTGGCATTTGCACCCACATCACAATATTGGATAAAATAGACTAGGTGGAAGAACTGCTTATGGCTTGATCCCTCTTCAGAGTATTAGTATGTAGGTAGCATGCCCACATAAGGGGTGTGGATTTTAAATTCAATACATCTTACACACTAACCCCCCTCTCTCTCTCTCAAGTGATTCAAATATTGGTTTAAGCATGATGGAGCGTTAGGGTTTGAAGACAAAATTAGCTACACAATGAGTTATATCAATAACTAACACTTGATGTTTCACAAGCACACTCACATAGGCACAATGCAACTACCCAAAAAGTTTTAGGTCTCTATGATCAGTTTGTACAGTAGTGGTAGGAATGAAAAATAGTGTCAAACATCAAAGCATCCACTTTTTGGTGCTCATATCCTTTCATTGAATGAAAGTTTTATTCAATTTTATGACACCTTATCAGTCTTGTACAACCATTTTCAACATTTATATTAGTTATCTCAGTCTATTTTCTAGCTATGTTATATTTCTTCTTATTTATTGCTATTTTTAGGAAGGTGAAAAAGATAAATAGTTACACAAATTAGGATTGTATTTATTACTATATTTTGTACTGATATATTAATCCAAACCCTTAACTAAAATAGGAATAAAACTCCATTATTACCAAAAAAATTAAATCACACACTCTTACTTAGGAGATTGTGGCTTGGGATAATGAAGTATCTGAGGTAGTTATTACACATAGAAAACTACATCAAAGAAAGCACCCATACACATTCAAAATTATTAATCAATCAACTTAATTGACTTAATCAATATAATTCACTAATCTTTCAATAACTATTTCACATCTCATATCAGTACATTAATCAAGATAATCAAGAATACATTCACAAATTTTGCACACTAAGGATTATTGAAACATATAACTAGAAAATTAACATCTAATTACATAGATAATGGAAATAAAATACTCAAACACATGAAGTTGACAACTAAAATTGCTTCGCTCCTTTGTATTCAAAATATTTTGACCAAAATCCAAGTTGGATTACAATTGTTTAAATAAGATTTGGGGAAGGGATTGCCTCATCCTGAAGTCCATGTAAAGTCATTACATGTGATAGTTAGAACTTAAGTTCTAACTATGGTCAAAACTTAAGTTCTAACTATGGTCAAAACTATAGAAGAGTCTACTTTACAGTTATCAATTTAAGTTAGCCTTTACAAAATCTATGACACATGTGCATGTGTACAAATAAACGGGAATTTTTTACAATTATAAATTGAACTGCATACAAGCTATAAATATGACAATACCTTCTTTTATAGGTTGTGAGAATAACCTGTTAGATACTTTAATTTAGTCATTTTCAAATAGAACTTAGACATGTGTCAAAGGCAAGTATCTCTTTATCAATGCTTTAGAAGTAGAATCATTATTTAATTGGGAGTAATTTTTTGTTACTATATGTTACATGTTGCCCCTACCTTTATAGAATAGAAAATTCCTTTGAAAGGATCTATAGGGTCTTTGTCTAAAAATAATATGTTGTGTAAACTTAATCTTTGAGATGCTTGAGTAACTATAGTCTTCTCTTGTTCTACTTATAGATCTTCCTTTTTATATTTGCTAACTAGATTAAGTCTAATACTCACATGCTCTTCACTGGTTCATAATCCAATGTGTCATGTCCATCTAGCAATGTCCATGCCAAGTTGTTCATTTAATTAAAACATGACCATTGTTGCCTTTGGACACATGTCCCTACTTCATGTTTTCCTTAACTAAGATCAAAGTCATTTATTACCTCCAAGCTCATGATATCATTGTAAGTGTCAATTTTATATTATTTTTGGGACCTTTCAAAAGTATCATTGATCTCTCACCATTGGATCTATTTGTATAAATCAATGTGGTTCATTGATCTTGAACCAAGAAGTTAAATGTCATTAGATTCTATGTCCATCCTTTGCAGTTATGATATTTTTCACTACTATATTCATTATGAGCTTCATTGAAATGTCAACATTAATCTTTCATTGTTGATCTCTATTACATGGATTAATCATGCTCTATAGATCTTTATCCACTTGGTTCTATCCTTAGCTCCATGTACCATTGGATCTCTGATAGGGTCCCCATGATGGTAACACTTGTCACCCTCTCATTTCATTTAAATTTCAACATTAATTTCACTCCATTAGATCTTTTTTAAATTCTCCTATGATGGTGACACTTGTCACCCTCACGTTTGCTTTCTAAAGCCTTAGTCTTTGATATTGATCTCACATCCTTAGATATGTAGTGTGTGAGTTAATGTATACCATAGATATTGGTGCTTGAACTTTTACCTTATATGAGCTTGACACTTATCATTTATTCAGGACTCCCTACAAACACAACATAAAATGACTTAGTGTAAATAAACTTAGACTAAGGTATTTTGAAAAATAACATAGGATATAAATCTAACCTAAGTTTTTATTCATGTTAATAAACATAGAAAAAAACCTTAGGATAAATTATTTAGCTAAGTTTTAAAATTTATCATGTGTGTATCACTTGGTAGCTCTATGTGATCTTGATCTTATTGACTTTTTGACTTTGGGGAAGGGTTTGTAGACCATTGATCTACCATTTAGGCTCTTGAGATGTTACCACTTGGCACTCTCATGAATCTTCAAAGATCTCTTGAATTTTAAACATTGTTCTCATGTTGGTAGATATTTGGTATGTAAGTTAAGGCATACCATCAATCTTCCTTTGAACCATTAAATTTTAATTGTTATCTCACATCATTGGATCAACTATCCCTGAGCAAATGCATGTTATCAGATTTGTGAGCATAAAATTAAAGACATAAGTTAATACTTTGGAAATATATAAATCCTTAGCCTAAAGTTTTATTGTATTAATAAATTATGATTAGGACCATAGTATAAATTTTATTCCAATCTTAGAATATAATAAAAGAGCCCCCACATTAATTAGACCTTGTTAACCATAATATATAAAGGACCCAGCATAAATATTTTAGCCTAAGGTCTAAGTTGTATTAATAAATACAACTTGGACTTGGGCTAGAGTTCTAAACTAAGGCTATAATATGATAAAATGCTCTCTAGTAATTTTGACCCGTGTAAATTTTTAATCTATTTCAAAAGGACTTTAGGCTAAACAAATTAGGCCAATGTTTTCTAACATGATTTTAAACATAGATTCAATTTAATCAATAATAGACCATGGGTTAATCAAAACAAATAAATAATTTAGAAATATGGTGTAAAAATTAGGTAGTGTTCACATCAATGAGACCCCATTAGACCTGTAACATGAAAACATAATAATCCAAGGTTAGCAACATTAGATGACTTAAAATAAAGCTTATGTGCTAACATCCCCATGTAAACTGGATCAACACAAGATATTCAATACTAGTTCCTGATCAAGTTGAATGTTCACTTTAAAGCATAAATTTACAAAATTTGAAACAAGGATCCCCATTTTCATAAATGGGGTGTGTTGGGTACAACAATAGTGTGATAAAATTCAGGCCTAATTCATTTTCTTAGTGCATGATGGTCAAGTGTAGGTTGTTAATGTTTTGCATCACCATGATAAATTAGTTTACTTTTAGTTTCTATTACACTTTTCCCTTACAAGAAATAGATTTAGTATTCATTCTAGGTGAGAGAATCAAGGGAGATAACCGTATATATAGGTTCTCTTTAGCTATAAGGTCACCCACAACCTTTTAATAGTTACCATACTATCACTTAAGTGATGAGGCTTAAACAAACTCCTCAAGGGTGAAACTTTTGATGATAAAAATTCTCATTTATATCCACTTGTTGTTGTAGTCACTATGGTATTCTGATGTGATTATTTCAATTATTCAGAGCTTGATGTTATATTTGGTTTGATCTCAAATACATAGTGGGTAAAGAACTTTAAATGCACTATGTATTGCTTCAATCAAAGATTTTGGTATTCATTATGGTGCATAGATAAGTTTTTAATTAAATTAATAAAATAGTGATTAAATGGTTGAGTTTTATTAAGTTTGTTGGTAGAAAGAACAACTAATGGAATTAAAACAATTCATTGGGATAATAAAGAGGTAGTTGCATAAGTATAAAAGTGGTGATTTTTGTTTATCTCATTTTCATTTTTAAATATTGATAGTGGAATCTAAGTTCTAATGAAAAGAGAATAAGATGATAAGAGATGATAAATGGAAATAGATTTTGACTCCTCAATTTGAAAGGTTCCACTGTAAATTTGGTTGTTGAAATTTGGAAATAGTTATTACATGCAACAAGGTTTATTTTGTTAAAAGCTTATGGAATGAAGATATAGCTTACAAAATTTATATGGTGGATGAGATCATATTGGTTTTGAAGTGTCTTTTCATTTGTATGATTATGTTGGTGATTAAGTTATATTGAGATTCTTGTTTCCTTTTATTTCTTGGAAATAAATTGAGTTGGCATTGTGCTTTGGAAATAAGTTGATTTGTATGGCTACTTATTTTCAAAATATTCATTATTTACTTGGTATTATTTTAGTCTTATGATTATGAAGCCTATTGGTCTTTCAAATAAGATTGTATGGTAAAAAATTTAGAAATAATAAAATGGTTTTGAATGAGTTCATTATTTTTTTCATATCACTTTATGTATGTAAGAAATTTTTCAAAAAAATAGTATTTTGCATACATATTATGTCAAGCATTCTCTCTGTGGATATATTCTGAAATGATAAAAAGAAGTAGTGGGTTCTTATGATTTGAAATATTAATGGGTTATTATAAATGGTTAAAATGAAAATCTATCAAATAAAATAAGTGAAAGTTTTTCAAATATGTACATTTTTTTGTCAATTTTCTTGGAGAAAATCATTCTCTATTGATATAGCATCGACGAGATTCAACACATCATCCCTTTTTGTATGGAATGATGGAATTAACGTGGTATACATAGTTTGTATAGATTCATGATTTGAGTGAAATATATGATATGGCCATCTTGATCAAGGTTCTGAGGTATAGCAAAATTAATTTAGTCTAATATATTATGCAGTTTCTATTTTGTTGGAAACTTTTATGCATTTTAAATATTTTTCAATGTTTTTAGATCTTGGCCAAGTTGATATGCTATAATATTTTTATGTGAACTTGATTTTTTAATTTGTTTTTAATGAATTTGTGCCAAAGTTACATTCATTATGATCTAAGTTTTTTGTAACATTGTAAAGTGATAAGTATATTGTATATCAAGGTCCTCATTTTCATTTTAGGGGTTTATTTGAATTCACGTCATAATGGAAGTTATAAGGTCTAGTCATGTTTGTGATATGGGTGTTTTAGTATGGTATTCAGTTCATGTCTTCTTAGTGTTTTATTATGATTATAAGATTTACACCTACATTCTATTACAAATTAAAATCTTATTTAGTCATTTTGAATAATCATGTCTCTAGGTTTGAATGTTGAGTGCAAGTCATTGTTTTCAAATGGATATTTTGATGAAAGTTGTTAAAAGGGGCATTTGAGTTATGATATTTGTTAGAGTTGATAAAAATACTTATTTTTCTCCTCATTTAGTTAATTTAATATATTGCACAAAATTTTGTTCCCTATTTAAAGGAAATCTATAACAAAAGGTTGAAAGGTTGTTGTTTTGTTGATATATAAACATGTTGACAAATTGTATGATAATTGGTTTTGACTTGCATATGAAGTGGTTCAGACATGTATAATTTACATATTTTCAAGGTTGTTTTGGGATATAGATCATAATGCACTTGGTATATTTCCATCACTAGCTTAGTTAAGGTTTTTTATTACAAGATATTATTTTTCAATTTTCAATTATTATGTAAAATTTTGAGTTTTCAATTCATAGAATTGACACCTAGTTATTTTCATTATAAATTATAAATATGAGGTATGGAATGTTTATATACTATTTTGAGTTCTTATTATAGGTATACTTATTTTAGTATGTTAAGGTAGACCCCAGATTCACATGATTCATATAAATGTTTGTGGTAGAAATGATGATAAGCATAATGAAGGTACTCCATTGCAGGGTAATTCTTGAGGTTGAGTATTTAATGAACATAGGATTACTAATATTTTCCTCAAACTTTTAACCATGGAACTTTTGTATCTATTCACTTTGATGCTATATACCCTATTTTCTGAAACTTACTTGAAAGTATTACTTCTACTTCTTTGAAATTTCATCATAATAGAGGATATAAAGGTTCACATTAAAGAACTCATAATTTTGGATGAGGTAATAAAAGTGAATCTCTATAGATAATACATAAAACTATTGAGTCCAACCCACATAATAGACCTCTACATGATCAATCTAAAATTATTCCTAATTTTAACACAAATATTATTCAATCAAATCCACTTATACCTCTTAATACTATACCACCTTCACTTTAAATTGATATACCTACTTCTTCTAACATGACATATACTAGTATTCCTATAGCATAGCTCATCCTACAACATAGCTCATGGTCACTTAGATTTTGAAAAAGGTGAAGTTAGAGATTGATGATAGTTTTACAGGCACACAATTGATTTAACTTCCCACTACTTCCATGGAGTACATAGAGTACCAAACTGATAAGGATGATCCTTTGATTGATTTTATTTTAGATGTTAAGTCAGATTGACTATTTATTGAATTATTTTATTAATATTTTAATAATTTTTATCATGATAAAAAAAATTATCATGTGTATAATCATTTTTGGTAGTGATATAGTATGTTATAAAACAAACATATTTTCATGCAGAATAAATTGTTGGAACATTAATGCTTAAGTGGTGATAATAAGTGACATCAACATTTTACAATGGTTAAATAAATAAAATAAATATATTTTATTTAGTAACACAAGGACATATTGTGTTAATAAATTATATATATTTATTACCATTTTTGGGTTCCAGGGAGAGGTTGGACCCATTGGTTACATAGTCCACCACCACAATATAAAAAGGGTTTTACCCCTTTATAAATTTACATTGAGACAATAATTAATAAAATATTATTTTTTGAATAGTGTGAGATATATGTGAGCACTGCGAAGGTTTTTTGAATTATTTTGAATAAAAGTGAGAGATTGAAGGAATGTATTGGGTACTTGAGTTTCTCAATGAATGAATAATCACCATGGTTTTTTACTTTAGTTAAGGCTCTCTCTCTCTCTCTCTCTCTCTCTCTCTCTCTCTCTCTCTCTCTCTCTCTCTCTCTCTCTCTCTCTCTCTCTCTCTCTCTCTCTCTCTCTCTCTCTCTCTCTCTCTCTCTCTCTCTCTCTCTCTCTCTCTCTCTCTCTCTCTCTCTCTCTCTCTCTCTCTCTCTCTCTGTGTGTGTGTGTGTGTGTGTGTGTGTGTGTGTGTGTGTGTGTGTGTGTGTGTGTGTGTGTGTGTGTGTGTGTGTGTGTGTGTGTGTGTGTGTGTGTGTTTGTGTGTGTGTGTGTGTATGTGTGTGTGTGTGAAATAAAGGCATAAAGATGTACCCATTTATTCTATATATATTACATGTTTTAATATGGTGCCAAAGCAAGGAGATGTGTTATGATTAATTGGCAAGGTTGATTTCACTTATTCATGAGATATCTCTAGATGTTTTTTAACTTTATAATCAATGTTGTATGACCATGGGGGGTTCCTAATATTATTTACTCAATCAACTTTTTTCTCTAGCATTATAATTCTTATAGAGCACTCTAAGGCAAATATAAACAAAACTAATCCCATTTCAAACAACTAAAGGTCAACTAAATGAAACCAACATCAATGTTTTTCACCTAGGCATGATGTTATATCCCTCTGTGGCACTTTTAATTTAAAAAATTATAAAAATAAATTCATTTGCATCTTGTGTAGTCGTATGGAGCCTATGAGGGTATATCTCTAAAGTTTAAGCTTTTAATCATTCAAAAAATCAACCATAAGATAATATATAGATAATTTTTTAGTCAAAATTCTTAAATGGAATTCTTATACAAAAATATATGGCTCTGAGGAGTTAAAAAATATAAAAAATTATCTTACTCAATCTACAAGTTGTTTCTCTTATTAAATGTTGAATATTGACTATGTGTGCTGCCTACGACCTCCTCCAAGTCCCCAAGAGCTTTCATTCAAAGATATAAATTTTATTTCATCTCTAATTTCATCATTGTATGGATGTATTATCTCTTTAAAAATCTTAAATTGGATTTTTTGAGCCAAAAAAATTATTTTGAGGGTCTAATCTACCTTATGTCAAAATTTTGGGAAGATTGAAAAAATTCAAGGTCTATGGTGGCTTATATAATTTACTATGATTTTCCAAACTCCCATTTGAACATCATTATTTTTCCTAGATAAATCTAAAGTTATGAGTTTTATTTCATATATTTTAAAAATAGTTCATTTATTAAATCTCTATTTTCTACTTGGACATAATTTCCCCCACTTTTCTTGGCTAAGCTTTTTTATCTAATAAGTTAAAAAAATTAATATAGATAATTTAATTTACATGAATTGTATATATGAATTTATATTTTTTTCTTAAAAAATAAGATAAAAAGGCATATATATTATTTTGTGCATATAAGTTTCAACTAGGCTCTTAGCAGGGTAGGTGGCTTTCTTTTAGATAAAAGTTTGTACCTATGGTGGTCATGTGTTCAAAACACCCTACAAATAATTCTTTTAGTATTTTTTGATTTATTAAGTTAATTTTTAAAATTTAATTAATTTTGAATTATGTTCTTTGGTTTGTATGTCAAACTTCTCACATGTAAACCCTTCTCTATTGTCATTTTATTTTATTTTATTTGACCTGGTGAACCTTTTATTGACCATAGTCATGTGACTAGTCATTTACTAGGTTTTGGCACATTCTAATTGCATTGGTGTGGGTCCTTTTTATTTTTAATCCTCTTATCATAATTTTTTAATCATAGTCTTTGCATAGTTGTTCTATGTGTGACACTTATAACACATAAATTAGTGCATTTTGCCTCAATTTTTTCACATTGTTTAGCATATATTTGAATAGATATTATTTGTTTACACTTAAAATTTAATTTAATATTAAATAAATTTACAATTTAAACTAAAAAATGATTCAATTTTAAGTATTATCTAGTGTTATACTTAAATAGAAGTTATGACTTTACCTAATTTTGTATTGTATTAATATCAAATGCATAATAGATTAAACTATAATATACGAAAAATACACATTAAAATGAAATTTATGGCCTAAAATTCATAGAACATTGTCATTAGGATTAAAAAATCCTCATTAAGATGACATGCAACATCTAAACATTCAAATATGTTTCAACAAAAATAACAAGAATCTATGTCAATTATATTAAAGAGTGTTAAGGATAAATTCCTACTCCATATAGGTAATTAGGAATCTCATAGAAATTATTTTAAACTCCTTGAGTATATACACAAGGGCACTCATTTCTCAAATATTATTAAATTGATTCTTGAATTGTTGACAACACCTATAAAAGGTGATGAAAAGGTTGTAAATTTTATTGTTAAAATTAATAATATCAAAAGTTAATTAGATGGATAAAGCTCTACTATAATTCAAGATCAATTGTTATATTTTATTATTCAACTTAACATTTATGAAATTTTTCATAATTTTATTTCAATTTTAAATTCAAAGTAGAAAATAGAGCAAGATATTCCTGACCTCACTACATTGTCATCTCTTTTGATTCAAGAAGAGCAAGTGATGTCTAATTTTGATTATAAATATAATTCCACTCATGAACTTCTCACTCTCAACCCTATTTCTAATAAAAATAAAAACCAAAAATAAAACCCTAACTCTGCCAATAGTAAAAATGGAAACAAGAGATATGGCAATAATAGTCATAAACCTAAGTTTAATGAGAATTGAAATATGCAGTAAATTTCATCATATAATGGAAAGATGTTTTTTTTAAAATTAAAGTTAAAAAAAATTATAAAAATAATAAAATGAATAAATCTAATCAAAACTATCAAAATAATCAAAATCCTAATTAGAACAAAAATCAAGAACATAATTTTAATGTTATTGTTTTATATGCTATCTTATTTGCTTCTAATGAGAATGAAAGGATTTTAGATAGTAATGCATCACACCATATGACTTACTTATCTAATATTTTATTAGGTACTAAAGATAATTTATAAATAATTTACCTAGGAGATAATTATTTTGTATAAGTGTAGTCATATAAAATGCAAAATTGGATGACTTAAGCATGGTTAATAACATCCAATCCATAGATCTTCTTACTTGTTTACCCAACCCTTCTAGGCTATTCTTTCACTAATTCTCAGTCATCCGCAACATTTTATACTTAACCCTTATAAACCCAAGCAACTCTTTCAAGCTCAAATCTATCCCCCATGTCTCATTCCCTCTAGACAATAGTGACCAACTTGGATAAGAGCATTGAAACCCAGGGTGTCCTAATTTTTGGCACTATTTTCCAAGTGCAAATTGGTCCTAACAGTTTTATTCTTTCAAATCCTTATCCCTTTTATTGTCAACTTAACACAAATCCATTTAACCCATGATCATTAATTTTCCTATAAAATTCCATTCAAAGTCCATTTAGAAGGGTTGGCACTCATTTACAAAAAAGAAGCAAGAATACAAGCAAGTACACTCAATAACTCTTACCTATTCTCTACATACATCCTTCTAAGATCATTTTAAGCTTACCTAAACCTTTGCACTAGCCCCTAGACATTTGAAGTACATCTATTTTCATTTATCATACATAATTACACCAATCACTTCATTGAGAGAGATACATTATCTTGTTTCCTCGTCAGAGTATTGGTATGTAGGCAACATGCCCACATATAGGGTGTGAAGTGAATCTAACATATACTTTACACACTAACCCCTTCTCGATATTTTATAAGTTTCCATTCAAGTTTAAGCACAAATAGTTCTTAGGGATTTGAAAATTAAAAATAGATGCACAACGAGCTCCACAGGCTTCCAAGCTTTGATATTTCATTGACAAGGTAACATAGGCCTATCAAATAGAACCCAAAAAGCTCAGACCACCTAGACAATAGTGTCAAAAAAGAACTACAGTGCTAAACAATAGGGTGTCCCACTTTTGGTGCTCCTATCTAATCTATAAATGAATCTCAAGATCTAGTTTTTAACAATTTCCCAGTCCTACTCCTTTAGTATTAGACCTTATCATAGTCTGAATCATTTAGAATAAGTTAAGTTAGATTTCTTGTATTTATTAATATATTTAGAAAAGGTAAAAATCTATTTACACAAATCAGTAGCTTAATTTCTACATATTATTTACAAATTCACTTTTCTTAAACCTATTTATTTGATTAGGAATAAAAATCCATTATTTTGAAAAAAAATAAAACATTTGGTAAACCCAACTTACTTTGAATTTTGCACAAAAACCCTAGGATTCTTGGGGATAATTATTTCTATTTTTTCCCATAATTTCTTGATTTTTTTTGCATTTAAAAATTATAAATCTATAAATTAATTGAAAAAATATCACATATTTTTTTAAAACCCTAGTTTGCACATACTAGGTCCTTCTTACATACAAACACATTCTAAACACTAGGAAAAATATATTGCTAATTTTAGAAATATTTTTTTATTTTTCCTAAATTTTCTAAGCAAAATTATACAAATTTTCTATAAATCCATATCAAAATTTTAAAATTATCATACTAATTTTAAAAATTCATTTAAAATCCCTAGATTTCATTAACTAGCTCCTAGTTGCTTTCCAATACTTTTCAAATCATTTTCTAAATTTTTAGTTGCATATCAAACTCAAAAAGTCAATTTCAAATTCAAAAAAAATCATAAGTATTTTGCATAAATATTTTTTGAAATCCTTCATTGTTATACTATCACTTATTTGATTTTTGAGGTATCACCTTACATGTTTGGCAACTCAGTATCCTTTTTGTACAAATTCTAATTCACTATTTTTTGGACTTTACATTTCTTATATTTAGTACTTTCCTTTTCTAGCACATTACCTAATATAACTTATTGTAAAACATTCAAACACATTTCAAATTGTTTCCCTACTTTACTAATGGCTCAATATATTAGTTTTGATGAAACTGATAAAAGAGAACTTCAAGAACTCTTAACTAAACATCTAGATATGCAAGATGACATGCTTAGAATTCTACTATAAGAACAAAAAAAAGTGACCAATGGGCAATCTTCTCAAATAATAGAACATCTAGTTACAAATGACACTATAGGGGAAACTATATCTCAACAACCCCCTATAGCAGGCCAACCTTATTCTATGCCACCAGCTATAGCTAGTACATCCTTTGATCTAGACAAAAAATCAGGCGACAATTTGGGCGATGGTTCTATCCTAATTGATGATGGAACTTTTGGGAGCCATAACTTTTGCACCTTATCTCCAATTGACTCACCGTTTGAATCATTAGAAATATAAGAATGAGGATAATGTGGTGAGATGGCATGGAGCTCTGATTAATGGATTTTGTCCCCCAAAAAACCCAATGGAGGTGACCCAAATTTTAATTTTAGTAGTGCAGTCTAAAAATAGTAAGTCTCTAAAAATAGTAATTCCTCAAATTTTGTATTGTTTTAAATCATATAATTCAAACCACTTAATCTCCCTTGAGATTGGTGACCTTACACATCCTCCCCCTAATTTTAAAATGTGTATAAATGAAGATGAACCCAAAATGTAAATCAGACATCTCTTCCTAGAGAATGCATATAGTTGTATTGTGATCTTGAGTAATAAAACATCTCTTCTCAAAGAATTCATTATTACTGTGTTATTTTTGTGTTTTTGAAATATTTGTCAACCAAAACCTCTAAGTTTTGTATCATCTGTATCTCTTGATGTGATAGCTCTTATGTAAGAGATAAGATCTTTTCAATCCAAGGTGCAACATCTTAAGCAAGGTACCACTAGACCTACATAGGCTTTGTATACATAATTGGCACATCATATTGCTTCTACACCCTTTCCAAAAGTTTTTTTTCAACCCAATCTTACTCTTTATGATGGCAAAGGTGATCTAGAGACACACTTGAGATATTTTCATGTAGCGTGCTTGGACTATGTACCCAATGATTGGCTACTTACCAAGCTATTTCCATGGAGCCTAAAGGATTATGCTTTACAATGGTTTTATATTATATTAAATAAATCAATCATGGCATTCAATCCTTTATCATACATGTTCCTAGCACTCCTAACACATTTAAGTATCAACATTGGTGATAAGGTTTCTTATGCATAAATTGCTCAGCAAAAACAAAGGTCAAATGAGCATCTCATGGAATATGTTCTTTAGTATAAGACCATCTTGGTTAAGATTAATATTCCCATGCTAGATCAAGAGTTACAGGACCTTTTTAAATAGATTCTTCTACCAACACTTCATGAATCAATCATGTTCAAGTGATTCTCTTCTTTCACTGAATTGTGTCATACACTAAAGGAAAGAGAAGTTAAGCTAATTTCAATGGGCAAACTTAAGTACTCAAGTATCTTAAACACAATAAATAATAGTAATATAAAAGTCCCATATAAGGTCAAAATCAATGACAATAAGAATCAAAATCAACCAAAAGTCAATGTGGCTTCAAATCGCCCTCAGCATTTGGTTTTATTAGTACCTCCTCATCATGCATTTACCAATCTACCAGTTTCTCTAGCCAAGGTTTTACAACAATTATTGGAATGTAACACCATCACTCTCCCTCCCATCCAAGAAGTTGACCCAAAAAATCCTCTTCCATAAGGATATGATCAATTTTGTAATTTTCATAGGGGACTAGGCCACACAACAAATAGATGCATCAATCTAAGACATAAGATATATGACTTGATAAATAAAAATCTACTTGATATAAGCACTTTAGTTGAGCTTCCAAAGGAAAATACAACAAAAGATAAATCTTTGAAAATATTCTTAGATCCATTTCCACAACATTCTAAATAGGAAAAAGAGGACACCTTAGGTTTTCACCATACATACCAGGCACCTTCAGTTGAGGCACATCCTTTTAGAGGTATTATATGTGTGTATGAGTCTAGAGTTCCATCCAGAACTTTGATATATTTTTAAAATCATGAGATTATGGAGGATAATATAGGTTATAATTCACTTTTTATCAAAGCACATATTCATAATTAGCCTATTTGTAATGTGCTTATTGACAATGGTTCCAGCCTTAACATGTGTACCTAAACACTACTACAACATTTAGGTCACTCAAAAAAGGATATCACTCTAATAGACATAGGTATCAATGGTTTCAATGGGCTTATATAAAGTTCATTGGGTAAGATAGTACTTCCACTATAGGTTGGTCTTATATATTTGGCAACACCATTCACTATAGTTCCTAGTGCAGGAGTTTTTGACATATTACTTGGTTGACCATAGATTCAAAAACTCAGGGTAGTACCATCTACAATTCACACATGTGTGATATTCATTCATGATAATCAAGTTATTACACTTGGTGGAGTTCCTTATGAGTCACCACTCCCCACTTTAAATATATCTACCAGCTTATAAACACCATCTCTAGTTCTTCCACCTATTTTAGTTTCTCCTCTAGTTTTAGTTCTACTTCCACTATAGATCCAGCCATAATTGTGGCATCCTTCACCAGTAAAGAGGGTACACACACCTCCAAAATTTTAGTATTCTAGATAAATTCTAGCTATAGTATTCATACCTAGAGCAGTAATATTAACGTCTCATGTAGCTACATAAAAAGCACCTATTTAGAGAACTTATTCTACTTTTAGATGGGTCCCTAAGATCCCTATAGTTTTAGTCAATTCTTATATTTATATGGGGACCCCACATTTAGTTTCCACTTTAGATGTTTTAGATTAGTTACAACATACATATATTTTAGCTTCATAATCTTAGACATTCAATTATGCCTCATGATCATGCATGATTCCATTTTTGGATATAAGACACCATGATAGGGAGTCGCATCTGAGACTCATCAATTAGTATCATTTCTTCCTAGATTTACCTATACATAGCTATATCCAAATATAAAAAATAATACAAAAATTTCAAATATACAAAAATTATATAAAAAACTTAAAAACTATAAAAAAACATTCAAATATATCTAAAATACCAAAAACAATTAGATTGTATGCATCATCCATGATTTACATTACTAATATCATTATAGGACTTACATTTTTTGTTTCATGCTATTATATGTTAATTTATCTACATTACTATGCTTCACTTGTGCTTCTCTTTTGATTGTGTGCAATGATTTCTAGATCCTTGATTGCTTCACTCTATCTATTGAGGGGGCATTCCTACTTATATATTCGAGACACACATCGATATACCTACTCACCAAGGTCATATTCTACATAACTACACCATCTAAGTTATGTAATTCCTACACTACACACTTTGAGATATCATGTTGATGTACATTCTTTTCTAGATTACATAGATTACTATATTGACATTTCACTAGTATCTAGCACTTGTGTATTTCTTAGCATATACCTAGTCTTGTACTACACATATTTTGAATACTTTCACTCTTGCTTTGATTAGTTAATTGTGATTGTACCTTTCCAATTATTACATGATTTCTCCTCTTTCTTAATCATAGCTTGTGTGATTACATTTCTAATTCTTATTTATCTCTTATTTGTGCCTTAGGACATTTATCAATGTCTTTTACTTATATTTATGCATGTGTACCTTTGAACATTTGCCAATGTCCCTTTTTTGTACTCTTATATGTTCTTATGTCCCTTATGCCAATATTTCTTATTTATATTATATGTGTTTATGGCATTTGATCATGATTTATATTCTTGCATTCTAGTTTGAGTGATATGTGCCCATGTCCCTTGTTTGTGTGGCCCCTTGGCCAACCTTATATGCTTCTTTCTACTTGCTTCTTTTTTGTATGATTGTTGCTTGATTTATTGTCTTTTTTTAAAATGCCATGATCTATATCATGCATTTACCTTGCTTTCTTAGATGCCATGATGGACATCATGCTCCATCCCTCCTTGACAATTAACAATTAACAACTAACATCTAACATTTCTAATTCTAGTTCAATAATTTGCACATAATTTTAATTTTTTATATCTATATAGGCATAATCCTATTAATCTAACAATATATCAATATAAACTTTTATATATCTATAAATATCTTGTCAAATATCACTACTATATCATATATCTATATAGCATAACACATTTGTAAGACTCTTCTCTTCTGAGGGTAGTCATTGCAGGTTCAATCATTCCTACCCTTAGAATATGGGGCAATAAATAGGGGTTCTGTCATAGATATAAAATCTCTTAATAGTCAAAATAATAGCATTCATATCACCTAGTTTAGAATCTAGAGGTCAAACCAATCAAAATAGAGTAGAAAAAGAGTGATAGTTCTAGATCAACAACTAGTTTCAACATAGGACAATAGCACCAAAAATGGATAGTAGTACTAAAAACAAGGGTGTCCTCATTTTTTTGCTCCTATCTAAGCATAAAAACACTTAAATTTTCTATAAATAGGTAAAATATTTAGTTTAGATATAGTTTTTGCACATCTAGATCACTTAAAATCAATAGTTCAATATAATTTTCTTAGAGAATCTAGATACATGGATTATCATATGATGGTTCTCACTTTTAGTTTCACATTAGGTAGTTGACATAACTTACATATCAGAATCCATGTTCTAGACACTAGTGATTGGGGGCAATGTGTGTGGCACATTGATCTTCTTTTATTTTTTGAGTCTAGTTTATTATCCAAACATTCTCACTAGTTGCATGCCTTAATCCATCTACAAGTGGTTGACATCACTTTTAAGTTGAAATTTCATATAATTTCAACTTTTTGAGTACTTTAGTTCCTGAGTTGACTTTCTTATAAGCATAGTAATCAGTTTTAGAGTAGATTTCATACAAGCCTAACGTCTATCTTTTAAAATCTCTAAGAGTGTCCCAGTTTCCAACATACAATCAAGCTATCCACACCACATTATCATATTTCAAAAACATCCATGGGATCCATGATCCATCTCATATGACATCTATTCTATACTAGTATCACTTCATAGCTTCACTTTATGGCGTAACAATAGATCTAAAGGGCTAGCCTTTGTATTATTCAGCCACCTATTTAGAGTGATTAGACACAGTCCAGACATCAATTAACACATGCATGATTTGTTAACTTCACTTAGTTATTGATGATGGAGCCAAAGGGATAGCCTTTACATTATTGATCTACCTTCCATGGAATTGAGCACTCAGCTCCATTCCTAATATTACTCTTGATTCAATACATACCCATCATAAATCTAGCATCATAATAGGTTTTGTATTGGTTCACATACCTGATGAGATGTATTCATTCCTTTATCTTCCTCTTACTCATATTTTGTACATAATTATTTTATATATAGTATATATAATAATAATTAATCTACTTTTATGTTTTCATTGTAGATTCACACTTCATAATGTGCTCTCTCTATGCACATCTAGCATCACACATCTTTATGAGATTCTCCCTTACAGGTAAGTTTAAGTATGATTTTTATTTTCCTTTATCCTAGTATTTTGGTTTTCTACATCATTATAACAAATGGGGGAAAATGTAGTCATATAAAATGCAAAATTGGATGACTTAAGCATGGCTAATGAAACCTAATCCATAGGTCTTTGTACTTGCTTACCTAACCCTTCTAGGCTATTCATTCACTAATTCCCAATCATCCACAACATTTCAAACATAACCCTTACACACCAAAGTATCTATTTCAATATTATATCTATCCCCCCAAGTCTCATTCCCTTTAGAAAATAACACCCAACTTGGACAAGAGTGTTGAAACATAGGGTATCCTAATTTTCGTGTTGTTGTCCAAGTGCAAAATTGGTCCTAATAGTCAGATTATTTTAGATCCTTATCCTTTTTACTATTATCCTAACATGAATTCATTTAATCCATGATCATTAATTTCTATAAAAAAGGTCACTCAAAGTCCATTTAAATGGGTTGCCACTCATTTATAGGAAAGAATCAAGAATACAACCAAGTACACTCAAGCACTCTTCCCTATTCTCTGTATACATCTTTCCAAGATCATTTCAAGCTTACCCAAACCTTTGCACCAGTCCCTATCCATCTAAAGTAAATCCATTTTTTCATCAAGTTGCATTTATCATACATAATCATACTAAGAATTACAATGGAAGAATTACATTAGCTTTATCCCTCCTCAAAGTATTGGTATGTAGGCAGTGTGCCTACACATAAGGTGTTAAGTGCATCCAGCGTATCCTTTACACACTAACCCCTTATATATATTTTCTAATTTTATATTCAAGTCAAATCACAAATATATCCTAGGGATTTAAATATTAAAAATATATGCATAATGAGATCTGTAGGCTTCCAAGCTTTGATATATCACTAACAAGGTAACACAAACTTGTTAAATAGAATCCAAAAAACTTAGTCCACATAGACAACAATGCCAAAAAAGGATTAAAGTATCAAATAGTAGTGTGTCCCACTTTTGGCACTCCTATCCAATCTATAACTGAACCTCAATATCTATTTTTTTATAGTTTCTTAGTCTTGTTCCTCTACTATCAAACCCTGTCTCAGTTCAGATCATTTAAAATAAGCTAAGTTAGATTTCTCTTGCTTATTAGTATAGTTATAAAAGGGAAAAATACAAATATATTTACATAAATTAGTAGATTAATTCCTACATATTATTTACTGGTTTACTTTGCTTAAATATATTTATTTAATTAGGAATAAAACTTCATTATTCTGAAAACAATAAAACAATAAGCACCTAAGCAAGGAAAGATAAAATTTGTAAATGTTGTTATTAATGATGTTTTATATGTACCTAATCTTAAGAAGAATTTGTTATCTTGTTCCCAACTTATGAGTTATAAATTCATTATAACTTTGATTAAAGATAATTTATCCATCAGAGATCATTTTGGTTCTTTGATTATTGAAGGCATTCAAAATAATGGCTTATATATTTTTATTGTTTTTTTTACGTATATTTTTTTTTATCTCATAGTAAGAATGAATCTAAATTATGACATGAAATATGAGGACATGTTAATTTTATAGTTTTACATGATATGTTTTCTTATAATCTTATTTTTGGTATTCATTCTATCTCCTCTCATCATGATCCTTGTGAAGGTTATTTATGTGGTAAGTAACATACTAGTCCCTTCCACATGAATCATGATGTGAAATTCTCACATACTATCAAATTAATTCATAGTGATATTATAGGACCTCTTAAATTTGTATCTCTTAAAGGTTATTTTTATGTTTTTACTTTTATAGACTATTATAATATAATGATCTGGTTATATTTCATTAAAAAGAAATCTGATGTGTTGTCTAAATTCAAAGAATTTAAAGTTATTATTGAAAATTCTTTTATTTTTTCTATTAAAAGATTAAGATCTGATAATAATGATCAATATATTAGTAAATATTTTGATTTTTTTATCATTTATTATGGTATTCAAGAGAATCAACAACTCCCTACCCCCTTAGTATAATGGTATTGCTAAAAGGAAAAACTACACCACTATAAAAATATTTAGAACAATATTATATTCTACAAATGTTCCTAAGTTCTTATGGGCCAAAACCATGAATACTTTAGTGCAAGTTCAAAATAGAGTCCATACTAAATATTTAAATTTTTTCTACAGCAAAATACATGTATGTCATTTCATATCACTTGCTATTATTATAGTTTGGTTTTACTTTAAAGTTACTAACTAAATTGATTGTCTCAACTATAATAATATTTATTAATAACACTATTTAGTTTGATTCTTACAAAATTCTAATTCTAATTATATTGTATTAGATCTATTAGTCGTAGATAATAAATCAAATAAAATATATATATTGACATTATATTTTTTTCAAAATAATTAAATTTATGATTATTTTTAATTCATATGAGTTAGCATTTAAATACAATATTTACATAACATTGTGCTTCATTTGAAAAGATGATATTGTTTACATATTTTATTTGGTAAGAAGATCATGCTTAATAAGAGAATATATTTTGTATTTCAATGTTTAAGATGTTTTCTTTTGATAAATTAGGGCAAGTTCATGGTAACATGCTTAAATGCTTCATTTGATAATAAGATATATGTTATGAAATTCAAAGTGTATATGGAGTTAATATTTTCTATTGGCTCCTTATCATTCACTTTACTAAGTATTTTTATTCATACATGTCTAAAATTATTTATTTCTGTCTCATATATGTTTGATTACATGATTGTATCTCATGTTAAATTTTCCCATATTTAATGTATGAGAGGTTACATATCTCAATATTTTATCATATCCAATTCTAGATCATTGAAAATGGCAAAAAGTATATTAAGATTGCAATTTTTTTTCAAAATAACTAATATCTAGCTAACTTAAATTATTATATGTGCATTACATAATAGTTGAAGGTGTCCATCTTGTCAATATTAGAGATGTCTAATAATGAATTGTATACAATGATTTATGTGTGTTACTTAGTAATCAAAGTAGTGAACTAGTTTACCCAAAAACATGACTTAAATTTTTAAAATGTATTTTATCAGAGATAAACATATGTAATATTTTATCTTTCCGTATTTAATTATTATGATGATAACCATGTTGTGATATCACAAATATAATTCTAAATATGTGTTTAAGCTTGGTGTAGGTGTTATCACTTAGAGTATGAAAAAACAACTTATTGTTTCTATTTTTTCTATGGAATCAGAGTATTAAAGTGCTATTGAAGCTACTAAAGAAGCCATGTGGTTGTTGAGGTTGATATAATAAATCCATTTATATGTTTTTCATAGTACCACCCTCTTTGTGATAATAAAATTTGTATAACTCTAGTAAAAAATTTAGTGTAGTACCAACAAACTAAGCATATTAAATTTCATGTGTATTTTATCCAAGATAAAATTCTCAATTATGATATGTAGTTTTGTCTTATGGATAAACAAGTGGGTGATATATTGATAAAACCACTTAGTGCTACCAATTTTTTTAAGTTTCATACTATGTTAGGCCTCTTAGAGTTTCCATTGGGTGTAGTGTGCATGACAATGTCACTTCCTAATGGCCATGTGTTTTGTTCTTATTTTTTATACTTATTATAATTTTAAATCAGTTTAATATATCACATTATGTGATTTTAGTAAAATTCACGTAGAATTTTTAATTTTGTACCCAATACTTAGAAGTATATATTTTAATGGAGGTCCTTATGTTATAAAAGGCTCCAAATATGTTTGGATGATTATTCATGAAAAATTGTGAGATATAGTATCATAATCATGCTAACCTAAACTCACTCTAAGTAGTTTATATATTATAATTCATTTTATTTCACAAAGTGATATTGGCATGATAAAGGTTTTTAAATCCTTCAAATTTTACATGCCTCCTGAAATCATTATAGTGGATTCATGGAGTATGAATTCTTTATTTGAAGTGATTATGGCATGTATCCCCACTTAAAATTAAGGGAGAGTGTTATAAAATTAATGCTCAAGTAGTGATAATAAGTACCATTTGTTGTTTCCAAAACCAACTTAGCTCATTTTGGAAGCAACCCCCTACGAAACTTATCCGTTTCGTCTTTTGTCTCTCTAAGTTCATTTTTCGATACGAATTCTATAATTTATTTTCATCTTAGTCAGATCAGAGAGTGGTTACTATCCCGTCGAGGCCAATTTTTCCCTTCCCCTTTTCCTTTTTCTCCTCCTTCCAGAGTTGGTCTCTTTTTGTATTTTCCTGCAAGGGCGGCGATTTTCGCCGCCCCTGCCTTTCCCTTGTTTTTGTGCAAGGGTGGCAAATTTCGCCGCCCCTACATTTTTTGTGCAAGGGCGGCAAATTTTGCCGCCCCTGCATTTTTCCTACCAAGGCGGCGATTTTCGCCGCCCCTGCAAAAGAGACCGACTACATGCAAGGGCGACAATTTTTGCCGCCCTTGCATGTCTCAATTTCTGCACAAGGCATTTATGGCTACGCGCAGCGGGTTGTTGGGGTGAGTTTTTCACCCTATATATATTCCAATTTGAGTCTCTTTCTTCTCACTGCTTCCTCTCCTCCTCCTACCTCTTACACCTGAGTGCCCCTAGACACATTTCAATGCACCAGCTCATGGATCTGACTTCATGGTGTGCACGTTTTCCAGGTAGGGTTTGTTTTTTAGGTTTATTTCTTTTTGTTATTCTTTTCTAGTTTAGTTTTTAGTTGTTTTTTCTTTTCCCTCCCCCTGCCTATGGTTTTTTCCATCGTGGCCTTGTGCAGGTGGCATTTTTGCCACCCACGCCCTTTTTATCTTCTATGCAAAGGCGGTGAAATACGCTGCCCTTCCACGCAACCCTTGTCAAATGCGGTGGTGGCAAAAATTGCCGCCTTTACACTCCTACAATCTCCTTGCAAGGGCGGTGATTTTTGCCACCCCTGAAATCTCCCTACAAAGGCAGTGATTTTTGCCACCCCTACAATCTCCCTGTAAGGGTGGCGATTTTTGCCGCCCCTGCATCCTTTCCTGCAAGGGTGGCGATTTTTGCCGCCCCTGCATCCTTTCCTGCAAGGGTGGCGATTTTTGCCGCCCCTGCATATTTCTTCCATTTTTCAGCTAACTCCTAGAATTTTTTCTGAGTTGTCCCTTTCGTGCTTTCTCTTTCTCATTCTCTGCTCCTTTGCTTGACCTAGCCTATTTAAGTGACCTCCAGTAACCCATGTCACTTAAATTGCGCTCTCCCTCTCTCACTCACTCTCCTTTCGTCTATGATCATGGCTACAGTACCTTCAGCAAGTTCCTATACACCTACTCTCGTCTAATCAAGATCATCCCCTATGACAGAAGCATCTCCCTCAAAGGCAAAGATGATGAAATACAAGTATCAGGGCATCTTCTCGATAACATCAGTCACCTCGAATGTCGACGACATTCGAGATACCGAGATCGGCCACGTGGACATGGCCGAATTCCTGGGGCAAACCAAGGCAACAAATCCCAGCACTAGGATAAAGCGGATTGTTGAGAGCAACATCTACCTGGTGGCCGCCTTCCCGGTAGCAGCACATCATGTAGAGTTCATCCTCTAGTGCGCGTGCTTTTACAACAAAGAGACCAGATTGGTCTCGGATGCCAGTGGCGGCATGATAATTCGGTTAGACCCCAATTTTATCGACAAAGTTTTCCTGTGTCTGCCAGCCATCGAAGTAACCCAAATTGACTTCAAGAATGCACAAAAGGAGTACGACAAAGACCTATAAAGGGCAAAGAAGGTCATGAATTATAAATGGCTAAAGACTCTGAGGACTAGTCTCTCTAGATGGCCGAAAAGCTTCCCCAAAAGCGATTTCATCGAGGAGGTTGGTGACTTAATCACCCTCCTCAGCAGAGTACGGGGCCTCCCATCCTCTTCTCAATTCCATGAATGGATGTATCTATTCATAAAGATCATCCTTCAAGGTAAACAAACCATCTTTTGGGGGGAACAGATCAACAATGCTATCCATGAACAACTGACCAAGGTACAAACCTCCTTCAAATTCTATATAGCCGCTGCAATGCGATCTTTCCCGGGTTTGACAAAAGAGGGAGATAGAAAGACCACCCCAGTCTACTCATACTATCCTCAGCTGACGCTTCAAGGGTCAACGCGTCATTTTAGGTGAGTAAATGATGCATTCTTCACCGTATTCTTGTGTCTCTTCGACCCTCAGCTGGAGCAGAAGAGAATATCAGACGAGGCCTGGATGGTGGTAAACGGTTATGGCTGCATGTTCCTCCAGTTCTCTACATTTTGCTATTTTTAGGTAGGTTTCTACCAAGGATACCCGTATATGCTCCCCAAATTCCCTTTAGACAGGTTAGTTCTAATGGAGCTTTGCCAACAACTGGCTATCGTACATGCAAAATAGATGGAACTTAAGAGACCTGGCTTCAAGTTTCCTATCCAGATTGGCAGGTTCTCAGTTGCTACATCAACTAAAGCCAAAATTATGGAAACAAAAATGCAAATGGTTACCATCAAACCATTCAAAAGATGGGAGAAATTTGACTTCAGAGGAGTCAGAGAGACGATTAGAAGAAAGACTCAATTCCACGAACCCATGATTGAGGATATCTGGGTGGACCTAAGGACGGCTGATGAAATAAGAAAAATGGACTATTGCCGCCTCACACTGAAGCAGATAGAATACCTCAGACTCACAAAGATCCCTTCAAGTTTAATTGATGATGGGAATATCATAAATAGTAGATATCTAGCAGAAAAGGTCGCTAGTTCCCCTCTCCCTCCAATTAACTGGTCTCAGAAGGAATTGACTTCTCTGAGGAAGAGATTCAAACCAATATTGGCTAACACCAATGATTGGTTAGTAGCCAAAGGGATCACCCTGAAAGAATTCATCACAGAATCAGAGGCTGAGTATCAAGCAGAATTAAGAAAAAAGGCAAAGAACCGAATAAAAAATAAAGGTGACGTTCCTTCTCCTTCCATTCCACACAAGCCTAGAATCATTTTTGTCTCTAAAAAACCTAAGCTTGCACAAGAGCCTAAAACGGTAGCTGAAGGACCTAAAGAAAAAATCCCCAAGGCACAGGTAGCCCAATCCATGGGGAGAGCAGATCAACCTCTGGAATAGCCAAGTGTTGGGTCTCCAATCTCACCGGGACAAGCACCTCCGATCAAGAGTGCCTCTCCTTCTCCCCCTCAATCTCCTGTAGTACCCGCTTCTCCTATCAGTGTTCCCTCTTCTAGAGCCGCTTCCCCTTCTAGGGTTGTTTTTGGTGGTCCTCAAGGTCCTTCAGTAGGTTCCCCTCGCTCTTCTAGATCCATTTCAAGTCTATCATCTTCGTCTTTCAACCTGCCACCAAGTCTTGCACTGGAGCCAAAATCATTGATTGATACAGTTTCATTGGTTACTCCAACTGCAACTACTGTCACCACCAGTAGTGTTGAAGCTACTACATTGACATCGATAGAGGCAACTATTGTTACAATAGACACTTCTCTTCCACCTTGGATGTCTGCTTTCACACCAAAAAGAAAGAAAATGGCCATCTCCCCAGATGAATTTGACTTTGGTAAGATAATACTGGCGAAAGCAAAGGCTCCTAAAAGGCCAAAAATCCTCTTCAGGTTGGTCGAAGAAAAGGGGCAAAAATTTCTAGAAATTGCCAAGCCTCCTCAGGATGTAGCCCTTGAGGGTTTTGAAATGAGCATTTATTTCATCTCTCGTGTTGAACTTGGCAAAGTTACTCACGAAAGGGCGAAGAGTGATCTTCAGGTAGCAATGGACATTATGGTCCAAAAGTTTGACAGGGAAAAGGAAATGAAGGATTTTTATAAAGCTAAAACTGAACAGTTAACAACAGTGATCAAGAGGTTCACTATTCTGACTGAAGCAGCAACTCCAGAGGCCTTTTTCGTGGATGATTCAGTCATTCAAAAAGCCGAAAAGACCTATTTAAAGGGGAAATTCATGGAAGAATATGTTGAAAAGATGCACAATCAGGGAGTCTCTTTGCTATTAGAAGTTGTAGAAAGAACAGGTAAAATGAAGAGATTGAAAACTCAAGTAGACGATTTTGTCTCCCTTACCTCTCAAGAAATTGGCAGCTTAGAGAAAGACCTCAGCAAATGGAAAGAGATGAAAGATCTCAAAAAGAGTACCTTGATATCTATCGGTGTCATCTCCGAAAAAGATTTCTATGTTGAGATCAAGGAATCAATGATCTTCAGGATTCAAGTACTCAAGGATCTAATTGATGATCTCAAAGCTTTCAAGGAAGCTAGTGAAAAGAGTGACCTGAGCCTGCTGAACAAGTTAGAAGAGCTGCCATGCAACTTGACTTTCGAAGATCATCAGTTCCTTTCAGCAGAGGAAATGGTTCAGAGTTTTGAAGAAATGATCCGAAAAGATTTCGAAGGAGCGTCTTTCTCAATGACTTCGGTGGATAGTATTTTGGATGCTCAGTTAACTCTGGAGAATTTGAAATCTAGGTTAACTAGCCACTCTAAAGCCATCACAACATTGAAAGACGTGCTGATCAGAGTGAGGGTCATCTCCAAGAATGCAGTTGCACCAGACAGCATAGGAATTTAGGCATCAATCGCCATGTACGATGCTCATTTGAAGAACTCTGGCAGCAAAAATTGGCTCTCTCTCTCTCTCTCTCTTTCTCTCTCTTCTTCTATCCTTATGCATTTCTATTTTGTGCAGAATGCTTGCATTTTTGTAAATATGTAATTACTTGTAAATATTTTGGAAAATATCTAAAAGTCAAAGATGAGTCATCTTTGACCAGGATATTTTATATTTTATTATTTTCTGTTTTTGAGGATTTTCTCCCTATATATAGTGGAGACCTCATTTGTAATTGGTCTTCTGGAAAATTTAACAGCAAACACTATTGAAATTGAAACAACTTTTGAGACTTTGTGCTCAAATTTGTAAATCATATTCTAATGAAATAAATGAGAAGCAGGTTTGTTTCAGACTTTGTGTTGAGATTATCTGTGTGATTTAGGAAATAGTTCTTATGTCTTTTTCCTAGAAATATCTTGTTTATTTGATCTTGTAAGCAGTGGGCGTGTTTATATTATCTAAAGGTGTTTCTAGAAGATAGAAGATAGAATTTGTGCTACTTTTGTCTTTGAGATTTAGTTATCTTTTGTAGTTTCAAGTGAAGACTTTGTGCTTCACTTTACTCTACGGTTATACTTGTTCCAGATCTGTGGAGAAGCTACGGAAGACTTTGTGCTTGCGTGATCATTCTTGTGACTTTGTTTCTTCAGGTGATCTCTTGCCCTTTGTTTGACACCATTCCTGAAAGAAGAGGAACATTGTTAGCATTAGACTAGGATTTTCCCCCTTTTGTTCTTTATACATTACTTCTGAAAAAAGAGAGGTAGATGCTGTTATACCACCCTCGTGTGTTATTTTCTGCTTAATTATATATCCGACACGTAAGTATTAATAGGGAACCTCCCCTTGATGAGAGGAGAGATTTACCTCATCTAGATCTGGTAAAGCCACACTCCTCATGGTGTAAATCTCCCTTATGTTGTGGCTGATATCCCCATTTTGTCATCAGTTAGTTGACGACAAAATATTCACCCAACAGTTTTTGGCGACTCCGCTGAGGATTCAAATGTGCAGTCTGAAACCTCAAGTTTCAAGTTGAAGCAGTCCCTACCCTTATCCATTACATAATGTGGTGACTCTATTTTATGTCTTACCCATTATCATTGTAGCCTTACCATCTCCCTCCATCTCTGTTACATTATCTGGTCTGCAAAACCAGAGCTACTGGGAGGAACACGCATTTTGAAGCCTCAAGCTTCAACTTGAAATAGTTTTGGTCCCATTTTTGTTTTAAAAATCTGGCAACCCCACGTTACACCAAAAGTCAGAGATCTAAGGGTGTTGTAGACCCTGTGTTTGAATTAGCGCAACAGAGTAATTTTGATTTTTTTCCTTCATCAACCTCTATTCAACGATCTAAGAGTTTTCCCTCTGGCCTTGGCAGATCACCAACACGAGGAAGAACTCCTTTTCCTACTGTTAATCGCTGCCTACCTATAAACACTCCACCAAGGTTTGTTATCCCACCTTTTAATCCTCTTATCATAATGGCTCAAGGCCCATGGGGTAACTCCTTTGGCCCTCTTAACTTGACCTCACCCCTGCATGAACTACCTCGTAGTTCTAGAAAAAAAATTCCTAAGTTTTTTGGTGATGGAAAGGTTCATCCCAACGAGCATATTGCTACTTTATCCATAGCATGTGGCGTAATTGGGGTCGAATTTGAAGATGTGGCAGTAAGACTCTTTGTGTAAACTTTACAAGGAGCTGCCGCAGATTGGTTTTATCACCTGCAGGCTGGGTCAGTGACAAGCTGGGATACGCTAAAGTCTATATTTAAAGCTAGATTTAAGCCCACTGAAGATGCACATGCTTTGTTAGCTCAGTTGACACAATTAAAGAAAGAATCCCAGGAGCCCATGAGGGATTTCATAGCCAAATTCAAAAAATTGAGAAATCGAATTCCAACCGTGGCCCAACCCACACCAGAAAATCTCAAGTGTTTTTTCATCAACTCGCAGCTTCCTGAAGTAAGTTTTTTGTTAAGGCGAGCTGGCCCTATGGACCTAGCCTTGGATCAAGTTTTGGCTACTGATATTGAAGATGATCTTATCCTGGCAGGCAAGATCAGGAAAGAGTCTAGTAAAAATTAATTCCCTTCATCGGTAGAAAGCTCTTCTACGGGCACTACAGATCCTATGGTGCAAAAATTAGCAAATGAACTGATAGCTTTGAAAAGGAAAATTGCCCAAGAGACGTCCGCTCCTACCTATCGAGATGCACCCAAGAGGACATTCCAGAATCAACAATATCAAGGTAATACTGTCCGGACCCAAGGGCAATCAAACTGCCTACCTCCCCCTTCAGGAAGATTAGCCATTGAAGCAGCACCTACCAATTCAGCGGTCGGATACCTAGAGGCAGAGCACGACAACTCCTTTCAACCACAGGTAGACCAATAAGAAGATACTAACCTCTTTGATGAACAGGATGAGGAACTAGCTGGCGACTCCAATATTGGTTTCCTGGATTATCAAGATGAAGCTGGGGATAAAGGAGAAGATTCGGAGGGAACTTATGATGTTTTTACCAGATCTCAAAATCAGTTGGCTTCACAAACTAACAAAATAAAGACACCAGATGAAGAACCCTGACAAGCAGTTTCTATAGCCAGATGCGAGACTCTATTACCCCCGTAATCAAAAGATCAGGTAACTCATAAAAAAGTAAGTACTCCCAATCACCCGATATCTCCCTCTTCTGCTACTCAAGCCAGTGGGGTACCTGTCAAAGCCTCTAATGATGTAATCTCTTCTTCTGTCACAACTTCTTTTCAATTATTTGATATAATTGAGCATGCTAGAAAGACTAAGATTTAGATGACAGAGGTTGAGTATTTGAGATCTAACCCAGAACAGTTTGATAGGTTAGCCGAATATGTTAAAAATAAAGCTATCCCTGTAGGACAAGATTCTTTGAAAGTTGTTCTTGATCTCCCCAAAGACCAACCAGCCCAAAATAATTTGGTTGTGACTCCTCCTATCGCTCCCAGAAAAATATAACCTTTCTATGTTTCCCTGCTTATAAATGGTTACAAACTAAGTAATTGTATTATAGACTCCGAGGCTTCAGATAATGTTATGCCTGCCAAGGTGGCAGATTCTCTCGGCCTAACTTTGACCAAAACTTTTGGGAGGTGTTTTTCCATGGAAAACAAATAGGTTCCCCTCCTTGGCCAAATAAAAGATGCCCAATACGCCTTTGCGGCTTTTCTGGAAAAGCAAATAAAAATGACGGTTCTAGTAGCTGATGTTCCAACATCTTACGGCATCCTGCTTGGGCAGAATTTTTGTAAGGATGTTGGGGGCGAGTTAAGCATGGACCTATCGAAAGCAAGGATTTCAGTTCAAGGTGTCATGAAGAAATTGCTTCCTGAAAAATAAGTCAGGTATGTAGTTACCCGTTCCGCAGCACCTGAAGCTCAAATTTTATTTGAGTCATCAGGCATGGGCACTTATTTCTTATCCACGGATGAGATCTACGGTGCATTAAATGAAACTCCTATGGGTGATAATTTGGTTTTGGTTTCAGCTGATGCGAAGGGCGGAATGCCCAAGCAAAATGAACACATAAAACAACCTTTTCCCCAAAACAAAAAAGTTTTTATTGAAAAAGCAATACCTGATGAGCTATGGACTTTGGAGTTCGACGACAGTTGCTCTTCTACTAGATCAGGAGTTGTGTTGGTATCCCCTCAGGGAGAAATTACTCTTTTTTCCTACAAATTGCAATTCAACAATACTAACAACACGGCCGAATATGAATCCCTGTTGCTTGGACTACAGGCTACCAAAGAAAAGGGTGTTAGGAAACTCCATGCTAAAGGAGACGCTGAGTTGATAGTCTGTCAGGTAAGGAACCTCTATCAGACCAAGAATGAGAGGTTACGCCATTACCATAATCTGGTATGGGATCAGATCAAAAAATTTGATGCCTTCAATATCTCTGCCGTTCTGAGGGAATTCAATGATTGAGCAAATGCATTGGCTGTCTCTGCCACCCTCCTGATTTCCCACCTAGATTTTAAGGGGGATAAGTATACTATTGAGCTATTTTTCTGACCAAGTGTACCAGACAATGTCAACCACTGTCAGGTGTTTAATAATGATGATCAAATCATCGCCTTCTTGGAGCAAAAGGACACTTTCAAACAATTGTGTTTTGAGGGTAGTGAGCCCCGGGAGTGCAGACTAACCCCTGAAACCCAGACCAATATAGGTGAAGATTTTCTACAGCTCAAGGGGAATAAAATTCCTAAAGGTTTGCTTTCCCTAGAGAAGTTGTTTGATGACCATGACAGGTTTGTCAAACAACAGCGGACAAATTCAAATTCTTCTCAAGATTTTGATCAAGTCAACTTGGGGTCCAAGCACGACCCTAAGATGGTAAACATTGGGAAATGCTACACTTCCAAAGAAAGGTTTGAGCTTGCTAGTTTACTCCGTCAATATAGGGATGTGTTGGCTTACTCTTACGATGACTTGAAATCTCCCAGGCCACATGACATCCATCATGACATTCCCCTGAAGGCCAACTCTGTGCCTTACAAATAGAAATCTAGGCAATATAATTCAAAAATCTCAGGTACTATTCTAGCTGAGATACAAAAGATGTTGGATGCTCGGATAATTTTTTTGATTCATCACTCCACATGGGTTGCTAACATAGTACCTGTCAGATTGAAAAATGGCGAGATTCAAATCTATGTAGATTTCAGGAACTTGAATCAGTTGTCCTTAAAAAATAACTACCCCCTCCCCATTATGGATCAAGTCTTACAGATGGTAACAGGTTCAAAAATGTTATCAATGCTTGACGGTTTTTTGGGTTACAATCAAGTTGAGGTCGGGAAAGTAGACCAACATAAGACATCATTCACCACACCCTGGGGCACTTTCGCTTACCGCAGGATGCCATTCGGTCTAATAAATGCAGGCACCACTTTTCAAAGGGCCATGGATCTCACTTTCAAAGATGTAATGGGAAAATTTATTGTAGTGTATCTAGATGATTTGATGGTTTTTTCAAAATAGCGTTCTGAACATGTTCACCATTTGCAAAAGATACTAGAACGCTGCCGTCAAAATGGCATTTCGTTAAACCCAAAGAAATCCCTCTTTGGAGTAACTGAAGGGAAACTTCTCGGACACATAGTGTCCCGAGAAGGCATCAGAATTGATTCAGAAAGAGTTAGCTCCATCCAGGAACTTACTCTGCCTACCAATAAGACCACGGTTCACTCTTTCTTTGGAAAGGTGAATTTCCTTAGGAGATTCGTTCCAGAATTCGCTGAGAAAACCCGTCACATTGTCAACATGATGAAGAACAATGCCACATTTAGGTGGACCACCGAGGGCAAATCAACGTTTAAAGAAATTAAAGAAGCAATTGCTCGGGCACCAGTCTTGGTCTGTCTGGACTATACTAAAGGTTTCAAGATATATAGTTATGCCTCTAAGCATACACTATCAACTATTTTGGTTCAACCCAATTCAGAAAATACAGAATCCCCTATTTCATTCATGAGTTGCCCACTCAAAAATTATGAATTGAAATATTCCCTTATGGAGAAACATGCATACGCCATGGTCAAGGCTGTCAAGCATTTCAGGTTTTATATCCTAAATTCTCACACCGAAGTTCTCGTGCCAGATACAACAATAAAATCTATTTTGACTCAGCAAGAGTTTGGTACAAAGAGAGGTAACTGGATTGCCAAAACTTAGGAATTCGATCTGGATATCAAACCAACTAAGCTCGTACGAGGAAGGGGTCTCTACCAATTGATCACCAACAACATTCTAGATGAATTAAAAAGTGAATAACAAGATGTCAAAAGTGGGCCCACAGTTCTCTTTGTCGCCACTACTGATGAGTGGTATTCTAACATTGCTCATTTCCTAACATATGGCGAGTGTCCTCCTCATCTTTCTTTTAAAGAAAAATGGAATGTTAAATTGAAAGCAGTTAGTTATGTTCTGTGGGACAATGGTCTTTATAAGAGAAACCTGGACGGGGCATTTCTTCGTTGTGTTGACAAAACTCAACAAGGAAGACTTTTAGAATCTTTCCACAATTTGGCCTATGGAGGACATTTCTCCGCACCAGTGACGGCACACAAGATTCTACGAGCAAGGTACTATTGGCCCATGCTTTTTCAAGATGCTTACAAATTGGTGCATAAGTGTGAGATGTGTCAGCAATTCGTTGGAAAGCCTAAGCTGCTTGCTTTGCCCCTCAAGCCAGTTGTGATCGAAGAACCATTTCAGTAATGGGGTGTTGATTTCATTGGTGTAATTAACCTGTCTTCAAGTGCCAGACATGATTATGTCCTCACCGTGATGGATTATTTTACTAAATGGGTGGAGGCCATACCAACCAAACATGCTACATCTGAAGTAGTATGCAACTTCCTCAAAAAAATATCATCTCTAGGTTTGGGGTTCCACTAAAAATTGTGACGGATAATGTGGCCTATTTTTCATCGCATGAAATCACTCAATTTTGTTTCCATTATGGGATTACCTTGTCTCACACCTTATATTATTTTCCTCAAGGAAATGGACAAGCAGAATTGAGCAACAGAAACCTGGTCACCATTATCAGGAAGTTGGTGGATGACAATCAGAGAACATGGCACAAAGCTTTGTATGATGCTTTATGGGCCGATAGGATAACACCCAAAAGAGCTATAGGTATGTCACCTTTCCAACTCTTATATGGATGAAATGCATAAATTCCCATCACCCTTGAACTACCAGCACTCAGATTAACTAGATCAATCGAAGACTCAACCTTTGAAAGCTCAGTTGACAAGCGGATCATGTGTCTGACCGAGCTGAACGAACAACAAGTTATGGTGGTGGATCGGATCAAGGAACATCAGGACCGGGTGAAAGCATTTTTTGATAAAAAAGCTAAAGCGCATGAGTTCCAAGTCGGAGATCAAGTCTTGTTATGGGACAAGCGACGTGAACCAAAAGGGATGCACGGCAAATTTGACTCTCTGTGGAGGGGTCCGTTCACCATTCGGCAGCTCTGTGGTGAGGCCAACTTTTTGCTGGAGTATAAAGATGGAACACCATTTACACTACCTCATAATGGGTAGCATCTAAAGCATTTCAATCCTTGAAGCTTGGATGAGTCTATTTGTAAAATGTGTACAGTTCTTATGTTTTGTCTATTTTTCTTTCTCGTTTCTCGCTTGACTATGTAGCCCAATGGCTTGGATAAAGGCACTTAGAGACTGGATTCTGCTTCCGCTAATCATTTTGATTATGTAGAAGTTCCTCAACAAGAGCTAGCTGTTGTTTTCAAAACTAGCTTAGCTCATTTTGGAAGCAACCCCCTACGAAACTTGTCTGTTTCATCTTTTGTCTCTCTAAGTTCATTTTTTGATACGAATTCTATAATTCGTTTTCATCTTGGTCAGATCGGGGAGTGGTTACTATCCCATCGAGGCCAAGTTTTCCCTTCCCCTTTTCCTTTTTCTCCTCCTTCTGGAGTTGGTCTCTTTTTGTATTTTCCTACAAGGGCGGCAATTTTTGCCGCCCCTGCCTTTCCCTTATTTTTGTGCAAGGGCAGCGAATTTCACCGCCCCTGCATTTTTTGTGCAAGGGCAGCGAATTTCACCGCCCCTGCATTTTTCCTGCCAGGGCAGCGATTTTCACCACCCCTGCAAAAGAGACTGACTACATGCAAGGGCGGTGATTTTTGCCACCCTTGCATGTCTCGATTTCCATTCAAGGCATTTATGGCCGTGCACGGCGGGTTGTTAGGGTGAGTTTTTCACCCTATATATATTCTAATTTGAGCTTCTTTCTTCTCACTACTTCCTCTCCTCCTCCTACCTCTTGCATCTGAGCACCCCTAGAGACATTTTGATGCACCAGCTCGCGGATCCGACTTCATGGTGCACACATTTTCCAGGTAGGATTTGTTTTTTAGGTTTATTTCTTTTTGTTCTTCTTTTCTAGTTTAGTTTTTAGTTGTTTTTTCTTTTCCCTCCCTCTGCTCATGGTTTTTTTCACTGCAGCCTTGTGTGGGGCAGCATTTTTGCCACCCACGCCCTTTTTATCTTTCGTGCAAAGGCGGCGAAATACGCCGCCCTTCCACGTAACCCTTGTCAAATGTGGTGGTGTCGAAAATCGCCGCCTTTGCACTCCTGCAATCTCCTTGCAAGGGCAGAGATTTTTGCCGCCCCTGCAATCTCCTTACAAGGGTGGCAATTTTTGCCGCCCCTGTAATCTCCCTGCAAGGGCAGTGATTTTTGCTGCCCCCTGCATCCTTTCCTGCAAGGGCGGTGATTTTCACCGCCCCTGCATATTTCTTCCATTTTTCAGCTAACTCCCAAAATTTTTTCTGAGTTGTCCCTTTCACGCTTTCTCTTTCTCATTTTTCACTCCTTTGCTTGACCTGGCCTATTTAAGTGACCTCCAGTAACCCATGTCACTTAAATTGCGCTCTCCCTCTCTTGCTCACTCTCCTTTTGTCTGTGATCATGGCTACAGCACCTTTAGCAAGTTCCTGTACACTTGCTCCCGTCTAATCAAGATCATCCCCTATGATGGAAGCATCTCCCTCAAAGGTGAAGATGATGAAATACAAGTATCAGGGCATCTTCCTGCTTACATTAGTCACCTCGAATGTCGATGACATTTGAGATACCGAGATCGGCCACGTGGACATGGCCGAATTCCTGGGGCAAACCAAGGCAACAAATCCCAGCACTGGGATAAAGCGGATTGTTGAGAGCAACATCCACCTGGTGGCCGTCTTCCCGGTAGCAGCACATCATGTAGAGTTCATCCTCTAGTGCGTGTGCTTTTACAACAAAGAGACCAGATTGGTCTCGGATGCCAGTGGTGGCATGATAATTCAGTTGGACCCTGATTTTATCGACAAAGTTTTCCTGTGTTTGCCAGCCACCAAAGTAACCCAAATTGACTTCGAGAACGCACAAAAGGAGTACGACAAAGACCCAAAAAGGAAAAAGAAGGTCATGAATTATAAATGGCTAAAGACTCCAAGGACCAGTCTCTCTAGATGGCCGAAAAGCTTCCCCAGAAGTGATTTCATCGAGGAGGTTGGCGACTTAATCACCCTCCTCAGCAGAGTACGGGGCCTCCCATCCTCTTCTCAATTCCATGAATGGATGTATCCATTCATGAAGATTATCTTTCAAGGTAAAAAAACCATCTTTTGGGGGGAACAGATCAGCAACGCTATCCACAAACAACTGACCAAGGTATAAACCTCCTTCAAATTCTACATGACCTCGTACCTGGTCTATATAGCCGCTGCAATGCGATCTTTCCTAGGTTTTACAATAGAGGGAGATAGAAACACCACTCTGGTCTACTCATAATATCCTGAGCTTATGCTTTAAGGGTCAATGTGTCATTTTAGGTGAGTAAATGATACATTTTTCACTGTATTCTTGTGTCTCTTTGACCCTCAGCTGGAGCAAAAGAGAATATCAGATGAGGCCTGGACGGTGGTGAATGGTTATGGCTGCATGTTCCTCTAGTTCTCTACATTTTGCTATCTTTGGATAGGTTTATACTAAGGATACCCATATATGCTCCCCAGATTCCCTTCAAACAGGTTAGTTCTAATGGAGCTTTGCCGACAACTGGCTGTCGTACACGCAAAATAGATTGAACTTAAGAGACCCAGCTTCAAGTTTCCTATCTAGATTGGTAGGTTCTCAGTTTCTACATCAACTAAAGCCAAAATTATGGAAACAAAAATGCAAATGGTTACCATCAAACCATTCAAAATATGGGAGAAATTTGACTTTAGAGGAGTCAGAGAGACGATTAGAAGAAAGTCTCAATTCCATGAACCCATGATTGACGATATCTGGGTGGACCTAAGGATGGCTAATGAAATAAGAAAAATGGACTATTGCCACTTCACACTGGAGTAGATAGAATACCTCAGAAACGTAGATATCCCTTCAGGTTTAATTGATGATGGGAATATCATAAACAACAGATATATGGCAGAAAAGGTCGCTAGTTCCCCTCTCCCTCCAATTAACTGGTCTCAGAAGGAACTAACTTCTCTGAGGAAGAGATTCGAACCAATATTGGCTAACACCAATGATTAGTTAGTAGCCAAAGGGATCACCCTAAAAGAATTTATCACAGGATCAGAGGTTGAGTATCAAGCAGAATTGAGAAAAAAGGTAGAGAATCGAACGAAAAATAAAGGTGACGTTCCTTCTCCTTCCATTCCACACAAGCCTAGAATCATTTTTGTCTCTAAAAAACCTAAGCTTGCACAAGAGCCTGAAATGGTAGCAAAAGCAACCAAAGAACAAAGCCCCGAGGCACAGGTAGCCCAATCCATGGGGAGAGCAGATCAACCTCCAGAACAGCCAAGTGTTGGGTCTCCAATCTCGCTGGGACAAGCACATCCAATCAAGAGCGCCTCTCCTTCTCCCCCTCAATCTCCTATAGTACCCACTTCTCCTATCAGTGTTCCCTCTTCTAGAGCCACTTCCCCTTCCAGGGTTGTTTTTGGTGATCCTCAGGGTCCTTCAGCAGGTTCCCCTCGCTCTTCTGGATCCATTCCAAGTCTATCATATCCGTCTTTCAACCTGCCACCAAGTCCTGCGCCGAAGCCAGAATCACTGATTGATATAGTTTCACCAGTTACTCCAACTGCAACTACTATCACCACCAGTAGTGTCGAAGCTACTACATTGACACCGACAGAGGCAACTATTCTTACAACAGACACTTCTCTTCCACCTTGGATGTCTGCTTTCACACCAAAAAAAAGAAAATGGCCATCTCCCCAGATGAATTCGACTTTGGTAAGATAATACCAGTGAAAGCAAAGGATCCTAAAAGGCCAAAAATCCTCTCCAGATTGGTCGAAGAAAAGGGGCAAAATTTTCTAGAAATTGCCAAGCCTCCTCAGGATGTAGCCCTTGAGGGTTTTGAAATGAGCAGTTATTCCATCTCTCGTGTTCAACTTGGCAAAGTTACTCACAAAGGGGCGAAGAGTGATCTTCAGGAAGCAATGGACATTATGGTCCAAAAGTTTGACAGGGAAAAGGAAATGAAGGATTTTTATAAAGCTAAAACTGAATAGTTAACAGCAGTGATCAAGAAGTTCACTATTTCGACTAAAGCAGCAACTCCAGAGGCCTTTTCCGTGGATGATTCAGTCATTCAGAAAGCCAAAAAGACCTATTTAAAGGGGAAAGTCATGGAAGAATATGTTGAAAAGATGAGCAATTAGGGAGTCTCTTTGCTATCAGAAGTTGCAGAAAGAACAAGTAAAATGAAGAGATTGAAAACTCAGGTAGATGATTTTGTCTCCCTTATCTCTCAAGAAATTGGCAGCTTAGAGAAAGACCTCAGCAAATGGAAAGAGATGAAAGATCTCAAAAATAGTACCTTGATATCTATCGGTGTCATCCCCAACAAAGATTCCTATGTTGAGATCAAGGAATCAATGATCTTCAGGATTTAGGTACTCAAGGATCTAATTGATGATCTCAAAGCTTTCAAGGAAGCTAGTGAAAAGAGTGACCTGAGCCTGCTGAACAAGTTAGAAGAGCTACCATGCAACTTGACTTCCGAAGATCATCAGTTCCTTTCAGTAGAGGAAATGGTTCAGAGTTTTGAAGAAATGATTCGAAAAGATTTCGAAGGAGCATCTTTCTCAATGACTTCGGTGGACAGTATTCTGGATGCTCAGTTAACTCTAGAGAATTTGAAATCTAGGTTAACTGGCCACTCTAAAGCCATCACAGCATTGAAAGATGAGTTGATCAGAGCGAGGGTCATCTCCAAGAATGCATTTGTGCCAGACAGCATAGGAATTTAGGCATCAATCGCCATGTACGATGCTCATCTGAAGAAGTCTGGTAGCAAAAACTGACTCTCTCTCTCTCTCTCTCTCTCTCTCTCTCTCTCTCTCTCTCTCTCTCTCTCTCTCTCTCTCTCTCTCTTTCTCTCTCTTCTTCTATCATTATGCATTTCTGTTTTGTGCAGAATGCTTGCATTTTTGTAAATATGTAATTACTTGTAAATATTTTGGAAAATATCTAAAAGTCAAAGATGAGTCATCTTTGACCAGGATATTTTATATTTTATTATTTTCTATTTTTGAGGATTTTCTCCCTATATATAGTGGAGACCTCATTTGTAATCGGTCTTCTGGAAAATTTAATAGCAAACACTACTGAAATTGAAACAACTTTTGAGACTTTGTGCTCAAATTTGTAAATCATATTCTGATGAAATAAATGAGAAGCAGGTTTGTTTCAGACTTTGTGTTGAGATTATCTGTGTGATTTAGGAAATAGTTCTTATGTCTTTTTCCTAGAAATATCTTGTTTATTTGATCTTGTAAGCAGTGGGCGTGTTTATATTATCTAAAGGCATTTCTAGAGGATAGAAGATAGACTTTGTGCTACTTTTGTCTTTGAGATTCAGTTATCTTTTGTATTTTTAGGTGAAGACTTTGTGCTTCACTTTACTCTATGGTTATACTTGTTCTGGATCTGTGGAGAAGCTACGGAATACTTTGTGCTTGCGTGAGCATTCTTGTGACTTTGTTTCTTCAGGTGATCTCTTGCTCTTCATTTGACACCATTCCTGAAAGAAGAGGAACGTTGTTAGCATTAGACCAGGATTTTCCCCCTTTTGTTCTTTATACATTACTTCTAAAAAAAGAGAGGTAGATGTTGTTATACCACCCCCGTGTGTTATTTTCTACTTAATTATATATCCAGCACGTAAGTATTAGTAGGGAACCTCCCCTTGATGAGAGGAGAGATTTACCTCGTCTAGATCTGGTAAAGCCACACTCCTCATGGTGTAAATCTCCCTTATGCTGTGGCTGATATCCCCATTTTGTCATCAGTTAGTTGACGACAAAATATTCACCCAACACCATTAACAGTTTACAATGGTTAAATAAATAAAATAAATATATTTTATTTATTAACATGAGGTAATCTCCTATAAATAAATTATATATATTTATTAGCACTGTTGGGTTCTTCAAAGAGAGGTTAGACATGTTGGTTATAATGGTTGATTAAACTTATTTGATAATAATGAAGTTTTATTCCTATTTTAGTTAAGGGTTTGGATTAATAAATTAGTACAAAATATAGAAATAAATATAGTTCTAATTTATGCAATTATTTATCTTTTTCACCTTTCTAAAAATAACAATAAATAAGAAAAAATATAATTTATCTAGAAAATAAACTAAGATAGTTGATACAGAGGTTGAAAATGGCTGTGTAAGATTGGGAAGGTGTCATAATCCTAAATCTAGCTTTCATTAAGTGAAAGGACAAGAACACCAAAAAGTGGATGCTTTGGTATCTGGTGTTGTATGTTCCTACCACTACTATCCAAACTAATGATAGGGACCTAAAACTTTATTGGTAGTTGCATTATGCCTATATGAGTGTGACTATGAAAAATCAAGCACTGGTTATCAACATAACTCATTATAGAGCTGATTTTGTCTTCAAACCCTAACCCTCCATCATGCTTGATAAAATGGCATTTGAGTCACTTGAGAAAGAGGGGGGATTAGTGTGAAAGATGGATTTAATGTGAAATCCACACCCCTTGTGTGTGCACATTTCCTACATACCAATACTCTAAAGAGGGATCAAGTCATATATAGTTCTCCCACCTAGTATGCTTTGTGCAATAGTATGATGCAAATGCAAATGCTAAATTGATAGTGTTTGAGATAGTTAGGGATTGGTATGAGGATTTGAGTAGGTTTGCATCTATGTTGGGTGAATATGTGCAAATAATATGGATTTTTGTCTTAGTGCTTTGTTGGTATTGTTGCTTTCTTTGTAAGTTTTGTCACATCCTTTATAAATGATCTTTGAATGGGATTTTATAGGAAACAATTGATCATGGGTCAAATGTATTCATGCTAGGTTGACCTAATTAAGGATAAGGACTAGATGAAAATAACCATTGGGGCTCAAAGTAAAAATAGATAAGACTGCAAAAAATGGGACACTTCTTTATGGGGCACTATATTCCAAATGGGGCACTCCTATCCTATAGGCTCAGGACCTAAGGGAATAGGAATGACATGGGGAATACTATTTTCCTAAGGTGGAATTACTATTTAGAAGGTTCCAAATGACTAGAAATGAGTAAAAAGGTGTTTATAAGGGTCACAAGAGCATAAAAAGGGACCTTTGGATGGGGTGTCATAAGCCACACTCAAACACTAATTTGGACATTTTATATGACTACATTTACCTCCCTTTTATTATAGTGATGTAGTAAAGCAAAATAATAGGATAAAATAAAAATAAAAAGAGTACCTAAATTTACCTACAAGGGTGAAGCCCATGAATATGTGTGATGATAAGTGTGCATAGAGAGAGCACAATGTGAAGCATAAATCTGCAATTAAAAAAAAAGGGTAGATCATTTATTACTAGACACGCTATATCTAAAATAAAAATGTACAAAGGCTGGGTAAAAGAGAGAGGAAAAGAAAGAAATGAATACACCTCATTAGATACACAAACCAATACAAAACCTATTGTAATATTGAGTGATGCTGGGTATGTTTTTTACCAAGATTAATATCATGAATGGAGCTAAGTGCTTAATTCCCTAAGGGTGGCTCAATAATTTAAAGTTTGGCCCTTTGGATCTATCATCACCCACTATGTATTGAATCTATGTGATCATGCATGTGTTAATTGATGTTTGGACTATGTGTTCAAACCCTCTAAGTAGGTGGCTCAAGAATACAAAGGCTAGCTAATCTTTTATCTCCATCATTGCCCACTAAGTGTGAGCTATGAACTAATATCCATATGAATGTGTGTTGTATGATATGGATCTTGAAGCCCATGAATGCTCTATAATTTGATAATGTGGCATGGATAGCTAAATGTGTATTAAGAACTAAGCCAATATTGGCCACTCTGAAAGGTGGAGATTAGGCTTGTATGAAAGCCAATCTGAAATTGAGAACTAGGATTATATGAAAACCATTCTAAAATGATGTCAACCACTTGTAGATGGAATAAGACACACAACTACTAAGAATACTTGGGTAATATAATGAGCTGGAAAGAAAAGAAGGTAAATTTTCTATCCACATTACCCCCAATCACTGGTGTCTGTAACATGGATTATGATCTAGAAGTTATATCAACTACCCAATCTAAAAATGGAAGTGAGACCCATCATTTCATACATGATGCCCCCTATATATGTATAATCTGAGTAAAAATATACTAAAATTGCCAAATCCGAACTAGACTATAGCTGACAAAATTGTAATTGACCTTACCTTTCTATTTTTTCTAAAATTTTTGGGTTTTCAGTTTTTTGGACAAGAGTACCAAAAAGTGGAAACTTTGTTGTAGGGTAATATAGTCCAAATGGGGTACTCTTATCCTATACTATTTTTGATGACTATTCTATGTTCATCTCTATTTTTCTAGTCACTCAAAATAGGAAAGCAAGCATACAAGGCATGTTCAAATGCTCACATACACATATAAATACAAACAAGCAAGATTGGTGTGAGGTCCACAAGAACATACAAGAGTACAATTAAAGGACATTAACAGATGTCCTAAGGCACACACAAGTAATTAAAAAATTAAATCACATCTAGCTACTCAAATCGAGAAAGGAAGGCATGTAAATTCTAGGAATACTATTGCATATAACTAATCAAAGCAAGAATTAAAATTATTCAAAGCATGTAGTACAAGACTAGGTAGATTCTGAGAAATACACAAGTGTTATATATTAGTGAGTCTTGATAGAATAATTTGTGTAAGCTAGTAAGTAATGTATATCAACATCATAAGTAGAGTGTGTGGTGTAGGAATGGCAGAACATGGATGGTGTATTCATGTAGAAGATACCCTGATGGGTAGATATGTTGATGTAGGTCTCAAATGTAAAATTATGATGTCCTTTAATGGGTAGAGTGAAGCAATCAAAGATCTAGGTATCACTACACACACTCAAAGAAGTTCAAGTGAAGCATGGTAATGTACATAAATCAAAAAATAATAATATAGAAAATAAAAATGTAAGTCTAGCATGGTATTAAAAATGTAAAGCATGGATAATGCATATAATTAAAAAAAATTGGTGTTTTGAGTTATTTGAATGTCTTTTGTATTTTGACATGTTATATTATTTTTGGTATTTTGAATTATTATATTTTTTTTGGTATTTTGAAATAAGATATATACAATTAATCATAAGGAAATTATGTACAAGTAATCTAATAAATTATGTACAAGAAAGACTAAAAATAAATGATACTAATCGATGAGTCTCATAAGAGACTCCCTATCATGATGTTATGTATCAAGGAGATGGATCATGTGTGATCATGAAGCATGATGGAAGGTTTGATATTATGACTCTAAAATCTATGTATGTTGTAAGTGATCTAAAATCTTTATAGTGGAAATTGACTATGGGGTCCCCCTGTAACTTTGAGAAGTGGATACAATTGTGAGGATCTTAGGGACTCATATGGCAATAGAAGAAGCTCTCAAAAAAAGTTCTCTGTGTGTAGAGGCATGAGACCTATATGATACTACCCTAGGTGTGAATACTATAGCTGGAAACTATCTAAAGTCTTGAAACTAGCATTGATGTAGTGGTTTCTCTAAGAGAGTCCTCCATGGAAGTGTATCAATTATTATATATTGATACATGGACTTGTGTGAGGAGCATGGTCAGCTACTGGAGTGAGAGAGTCATCGCAAGAGGCATGTGACAACTCATGGGGGTACATGGCTATTGAGTGCTAGGGTAGATTATGGGATTAGCACTAGTGGAGAGAGTGAGATTGAGAGTGAGGGCTTGATGCCCATTCATGAGTGATTGTACTTAATACTAGTGTATATATATTTAAACTGCATTATATATATGGATACTTATTTGATTTTAACTCATATGTATTATGTTATATAATTTGGAGTATATTAGTATATTTGTTTCAAATGGTTGATTAGAAATAGTTGATTTGGTATTGATGTTGAGGTTGCATATGTTTGGTAAAATGGTATTTGGGATGTGATTTGATTATTTTTTATAGGTTCAAGTGTGATGCTAGTTTTGATTTTGAATCATATATAAATATAAACTTTGTTGTTTTATAATTGGTAAATTGATTTGATAAAGTGAATTGGTTTAAGATTGGTAAAATAGGGTATTGGTAAGATCAGGATTTGGATAATTTGGTTTGGCTATTGATGGTTATTTAGAACTACAAATGTTAGTTTTTAGTAGAAGGGGATGTAAGATATCACTGTGTATATAAAACCCATGGATTTTGTATCACTATCTGAACCTTAATGGCCAACTAAAGTAGTGGCCATACTACTAATGTTATGTAGGAGCATGCCCTATATCTGATGATGTCTATGGTATACTAACTATATCTATACATGGAGACTTTGTAAGATATAACCTTAATGGATACACAAATAAAACTATGTATTATGAAGGAGGCTCATCTATCCTCAATATTAGTGGATTGCTACATGAAATAACAACTTGTGGCCTCTATTGTGATGCATATGATTGAGGAATAGATCAAGATGGAATTGTAAGCTATGATGGGGGCTCATCTAATCTCAATCATAGTGGGTTTCTATGTGAAAAGGTCCCTAAAAACTCAACTATAGTGAATATCTATTTGGAGTACTACTCCATGATGTGGGTTCATCTAATCTAAACCATAATGGGTTGTTACATGAGATAGGACCTTGAAAAATCTATTGTAGTGTGTGTGACTATGTTGGATATGTATATGAAACTACACTATGTAATCCATAGACTACACTACTATACGTAGGTTATTCTTGCTATATTGGTCTCTAAACCCTCTAAGTAGGTGGGATAGGAGATATCCTACGAGGCTCTATCTTAGAAACTACATTACTCTCATGATGAATAACTAATGATTCCTATGAAGGAATGTCTTAGATGGCTTAGTCTTGGAGGAATGAGGTATATGGATCCATGATGGAGGATATCTTAGTGCCCTCATTGTGAATGCTATGATGCCATTATCAAAACACCTATTAATATAGTCCCTAAGTCCATAACAATAATTTTCTCTATGTCCACAAATATGATGATAGCTACAAAAAAGGCAATGTGGCTTTTTATATAAGAGATGTGGATCTTGTCAATGAGTAAAAGGCAATATGATTAACCTCCTATCTAGTAGTGTTGATAATATGACATATGGGTTATCTCACTCTGAATCAAACTATAGTGATGCCCTACTATTGTTCTCTATAGTGCATGCTATAGGTGATGCTCTGGAAATTGGCTCTCTATTTTTAACTAGTTTTTTTTTTACTATGGTCTCCTATCTTGTTTGGGACATGGTAGATGTTGTGTGCTAGGAGATGTAGGTAGAGGTAATGTTTTTAAATCTATAGTAATCTAATCAACTGAATATAACTCAATCAATCCTAATTTCTTCTCCAAGGATAAAATTGTATAACATAAGCACCTAAATTTAGGACTGCATCTGATATAATATATGCTCTATAAGGGGTTGGTGAAGCCCCTTAATAAAGATATGTTGAACCTCTAAATATGTTGGTTTATAGATCAAACATAACATGCAAAAGTCTTAAATCATAAGATATAATCACTAACTAGCTCTGAATGATTATGATGTAATGTGACAACTTTCTCATATGTAACATGAAGGCCCATGAGTGCTATGTAATATCTAACAAATGCCTCCTCTAAGTCATAATATATATGCAAGTAACCAAGAGGGAGTAGATGAAAGAACCAATTATATGCATTACCCACTAATGTCTATTGGAACAACTTAAGTAGAATTAAAGGACCCACATGACATGGCAAAGCCTTCAAAAAGGCTTTAAGGTGTATGAAAGGATTTCTAGTTCCATCAAATTGAGGCAATGATGGTATCTAGAAGTGTTTAGGCAATGAAGCTTTGATAAATGTCTTTGGAAGAGGGTTACCATGCAAGTCATTAGCATCCATCTGAGACTTATAAGCCATTTTTTCCAAAGTAAGGAAATGTATTCGATGTCATAATTCACAAACTACATGCATCAAATAAATAATATCTTAGGATGGTATATTAGTATCTTGAAGTGGTTTATTTAAACATTGAATTTAATCATTTATTTTAGCCATGGGAATGCTACATTTATAAAGTGTATCATAGAGAGGGGGTGTGCTCACTTGAACCTTTAGAGGAATGGTAACTTGGACCTTAGTAGAGGGATGTGGTTTACCATTCTATTTGGGTGGAGAGTGAGAAACAGGTGTTAATGAAGTAGGGGGTGGCATGAGAGATTCATTGGTATCTTTATTATTTATTGGATCAAATTATAATTTAATAGTTTTAATGTTATCATTGACATGTGTATCATTTGAAATAGAATCACATAGAAGTCGAATCAATATTTTTTAATGCATTATGTTTGAGATAAAGAGTTAGAGAAGAGTTAGAATCATGAGATGCATTTTCTTCTTCACTATATGCATAATAGTCATCATTATTACATGAATTATCACAATTGTAATTTTATTCATTTGAAAGAGGAAAAGTATAAGTATCACTTTCATATTCACTCTCATTTTCATATTCATTTTCATGTTCACTATCATACTCATTATCACTTCCATTATCACTAGTGAGAGGGGTAAGAGAAGATGTTAATTATTTTCTAATATGCAATAAATTGTCATGTCAAATTAGAATACTATATGCATCTATGTTATCCTTGAATGGAGTGCATGAATTATTTTCATTTACAATATGAGAAGTAAGAGTAAGAGAGTCATCATTTAGACATTATTTTCTCATTATTTGAGATGAAAAAGTAGATTTAAGAACATGAGATTGATCATTTGAACTATGCATTGGAAAATTGATTTTATTTCATTCATATTGTTGTAATTTAAACATAGAAGTAGCAAAAAAGAGAGAAACTAGGTTCAAAAGCAAGAAAATTATCACCAATCAGAGGTTCACTTAGAATTGCATGACTAATTTGTACATTTGATGTATTGTGCATTGGAGAATGAGGTGAAAAGTAAATTTCCCATTTATCAAAATTATTTTCTTTGGAAGAGGGAAGAAAAGAGATAGGTTTGAGATAAGAAGATGCATATACTTTTTCTTAACTATCACTTTCATATGCATCATCATATTCCTCATTAAAACAATATTAATTGTCTTCATTTTAAATTAAATCATTTTCCTCATTTTTGTCTAATGTGTAATTTTGCACATTTTTCCATTTATTATCACAATCATGAGAAAACTTAGAAATTTATCTATAAGATAAGAGGGAAGAAGTGCCTTGGTGGCCATTATATTGCTTTCAACAAAGAGAATGTGTAAAAGTACTATTAAGTAAATAAATGAAATAATGACTACTAATATATGGATTTTGAAAATATTTTGAACACTCTAAACAATTTTCAAAAATAATAAAAAATTTATCTAAAAATTGTAAGGGAGGAAGGCTTGGGGTTTGAGGACCTATTTTGGAAATCTAGGGTTTTGGGTTGGAGTTTTGGAATTTTTAAATTATTTCAATAATTTGAAATCTAAAATAAATTTTAATAAAATAAATGTACAAAAATTTATAAAAAAATCAAAATTTTGAAATTGAATTTTTGCAAAAAAATGTGAAGGAAAACCCTAGGGGTACCTAGGGTTTGAGATTTCATTTGAAGTAAGGCAGGTTCACCAAATGATTTAATTTTTTTAGAAATAATAGATTTTTATTCCTATTTTAGTTAAGGGTTTGGATTAATAAATAATTATAAAATATAGCAATAAATACAATCTTGATTTATGAAACTATTTATCTTTTTCACCTTTCTAAAAATAGCAATAAATAATAATAAAATATAACTTAGCTAGAAAATAGATTGAGATGGATGATATAGAGGTTGAAAATGACTATGCAAGACTGGTAAGGTGTTATAAACCTAAATCTATATTTCATTGGTTGAAAGGAGAGGAGCACCAAAAAGTGGATGCTTTTGTGTCTATTGCTATTGTCCATTCCTACCGCTATTGTCCAAACTGATCATAGAGACCTAAAACTTTTTGGGTAATTGTGTTGTGCCTATGAAAAATCAAGCATTAAGCATTGGTTGTTGATGGAACTTGTTATGGATCTGATTTTATCTTCAAATTCTAACCCTTCATCATGCTTCATAAAATGACATTTGAGTCACTTGAGAAAGACGGGGGTTAGTTTGAAAGATGTACTAAACATGTAATCCACACCAATACCAAAGAGGGATCAAGCCATATGTAGTTCTCCTACCTAGTTTGATTTGTACAATAGCATGATGTGGATGAAAATGGCAAATTGATAGCATTTGAGATGGCTAGAGACTAGTATGAGGATTTGAGTAGGTTTGTAGCTATGTTGGGTAAATTTATGTAAAGAATGTAGAATTTTGCCTTACTGCTTTATTGATATTCTTGCTTGTTTTGTAAGTTTTATCACCTCCTTTGTAAATTAGCTTTGAGTGGAATTTTATAGGGAATAATTGGTCAGGGGTCAAATGTATTCACACTAAGATAACCTAATTAGGGATAAGGACCAGATGAAAATGACCATCAAAAATGATACACTTCTCTATGGGGTGATATAGTCCAAATGGAGCACTCCTATCCTATATGCTCAAGACCTAGGGGAATAGGATTGGTATGGGGAATATTGTTTGGCTAAGGTGGAATGACTATTTAGAAGGTTTTAGATGATTGTCAATGAGTAAAAATGTGTGTATAAGGGTCGTAAAAGCATGCAAAAAGGACCTATGGATGGGGTGTCACAAGCCACACTCAAACTAATAATTTAGACATTTTATATGACTATAATGGTCCACCACCCCAATATAATAAAAGTTTTACCCCTTTGTAAATTTACACATGAGATAACAATGAACACAATATTATTGTATTTATAGTGTGAGATATATGTGAGAAATGTGAAGGTTTTGTGAATTGTTTTGAAAAGTGAGATGTTGAAGGAATGTATTTGGTAGTTTCTTGATTAATGAATAATCACCATGATTTTTTACCTCAATTGATATTTTCCATGTTAAATACCTTTGTTAAATATTTGTGCCTTTGCTAATTGATTTCACATTTAGATCTACCTGTGTATTTTATATATAATCCATGTTTTAATAAAAATCAATTTTTTTGGTATATTTACTTAGATTTTATCATGGATAAATGATATTATGGATTTTAATGTTATATTTTTAAAATTATTTAATTATTATAATTTATTAAATATTTGTTAAATGCATTGTTATAGAACTATTTAAATGATGTTAAATGAGTAAAGGGCCTCCACCTGTTAGAATTATTAATTGGTCTATTATATTTGATTTAATCTCTTGGACTTTATTCAAAGTGCAAATTATAAAGTCATGAACTTTACCGATTATAATGTAAACTAATTGACTTTTAAATTCAATTATCCTTAACAACAACTAACTAAAACATTATTTGTAACTTACCTTCTAACTATTACAAATGGAGATTACTTTTTAAAGGGATTGAAGACAAAACACAAAGGGGAGAAAAGCATATAGGTGAAGAGCTCTCATTGAATTTTAAATTTTTTTCATCATTTTTTAATTTTTTGTCCAATCATATATAAGATCAAATGACTATTTGAAAATAGACCAAATAATGCATTCTCTAATAGTGAAGTAATCCACTTGTTTAACATAGTTATATCAAAGTTTTTGGTTTATTTCATAAATTAATTATCTAAAAACTATTGGGTTTTAATATCTTTTGATGATTGTAGATATGGAGTCATATGAGCAAAACTCTATTTACTTGACCTAAATAATGATGAATGCATAGCATTTTGTGATATTCTACTGATATTTTGATTGTAAATTATTATCTTTTTTAAGGTTGTTTCTACTCATAATTTTTGTTTCTCAATAGAATTTTATTTCACTTTACTATAAGATGACTTTTTTTTCAAGACTCATAAATTTTCTACTTATTTCACAGTAGTTCTATTTTATTTAGTTTCCATTTTATGTTTTAGATTAATTTAGTTTATCATTAGAAGAATTTAGATAATAAGTCTTAGATTAGATTAGATTAGATTAGATTTTTTATTCAATTGCTTATCACATTTCAATTTTATTTTAGTTTTTTTTACATATTTTATTTTCATTTTTGTTAATTATTTCAAATCTGATCTTTTATTTTCCTGAACTTAAGTTTCATTTTCTTATTATGAGACATTTTATTAATTCTAGTTTTATTTTCAATCTTAGTTATGTTATATTTATCTTTTATTTATCATTTAACTTAGATTCTTCCATTCAATTAATATATTATTTTCTTGATTATGAAATTAACATGGTTGGACAAGTATTTTCTGAGCTAATTTTTTGTTCTTGATTTGATTTTCTTTCTCAATTATTAGTTTGCTTTAGATATTTTAAGTTAAGCAGGTATTAGTTTTCTTTGTTGATTTTTGTTACTATTCAATTAGTATTAATTCTTTCTATTATTTTTCTTTTGTTTAGTTTTCATTTATCAATAGTATTATAGAATAAGATGATAGATATTTCCTTCTTTATTTTAGATAGCTTAGAGATAGTTTGGTTTATTTATGTATTTTTTTTGTTTGATTACTATGTTGGTTTTTATTTCTATTTCATTATTTAAGTTGTTTCTATTTCATTATTTAGCTTATGTTTTCATTTATTTTAATTTATCTTTTGTTTTGCAACAATTTTGTTTTACTTATTTTGAGTTTAAATGATATTAAGAGATTAAATACAATAATATTTGATAGAATTTAAAGGATTAGATATCTTTCCTTATTAGAAGTATAGCAGGGCTAAAAAAATTACATGGTGTAATTGGTGGACACGTGTGACTTGCACTAATTTATCTTTTATATCTCCTTTTATAAATTATTCAAAATATTCTCTAGAGGAAGTTATGTAAAATCATAGAAATATCATAGTTTCAAGGTCATAGATAGAATAAGTTATAGACACAGATCCTTCATGTCATGATTATGCATCCCTTAAGCCTAATTTATCTTTAGAAAAGATAAAGCAAAGTACATAGGTCAAGATAGGTATAAATTGGTTTTAATCATTTATAGATAAATATGGTCAAATTATAATAGAAATTACGAAAACAATAGACAAGAAGAGGTTAGAAGTGGTCAGATTATCTTTCAAAACTAGTTTTAAGACACCCATAAATATTATTCTAGAATCCCTTAGTAATAGTTATAAGTGTGGTTGGCATGGAATTGAACCTAGGAATGTTTATTACCTTAACACCATATGATGGGACTTCTAATCTAGAAAATATTTATTAACTTGTGATATGAAATGGCAAGTTAAGGGAGTGACCATTAAAGATGTAAATAAATGCAAACTCATAAGATCCTTAACAAGCTGATCTTTGGAGTTCATTTATAAAAGGAATGTTAATTATTTAAGTATTCAAAAAGTTAAGGACCAGTTAATCATAAAATTTAAAATGAAAAAAATTTCAAGTAAAACCATTCAAGATCTCAAGAAGATTTAGAAGTGATGTGGAGAATCAGTATGGGAGCATGATCACAAATTTTTAGATGTAATGAATAAAATTGATTTTATCATGGACGATAAAGATAAGGTTACTTGCTTTATGGAAGGGATGCAATCAAGTATAATATTTTCCATTACATAGTCATAGTTATTGACTAAGGTTGATGCATGAGTATCTACATTACAAGTTGAAAAAAATGAGGATTATGGAGATGTTCTAGCAACTAGCTCCAAAGTTGAGGCAAAAATAGATGTTTTTATTAGGAAGATGTATTGGCTTCATGAAATAAATAAAACCAAATTTTTCCTATGGTGTATAGAGTGTGAAAAATAAAGGCATTATAGGAATGATTGTCATAAAATCAAAACAATTTTTTATGACATATGATGAATTATATGAAATGCGACATCAAAAGGTCACATATTTCAATAGCACATTCAAAAACCATAGATCCTATATTGTAATTTTTATAACTAAATAAATACTAATGAAAATATTTTTCATTATCTATAGGAACTAAAATAAGACATAAATAAGAACATATTTATAGTCACAACATAGTAGACACTTACTACAAAGCAGGGAATTTCAAACCTAGACGTAGAAATGTCTTGCATGACATAAGGTGTTCCACGGTGGATGCCCTCATCACCATAGTATCAACCCTAGGGTATAATTAGATGGATGTAATTGTCTCCATAATATAATTATCAATCATCATGGAACACTATGATTTCCTATCCACAAAAATAAAATTGGAATCCATCATCTCCTCAATGGTAGTATGGTGGATATGATTTATATTCAACACAACAAGAGGGATTTAATGGAAAATAGTTGTAAGGTTTCAATTTATAACAAAACAAAGGAGGGTATCAGGGAGTTATCATGGAGGTCATAATAATAATAATAATAATAATAATAATAATTAGAAAGATCATCAATGAATTTGATGATATTTATTTGACGAGTATAATCATATCACACAAAATTTCCTAACTTATACTCAAAGGTAGATATAATGCATCTATTATAGAGTTTCAGTATAACACCCTATTGAATATTGCTTATTTTTATAAAATTAGATGAAATAGAATCTTGTGCAAAATGTAAATATGATAAGTTTTCACCCTAAGGAAAATGTGTTCATATAATCAGTCACAAGGAAACAACACGTAGATCAAGGATTCCCTCATTTAGTTTTTATTTCTCATTACTTAAGTTTTAAAAAATTATATTGATTTAATGTTTAATTTACATACATCATAGCTTTTAATTTATATTTTTTTATTAAAAAAATAATATAAAAAGGCATATATATATATTATTTTATGCATATAAGTTTCAACTAGGCTCTTAGAAGGGTAGGTGGCTTTCCTTTTTATAAAAGGTTGTACCTAGGGTGGTCATGTGTTCAAAACCCCCTAAAAATAAATATTTTAATATTTTTTGAATTATTAAGTTACTTTTTCAAATTTAATTAATTTTGAATTGTGTTCTTTGGTTGTATATTAAACTTATCACGTGTAAACCCTTCTTTAGTGTCATTTTATTTTATGACATTTGACGTGGTGAACCTTTTATCGACCATAGTCATGTGACTAGTTATTTCCTAAGTTTTGGCACATTATGAATTCATTGGTGTGGGTATTTTTTAATTTGAATCCTCTTATTATAATTTTTATACATTTTTTAATCATAGTGTTTAGATAGTTGTTCTATGTGTGACACTTGCAACACATAAATTAGTGCATTTTGCCTTAATTATTTCACATTATTTAGCATATATTTGAATAACTATTATTTGTTTACACTTGTAATTTACTTTACTATCAAATAAAGTTAAAATTCAAATTAAAAAATGATTCAATTTTAAGCATTATCTAGTGTTATACTTAGATAAAATTTATGGCTTTGCCTAACTTTGTATTATATAAATATCAAATGCTTAATAGATTAAACTATAATATATGAAAAATACACATTAAAATGAAATTTATGGCGTAAAATCTATGTAACATTGTCATCAGGACTAAAAATCCTCGTCAAGATGACATGCAACATCTAAGATTTCAAATACATTTCATCAAAAATAGTAAGAATCCATGTCAATTATATTAAAGAGTATTAAGGATGAATTCCTACTCCATATAGGCAATTATGAATCTCCTAGAAAATCTTTTAAACTCATTGAGTATATGCATGAGGGAACTAATTTCTCAAAGATTATTAAATTGATTCTTGAATTGTTGACTATACCAAAAGGTTGTTAATTTTCTTATTAAAATTAATAATATTAAAAATCAATTATATGAATGAAACTATAATCTAATTAAATATCAATTTTTATATTTTATTATTCAAATTAATATTCATGAAAATTTTCATAATTTTATTTCAATTTTAAATTTAAAGTAGCAAACAGAGCAAGATATCCCTAATGTCACTACCTTGTCAACTCTTCTGATTCAAGAAGAGAAAGTGATGTATAATTTTGATTCTAAAGATAATTACACTCATTCACTTCTTTCTCTCAACCCTATTTATAATAAAAATAAAAATAAAAAATCAAACACTAACTTTGCCAATGGGGAATTGAAATATGTGGTTAATTTGATCATATAATGGAAACTTGTTTTTAAAAAAATTAAAGTTAACAATAAAAATAATAAAAGGAATAAATCTAATTAAAACTATCAGAAGAATCAAAAGCCTAATTAGAACAATAATCAAGAACATAATTTTAATGTTATTGCTTTATATGATATCTTGTTTGCTTCTAATTAGAATGAAAGGACTTTATATAGTAGTGTATCACACCATATGACTTGCTTATTTAATATGTTATTAGATACTAGAGATAATTTATAAATAATTTACCAAGGAGATAATTATTTTTTATAATCAACTAAGCAAGGAAAGTCAAAATTTGTAAATATTATTATTAATGATGTTTTTTATGTACCTAATCTTAAGAATAATTTGTTATCTTGTTCCCAAGATATGAGTGACAAATTCATTATAAATTTGATTAAAGATAATTGGTCCATTAGAGATCATTGTGGTTCTTTGATTGTTGAAGGCATTCAAAATTATGGCTTATATATTTTTACTATTTTTTATGCATGTTTTATTTCATCGCATAGTAAGAATGAATTTCAATTATGACATGAAAGATTAAGACATGTTAATTTTATAATTTTAAATGATATGTATTCTTATAATCTTACTTTTTAATTCATTCTATCTCCTCTCATCATGATCCTTATGAAGGTTGCTTATGTGGTAAGTAACATACTAATCCCTTCCATACGAATCATGATGTGAAATTATCACATACTATAGAATTAATTCATAGTGATATTATAGGACCTCTTGAAGTTGTATCTCTTAATGGTTCTTTATATGTTTTCAATTTTATAGATTATTATACTATAATTATTTGGTCATATTTCATTAAAATAAATTTGATGTGTTGTCTAAATTCAAAGAATTTAAAGTTATTGTTGAAAATTATTTTAGTTTTTCTATTAAGAGATTAAGATCTAATAATAATTATTAATATATTAGTAAAGAGTTTGATTTTTTTAAGTTTATTATGGCATTCAAGACTCTTTACAACTCCCTACCCCCTTATTCGAATGGTATTATTGAAAGGAAAAACTACACCATTATAGAAATCGTTAGAATAATATTGTATTCTACAAATGTTCATAAGTTCTTATGGGCCAAAATTATGTATGCTCCAGCGCATATTCTAAATAGAGTCTCAAATAAATATTTATATTTTTTATATACCAAAATACATGTATGTCATGTAATATCACTTTACATTATTATAGTTTGGTTTTTGCTTTAAAGTTACTAACTAAATTGATAGTGTCTCAACTATAATAATATTTGTTAATAAAACTATTTAGTTCGATTATTAAAAAATGCTAATTATAATTATATTATATTAGATATATTAGTCTTAGATAATAAAGTAAATAAAAAATATATATTGACATACTTTTTTCAATATGATTAAATTTATGACTATTTTTAATTCATATGAGTCAACATTGAAATACATTATATACATAACATCATGCTTCATTTGATAAGATGATATTGTTTAGATATTGTATTTGGTAAGAAGATCATGCTCAATAAGAGAGTGTCTTTTGTATTTCAATTTCTAAGATGTTTTCTTTTGATAAAATAGGGCAAGTTCATTCTAACATGCTTAGATGCTTCATTTGATAATAAGATATATGTCATGAAATGAAAAGTTTATATAGAGTTAATAATTGATTGGTTCCTTATCATTTATTTTATTAAATATTTGTGTTCATACATGTCTAAAATTATGTGTTTTAGTCTCATATATGTTTGATTAGATTATTGTATTCCATGATAAAGTTGCCCATATTTAATGTATGAGAGGTTACATATCTCAATATTTTATTATATCCAATTATAAATCATTGAAAATGGTAAAAAGTATATTAAGCTTGCAGATTTATTTTTTTAATATCTAATATTTGGCTAACTTAAATTATTGTATGTTCATTACATTCTAGTTTACGATGTCTATCCTATCAATATTGGAGATGACTAATAATGAATTGTATACAATGGTTTATGTGTGTCACTAACATAGTAATCAAAGTAGTGAATTAGTTTACCTAAAAACATGTCTTGAATGTTTAAAATGTGTTTTACCATAGATAAACATATGTAATATTTTTTCTTTCTATATTTATTTATTATTATGCTAACCATGTTGTGATATCATAAATATACTTCTAAATATGTGTTTAATTTTGGTGTAGGTGTTATCACTTAGAGTAGCAAAAAACAATTTATTATTTCTTTCTTTTATATGGAATTAGAGTATTAAAGTGATATGGAAGCTGCTAAAGAAGCCATGTGGTTGTGGAGGTTGTTAGAATAAATCCATTTGTATGTTTTTCATAGTACCACCCTCTTTATGATAATCAAAGTTGTATAAATACGGTAAAAAATTTAGTGCAATACCAATGAACTAAGCATATTAAAGTTCATGTGTATTTTATCCAAGAAAATGTTCTCAATTATGATATAGAGTTTTGTCTTATGGATAAAAAAGTGGTAGATATATTGACAAAACTACTTGGTGTTACCAATTTTTTTACGTTTCATACAATGTTGGGCCTCTCAAATTTTCCATTTGGGGTTATGTGCATGACAATATTACTTCCTAATGTTCATGTGTTTTATTCTTCTTCTCTATACTTATTCTCATTGTAAATCATTGTAATATGTCACACTATGTGATTTTAGTAAACTTCATGTAGAAGTTTTGATTTTCTACCCAATACTTAAAATCATATATTTTAATGGAGGTCCTTATGTTTTAAATTAAGGTAAAAGTAGGTTTTGAAGGGGCCCCGAAACCCTATAATAGAAATGGAGGTCCTTATGTTATAAAAGGCTTTAAATATGTTTAGTTGATTATTCATGAGAAATTGTGAGATATAGTATTACAATCATGATAACCTAAACTTTGTCTAAGTAGTTTATAGATTATAATTCATTTTATTTCAAAAAGTGATATTGGCATGATGAAGGTTTTTAAATCCTTAAAATTTTGCATGCCTCCTGAAATAATTATAGTTTATTCATGGAGTATAATTTCTTTATTTGTGGTGATTATGAAATGTAACCCCACTTAACATTAAGTGAGAGTGTTATAACATTATGTTAAGTGGTGCTAATAAGTACCATTAACATTTTACAATGGTTAAATAAATAAAATATATATATATTATTTATTAACATGAGGTAATCTCATGTAAATAAATTATATATATTTATTATCACTATTGGGTTCCTCAGGGAGAGGTTGGACCAGTTGGTTACAATGGTACACCACCCCAATATAAAAAGACTTTTACCCCTTTGTAAATTTACACAATGAGACAACAATGAACACAATATTATTTTATGAATAATGTGAGATATATGTGAGCAATGTGAAGGTTTTGTGAATTTTTTTGAGGAGTGAGAGGTTAAAGGAATGTATTTGGTACTTGAGTTTCTTGATGAATGAATAATCACCATGGTTTTTTATCTCAATTGAGATTTTCCACGTTAAGTATCTGTGTCAAATATGTGTGCATTTGCTAATTTATTTCAAATTTAGATCTACCTATGTATTTTATATATAATCCATGTTTTAATACAAATTAATATTTTTTGTATATTTACTTAAATTTTATCATGGATAAATGCTATTATGGATTTTAAAGTTAGATTTTTAAAATTATTTGATTATTAGAATTTATTAAATATTTTTTATATTCATTTTTATATGACTATTTGAATGATTTTAAACGAGTAAAGGACCTCCACCCATTAGAATTGTTAATTGGTCTATTATATTTGATTTAATCTCTTAGACTTATTTAAAGTGCAAATTATAAAGTCAAAAACTTTATAGATTATAAAGTAAACTAATTGACTTTTAAATTCAATTATCCTTAACAATAACTAACTAAAATTTTATTTGTAGCTTACTTTCTAACTATTGCAAAAGGATATTACTTTATAAAGGGATTGAAGACAAAACACAAAGGGGAGAAATACATACAAGTGAAGAGATCTCTTTGAAGTTTAAATTTTTTTCATCATTCTTTTCTTTTTGTGCAAACATATTTAAGATCAAATGACTATTTAAAAATAAACCAAATAATGCATTATTTAATATTGAATTAATCTACTTGTTTAAAATAGTTATATCCAAGTTTCTAATTTATTTCATAAATTAATTATCTAAAGATTATTAGATTTTAATATCTTTTGATGATTGCAGATATGGAGTCATATGAGCAAAACTACATTAACTTGACCCGGATAATGATGAATGCATCACATTTTGTGACATTCTATTGATATTTTGATTGTAAATTATTGTCTTTTTTAAGGTTGTTTCTACTCATAATTTTTGTTTCTCAATAATATTTTATTTTACTTTATTATAAGATGACTATTGTTTCAAGACTCATTAATTTTCTATTATTTCACAATAGTTCTATTTTATTTAGTTTCCATTTTATTTTTTATATTAATTTAGTTTATTATTAGATTAATTTATATAATAAGTCTTAGATTAGATTAGATTTTTTGTTTAATTGCTTTTCACATTTCAATTCTATTTTAGTTTTTTTTACATCTTTTATTTTCATTTTTGTTAATTATTTCAAATCTAATCTTTTATTTTCCTAAACTTAAGTTTCATTTTATTATTTATAAGACATTTTATTAATTCTAGTTTTATTTTCAATCTCATTTATGTTCTATTTATCTTTTATTGACCATTTAACTTAGATTCTTCCATTCAATTTTTTATTTTTTATTTTCTTGATTATTAAGTAGTTAACATCGTTGGATAAGTATTTTCTAAGTTAATTTTTTGTTTTTGATTTGATTTGATTTCTCAACTATTAATTTGCTTTAGATATTTTAAGTTAAGCAGGTATTAGTTTTCTTTGTTGATTTTTTGTTACTATTTATTTAGTATTAATTCTTTCTATTATTTTTCTTTTATTTAGTTTTCATTTCTCATTAGTCTTATAGAATAAGATGATAGATATGTCCTTGTTTGTTTTAGATATCTTAGAGATAGTTTGGTTTATTTCTATATTGTTTGTTGTTTAATTATTATGTTATTTTTAATTTCTATTTCATTATTTAAGTTGTTTCTATTTCATTATTTAGCTTATGTTTTCATTTATTTAAATTTATCTTTTGTTTTGTTTCACCTTTTTTTTACTTGTTTTGAGTTTAAATAAATTTAAGAGATTAAATAAAATAATGTGTGATAGAATTTAAAGGATCAGATATCTTTTCTTGTTAGGAGTATAACAGGGCTACAAAAAATACACAGTGTAATTGGTGGACACATGTGTGACTTGTACTAATTTATCTTTTATATCTCTTTGTATATGTATTAGGATCTTGAAAGAATAGAAATAGTATACAGAATGCAATGAATATTTCTTTTGAATGTAGTGAAAGGATGGAATATGAAACAACATCACTTTAAAAATCTTTTTATATAACACTTAGTTGTATTATAAAATAGTCCTAATGTGATAGAGATTAATATATACATGTAAAATAGTTTTCCTTATATGTCTTTTATCGATTTGTGTGTGTGTGTGTGTGTGTGTGTGTGTGTGTGTGTGTGTGTGTGTGTGTGTGTGTGTGTGTGTGTGTGTGTGTGTATACAATGATCGATAAAAGACATATAAGGAAAACTATTTTACATGTATATATTAATCTCTATCACATTAGGACTATTTTATAATACAACTAAGTGTTATATAAAAAGATTTTTAAAGTGATGTTGTTTCATATTCCATCCTTTCACTATATATATATATATATATATATATATATATATATATATATATATATATATATATATATATATATATATCATTTAGTTTATAATGAATGTTTTATAGTTATTAAGTCTACATTTTTCATAATATATATGCTTTTTTAATGAATAGATAAGTTCAATCTAAATTGTTATTTGTTGTTTACTTTTATCATTTCTTACATAGTTATCCATATATTATCATGTTCTGATGGGATTTTATAGGAACTTATACTAACAATGGTGTAGTGAGTTTGGAAGATTAAAACATGCTATGATGGCTACCAGGATAGAGATATTTAGAGATATAAATTGATGAAAGAACTTGAAAATTCATAGAGGAGGGAGTAAAAAGAATAAGTATTTTACACAAGAAATTATTCATGGGCACATTTATAGTGAAATATATGATATTTTTTGGTGGAAAATACCTATACTATTAGTTGTTTGGTTGTCAAGATTGGAATACTATTATTTTTTAGCCAAAGAGGATATAATTTTTGGTGTGAATAGAATAATTACTATAACTCCTATAAATATGAGACATCAACTAGACTCATGTGATAGATCACTATAAAAACTACCATTGATGGATATATTAAATAATTTATTATACAATGATATATAACTTTTGAAACTGTGTAGGACCTATTTGTGAGAGGCATCTGAGGGAAGTTCTTTCAATAACTACCTATTCTTATCAATATGTTGATTATTAAAAAGGCCATGGTGCCTACCCATACCAAAATGGAGTAGTAACTTAGGGTGTTATGGGTGTGTGTGTGATGTAAGAGTGTTTGATGAATAATTATGTAGAGGAACTTAAACCTAAACCCAAAATATGGAAGATGTAGAGAAGCAGAGTGAGAAGAAAATTTTGGGATTAGAAAGAGAGCTGCGATAAAAAATAAGGTAGAATAAATAGGATAATTAGAATGTAACTATGAATAGAGAGGATTAAAATAAAGGATGTAGAAGAAAAGGGAGGCTAGAGAGAGGCTACATAAGTTATATAAATTGGAGAGTTTGGAGATTATTCATAAAACTTAATGGAAGGGCCCAAGAAAAAAGCAAATCAATTGAGATAGAGAGGATATGGAATAGAGGGAGGATAAAAAGGAAAGAGGATTTATAGTACAATTGTTAGAGGATAGTTGTAGATTGTAGTTACTAGGAAAGATGTTGCTTGGATCAAGGAAAGAATATTCTCTAGAGGAAGTTGTGCAAAATCATATAACTATCATAGGTTCAAGGTCATAGATAGAATAAGTTGAAGACACAAATCATTAATGTCATGATTATGCATCCATTGAGCCAAATTTATCTTTAGAAAATATAAATCAAATTACATAGGTCAATACAAGTATAAATTAGTTTCATTCATTTATAGATAAATTTGGTCAACTTAGCATATAAAATAAGAAAAAAATAGATAAGAAGAGGTTAGATTAGGTCATATTCTCATTCAAAACTAGCTTTAGGACACCCATAAAGATCAGTTCTAAAATCCCTTAGTAATAGTTATAAGTGTACCTTTCATGGAATTGAACCTAGGAATGTTTATTGCCTTAACACCATATGATGAGACTTCTAATCCTAAACAATATTTGTTAACTTGTGATATGAAATGGAAAGTTAAGGGAGTGATCGTTAAAGATGTGAATAAATACAAACTCATAAGAGCCTTAATAATTTTATCTTTGGAGCTCATTTATAAAAGGAATGTTAATTATTTAAGTATTTAAAAATTTAAGGACTAGTTAATCACAAAATTCAAAATGAATAAGTTTTCAAGTCAAACCATTTAAGATCTCAAGGAGATTCAGAAGTGATGTAGAGAATCAGTATGGGAGTATGATCACATATTTTTAGATGCAATGAATAAAATTGATTTTATCATGGAAAATAAAGATAAGGTTACTTAATTTATGGAAGGGATGCAATCAAGTATAATATGTTCCATTACATAATCATAGTTACTAACTAAGGATGATGCATGATTATCTATACTACAGGTTGAAAAAAATGAGGATTATGGAGATGTTATAGCAACTATCTCCAAAGTTGAGGCAAAAATAGATGTTTTTATTAGGAAGATGGATGGGCTTCATGAAAGAAATAAACCCATTTTTTTCCTATGGTTTATGGAGTGTCACAAAGAAAGATATTATAGGAATTATTATCCAAAAAATAAAAAATAAAATTGTGACATATGTCAAATTATAGGGCATGTGACATCAAAATGTCACATATTTCAATAGCACATTCAAAAACCATAAAGCCTATATTGTAGTTTTTATAAGTCAATAAATCATGATGAGAATATTTTTCATTCTCTATAGGAACTAAAAGAAGACATCACTAATAACATATTTATAGTCACAACATAGTAGACACCTACAATGAAGTATGGAATTTCAAGCCTAGACGTAGAAATGTCTTACATGACATAAGGTGTTTCATGGTAGATTCTTTCATAATCACAGTATCAAACCTAGGGTTTGATTGGATGGATGTTATTGTCTCCATAATATCTCTATCAATCAGCATCGAACACTATGATTTCTTAGCCACAACAACCAAATTTGGATCCATTAGCTCCTCAATGGTAGTATGGTGGATATGATTTATATTCAACATAGTAAGAAGGATTTGATGGGCAATAGTTTTAAGGTTTGGATTTCCAATAAAAAAGGAGAATACAAAGGAGGGTATCAGGTGGATATCATGGAGGTTATAATAATAATAATTAGTAAGATCATCAATCAAATCAGTGATATTTGTTTGATGATTATAATCATGTCACACAAAATTTCCTAACTAATCCTCAAAATTAGATGTAAGGCATCTATTGTAGAGTTTCAGTATAACACCATATTAAATATTTCTTAATTTTAGAAAAGTAGAGGAAAGATACACTTGTGTAAAATGTAAATATGATAATTTTTCACCCTAAGGAAAATGTGTTCATATAAGAAGTCACAAGGAAATAACATGCAGATCAAGGATTCCCTCTTTTAGAAATACAAAAATATCAAATAAGTATGAAGGTTAAATAGGATAAGTATCTTGACCCTACTAGGTAAAAAGGCCTGATGTACCAAGAAACACAGTTATTTAAAATATACAACATTAAGCTACATTGGAGGGTGATGCCATAGCCATTGATGAAAAATTCATGGGTATATTATTCAAATAATGAAGAGGTAGTAGTGACTTTTTTTACTAAACTTTTTCAACTTTTGAGCATCTAAAAAATTAATATATCTCACATAATGTTACAAATCTCTTGCATAACTTTTTAGAGTGCACACCATAAGATTATCAACATAATGACAAGGTTGTTTGGTACATAAAAACTAATAAGCCATGGGACATTGATTCCTACATGGATATTAAGTTGGTAAGATATGAATTACTAATGTTGCATTTGATTTTGGAATCACTATGAATATGATTCCTTGGTCCATCTAAGAAGTTATTAGATGACCAAAACTTAACTACAACCTAGTTATACTAAGCCTCATAGATTATGGTAGGCTAGAAGCTATTGGTTGGATGGAAAATGTATAAACCATAGTATCTAACCTACTATTATGAGGATATTTTGGATTGATTCACATGAATACTAATGAAATGCACTATCCTATGTTAATAGGTAATAAGTGGGCTGATGATAGTTAGATGACCATTAATATAGTGTGCAATCATCTAGAAGTGCACCAAGGTGATAAAATCATTGTTATACCTCTGAATAAAGTAGATCACATGCCATACATCATACCTAATAGCTAGATTAACTATATGTGTATGGTAATAATAGATGGTTCAAGTTGAGTACATAATCTAAGCTTAATGCTCTACAAGCTTCAAAATATATTTTTTTCCAATCATAAATGTAACCTCAATAATAGTTGAAAATAAATGAAAAACCTTCATATAAGCACTAGTCACAAAGGTGCTAGTTTTATTGTTTCCAATGGACAAATGTAGGTCACCTTTTATGTGATCACCAACTAGGTCAAAAGTGGATTTTGTGTATAAATTAGGTGTGATAGAAATGTACTACATCAGACCAATCAATAAAGGCCTTTTTCCATGGGATATTACATCTTTAGTTAGTGGTGACACAGACACTTACATTTTGAATTGGTCAAGGGGTGATAATGAGGTACACCCAATGTGCATGGTTTTTTCCATAAAATGTCAACTACCTCAATACTTTACAATTGAGGACTTGAATAAATTTATCTTAAGGTTAAAACATCATGTGTGAAACATATATAAAAGGGTGAGTGTGCTAAATTATGCTCTACAATGAGTTATTTTAGCTTGGTGGGAAGTTCATAGAAGCAAACATTTACCATGGTATGATGCATATGAGTTGTTGTGATATCATTTTCAACTACCCCCTAATGTCATGAAATAATGGCCATTTTATAGTGAAGACAATTCTTGGAGATGCATGTTTATAATTTTGTGGATGTATGGAATACATAAGGTGTAGAACCCAAATGTTGGGTCTAAATTTTGAGGTATACTCTAGTAGCTCTTATAATGTCATGGTATATGCACCAAGAATGTTGACATGAGGCAAAACATTGGTCATAGATTCAATAGGATTTCATTTAGAATTTTGATTTGAAGATGATAATCTTTTAGTATAGAACATTGTATAGAAGTTGAAAATATTTATATGTTATGGGCAGATAGAAGACCTAATTACTATGATAGACTCAACCTCAAAATAAGGAGTAACTCAAGATTTGAATTTAGCTATCCAAAATTACAAGGTAAGCAAACAAAAGGATTGGGTTTTTAGAAAATCTTATAATAGGATTATAGATGGTGAAGAATTGATAGAGTTCATTGATATTGAAGAGGACTTATATTTGAATGGATTTTTTGAACTATAAAGAGGAGTTAGATATCCGAAAACCAAAGTCAGGCCAAAATGAAGAATGATAGCTATGAAATTTTAATATTGAAGAGTAAGGACACATAACAATATAGGATTCCATTCCAAATGGTTCCAATAAAATATATTAAGATCCCTTAATTAATTTGGTAGGAATTATTAAGATAGAAAAATTACCAAAAATTGGTACTTTGGGTGACTACTAGATGCAAAATGAGACTTCAAAAGTATTTCAATTATTATGAGACTATCAGGATGTTTTTATAATGAAAGTCATAGAAATAAAATGGGTAGACCCTTCTTTAAGTGAAATTCACATAGAGATAAAAGAGTGCACATGACCTATGAAAAAGTGATAATATAGGCTAAACCTTAATATGAAGTTGAAAGTAAAGGCTGAAGTAGATAGCATACAAGACGTAGGCATTATATATCTAGTTAAAAAGTAGACTGGATTAGTCTAATAGTAGTGTATCCTAAGAAGTCTTGGTAAATTCAAGTGTTTGGGGACTACCGTGAATTAAATTATGCCTATATAAGTGATCCTTTTCCAATTCTTTTTATAGACAAAGTTTTGGAGTCAGTCACAAGGCATGAAGTGTACTCTTTCATTGATGGGTTCAATAGGTACCACCAGATTCCAATCATAGTAGAGGATCAATCCAAAATAACTTTTGTAACATAATGGGGTTATTTTATATACAAGGTAATGCCATTTGGTTTAAATAATGCTCTAGTTATCTTTTCTAGAGCTATTGTCATTACATTTAAATATTTTATTAATGATTTCTTATATGTCTACTTAAATTATTTGGCTATATTTTATTTTTTCAAATAGCACATCTCTAAATTGTGACTTATGTTAGAACATTTTCAAACATTATGCATTTAATTGAATTTTTAAAGTGCTTGTTTTTTACACCATTTGGTGTCTTTTTGTGGAATGCATTGCTTAGTGATGTAATTTTGGTGGATTAGTCCAAAATCATAATAGTTATAGGTATTTTACCTCCCACAAGTTATATAAAGGTGTGATAATTCTTTGGGAATAATATATATTACATGAAATTCATAAAAGGTTATTCAGTCATTTATGCCCTAATAGAGAAGTTATTATGCAAATATATAAGGTTTGAGTGGACAAATGAGTGTCAAACAACTTTCATGGACCTAAAGTTGAGATTGGTGATAGAACCAATTTTGGTTTTTCCTAACTAGAGAAAACCTTTACATATGCATCTTGATACTTCAATAACTGTGGTAGGAGTTGTTATCACACAACCTAGAGATATAGAACTAGACCATCTAATTCACATCATAATTCACAAACTATCATCTCTAGAGAAAAACTATTTGATGATAGAATTATAAACTTTGGCCATGGTGTTTTCACTTCAAATTTTTAGACATTATTGCTCGGTAATAGTGTTTGAATTTTTCACTAATCATTAGGCTCTATGATACTTATTTAATAGCCTATGTTAAAAGGAAGGATTTCTCACTAGTTGATGTTATTCCAAGAATTTTAGTTTATGATCAATGTGAAACTAAGAAGGTAAAATGTGATATCAAATCATCTAATCCAAATACACAATGAAAAATAACCTAAAGAATTACAAGATGAATCACCAAATGTGCACCTATTTCATGTCTCTATGATTCTTGAGAACATGTAAAAAACCACACATTTTTTATAATAGGGAATATTTCATATGCATTGTGTATAAAATGATAATAATTAGTTTATTTCAAGAGCCCTATTATTCATCATCAGTAATAGGTTTATATACAAGATGGGGAAATATTATGTACTACACAGAGTCACTTTAGAACATAAGGGACCTCAAATTATTGAGAAGGCACATTAAGTAACCATAGGATGGAATTACATAGGTGAATCCACTATAAATAAAATATTACAAAGTGATCTATGGTATCTTATTCTATTCCAAGATGCACATTGGGTTGTAAAGCACTATGATATTTTCCAAAGGATAAGCAAGCCTAATTAGAGAGATGAGCACTATGATATTTTCCAAAGGATAAGCAAGCCTAATTAGAGAGATGAGATGCCTTTGAACCCAATTCTAGTAGAACAACCTTTGGAATAGTTGGGTAATGATTTTTTAGGACATATCAATGCACTGAGAAAGTGTAGTAATGTAAGTTATATCATCACTATGAAATATTAATTTACAAAATGGGTTGAAGCTATTGTGACACCAAGTTGTAGTGCCAAGGATGTAGCCAAGTTTTTGTATGAAATCATCATTTTAAGGTTTGGGTGTCTAGTTAAATTGGTTAGTGATAGGGGAACAGACTTCATAAATAATACAATAAATAATCTCCCATAATAATTTATAATATCACACCACATAAGTATTATGTACCATCCATGGGAAAATGGACAAGCTGAGGCTTCTAATAAAGTATAGGGAAATATGTTAATAAATATATCCAAAGTACAATGGGATGATTGGGAGGAAAATATTTCTATGATTGTTTGGGAATACATAAAAAATTACAAATGTGCAACAAGATTTACTCTATTTCAATTAATCTAATCTATAGAATTGAGGCTATGGTTCCCATGGAATATAGAGTTCGTAGTCTTCGCATTTTTATTATAATGATTCTTAGGGATAGAGATTATCTATAAACATAATATATGGATTTAACCAAAATGGAATAAAATGGGTAAAGAGTGCAATGAACATAGGAAGTTGACAAGATAAGTCAAAAAGTGTGGCAAGATCACAACCTACAATCTAAATAATTCTATCCAAAATAAGTGGTGTTACTATATGATAGAATGTCTAGAGAATTTATTGGTAAATTACACATTAGGTGGAAGGGGCATTATATCATTCATGATGTTTTTCAGCAAGGAAAAAATTTCTTAAAATATCTTCAAGGAAACATTCTACCAAGAATTGTGAATGGTTGTAGGCTTCAACCTTAACATCAATAATCTCTATCAGTTCCCCCAAAAAATTGAGGGTACTAAGTATCACCATGTAGTTTAGGATTTTTTTAATGTTTTTTTAATTTTTTTAATGTTTTTATTTGTTTGTATAGTGAGATTTCTATATTTTAGAACATTAGAACTCTAGTTAATAATTCAAAGTCACAGAGTATGATCTATGAATAATTATATCCTAAAGGAAAGGTAGCTTGTAGTGGTTACATAAGGATCATTAATTAAGTCTAATAATGAGGCACTGACAACCCAAGTACAAAGAAAGGATGATCAATGGTCATTCAAAACTTTTAATGATGATACACTTGAAATATTACATCCTTCCCAAAGTAGATCAAATATTAGAATGATAAGATTTACAATAAATGAAATTTGATAGGTGAGAAGATGACATGTGACATCAACACCTATCCTTAGATGGATCAATGATTTTATATGTAGAATGGTAACTATCACATCTCCAAAAACTTGTTGACATTAATTCTCTATTAAAAATCATTTACAACCAGCTTAACACATTTAAAACATTTTTATATGTGGATTTTAGCAATAAAATCTATATAATAAGGGGAAATAAGTACATACAGACATTACACACTTTTTAAAATAAGTGAGATCTACAATTTGTGTCTAATTTAGCTTATTATTCACATAATTATCATCAATGTTGATACAACTAAATAAATTATTCAATTATGTCTACACTAGCAAACATGGATCATTCAAAACTATTAATCCAATTCATAGATGCATAGAAGGAAAAAATGAGGATTGGCCTATTGCTTGGGAAAACTAAATTCTATGATCTGAACCCTTTATATTTCATTGACACCATAGAATCCAATCTCTTAGCTAAAATCAGCCAAAAGCAACACAAGTAGGAGTTATGTCACTTCAACACCATTTATGAGGCTCTGACATAAAGTGACTTATCAAGATTCCTACCTTTAAATAGTTGGATAAGGTTACACTTACATTTCTTAGCATAAATAATGATGGTACTATCTATCTCTCATATAATATTACTATCTTCATCAAACCTGCAACCATGGCAAGAACAATAGGACTTCAAGCTCAGTTCAAATCTCTTTTTCCTTATAAAATTAAATCTCCACCCATTCACTAGGACACAAAGGAGAAATATAATAGGTCAAGTAGGAGGATTTATATCAACATAATGGAATATAACTTGGTGTGAATTATTTATGAGTGCATAACCAAACGCTTTTCTTAGACCACCAAATGTGCTAAATAGGCAACCAAAGGTGTTTTTCACATTGTATATCAGATGATATGAATTTATGAGGATTTTAATTTACTTGATTTTCTTGTCTTTGAGCTTATTAAAAAAAATTGGAAGGTTCTTGATAGAACATCATAGGAATTTAAATATCAACTTTTGTTCTTAATCCTCTGATTTACACACTAGAAGGCCCAATGAATCTAAATGAAGACTTTCATCCCATGACTAAATTTTCAAACATCAATTGGACAAAGATAGGGTAGTACTATGATAATTTTGGGATATTTAATGTATGGTGGTTTGATATTGAAGCCTTGATCATCCTACACACTAGAGTAACCAAGGATGTTCTATAGTATCTAGGGAAGCATGCATCAGTTACAAAGCTACATAATGATTTTTACAGGAAATTTTATGAATTTCCAAAAACAACATAAAATAAATTACCCTTTTCATCACCATGTTGGATTCCTATGAAATTTTTATATGGTATAAATCCCTAGCTTCTAGGTTACTACAAATTTTATGATCTATACCTCTAAATGCACAACAACATTTGCCTACATAGTCACAAGCTTAAGCATAAGCACCACCAAAAATAAAATTAAATACATTATAGGTTGATAATGGTGAGTAGAAGGAACCAAAATGGTAAGATTGACCACCACCACCAAATAATAATACACACAATACCAAATCTTGGTTAGACAAAAAGCATGTCCCAAAATCACTATAGAATGCGATATTTCAAAGTTGAGTGTAGAGGAAATCTTGAAGTCAATGCTCGTAGACATAGACAATGAGGTTTATGATCAAGAAGAGGAGAAATAATTCTTACTTTATAAGTAAGCACATTTTAGGTGTAGTATTAGGTGAAAATATACTTTTGGGTTGATATTACCCAACATCCTCCTTTGATCATAGTACACACTATTGGTCAGGAAGTAGCATGCCAACATTTTAAAGTAGATATTTTTAATATGGATCTAGTTTCAAGATCTTCCACTATTTATAAAATTCACTCTCCATTAAAATAAATTCCACCACCATCCTTAGTACATAGGATAAGGACCCATTTTATGGCTAGAGTCTCCCCAAAAATCAAAGTTTGGATGGTGTCCTTTGTAGATCCAATGGAGGGGGTAAAAATGCATCAACCCTAAGTACCATAAAAATAAACTTAAGATATATTCTAGGATAATAAGAGATAAAATAATAATGTCACTCATCCATATTCCAATAATAAGGCTACCACACTTAAAGTTACTATTGTTGAGTTTTCATCTTTTGAATATTCAAAATTAATCATAATGCTCTACATATACACACAATCTTTCCAAATGTTAACACATATTATAACTTTTTCCCTTATAATAACCTATCAATTTTCAATCTCTCTAAGTGCACACCTTAAAATGTGCATTGGGAAAAGGGGTGGGCTTATATTTGGTGATTCTCACAATTGTTGGTCCCCATACCATTACTTAAAACTACTACAATTTATTGTTATATCATAGATTTTCACCCTTTGAGAGGGTGTTTCAAGTCCTTTTAATCTAATATACATATGAGAACAATCCTATGTTGTGGGTAACCTAATGAATGGATTGAACCTCTAGATAATGTCTAACTCCCTTCATGCATCACTTAAGACCAATCACTAATCTACTATCTTGTAAATAAAAGAGAGAAAGAAACTATGAACTAAGGGGGTGATGCACCAACTTTTATGACCACTACCACTAATTTGCTTATGCACTAAGACCTATAGGACCATAATAAACATACACTTATCCCTAAAATAACCTATCACATCAAATATTTTCAAATATGTAAGGTAATATGAGAATAGAAGGGAAGATATTTACCATTTCCAACCCACATGGAACCCATGATGGCACTCTTCACAACCTATAAATAGAGAAACAAACTATAAGAAGGCAAGAAAAATAGGATAACAAATAAAGGTGAGATAAGTCTACACTTTATTAGATCAACCATTTAAAGATTTGCACTATGTATAGCCATAGAAAGCAGTAAAAATAGACATTTATTTATGAATAGGCATATAAAAGAGTAGGGTTATGACATATTCCTGGCGGAAGGATCTATTAAAATGCCAAAATCAAGTATAAATATAAGAGAAAGGAGTGAGAGATAGAAGAGAGGTGTAAAAAACTAATTATGGTTTCCAAACACTCATGATAAAAGTTACAAACAAGAAAACCTACCAAAGGATAGTTCTAAAATCTCTCTTCAACATGTGTGCACTTCATTTGATGACTCGTCTTTGATCTCTTGAAACTTCCCCTTATGATTGATTAGGATGTGAAAATTCATTTTATTGGAGTATAACTTCTTATTATTTCCTTAGACATCTATTAAAGATATATAACCCATGATCTTTCCACCTTTGTTCTATAATTTCATTCATAACCTTCATATTGGCTTCCTTCAAGCCCTATTCCTTATTTCCCTATTTTTACACAAAAATACAATATTTTAAATATATAAAAAACTTATAGTCAAAATAAAATCATATTTTAGTAGCTTTTATCTTGCTTCAACTTCACCCAAAATTTTAGGTCTCAACTCCTAGTGTATACTACTAATCCAACACCCATCTTTCACAATTAAGCCTAATTAGGCCTAAAGAAAGCACACAATACTAAAGGTCATAAAATACCATAATATATTGTTACAAAAACACAAAAGTATTTTATAAAACATAAAATATGGTCATACTATAAATTTTCATGTAATACCAACAGTTAGATCTCAAGTTATAAAAGATGTAAGTTTTTTGCCTTGAGTTGGTCATGACCAAGGCCTATCTAGGTTGAGAGTGCACAAAAATGTATGGGGAGAGTATGATCCAACTTAAAAACCTCATTATACCTATTTTATTTTTTCCCCATCTCTACTCATCTCCTCCAATATCATTTTTCCCTTGAACACTCTCTATACCTCTTCAACATGCCGAGTTTTCTAGAATTTTGTATGCATTTAAGACTATCAAGTGGGATGTGAGTTTTCATGTCATTTTTAATCACTCTTTTAACATATTAAACATATTAAATGTTTATATATGACTCCAAAACACCTCTTCTATCCATCCAAATTCCAATCAAATGCAAATATTATATACTTTCTTTAATTCTTGAAAGTAAACTTGTATTTCTCTAGCATGCTTCTAAGTGCTCTTTAGGCTTAATAATTTTTAGGGTAAAATAAAGGGTTTTTAATTAAATTTTTATCCTTTTTTTTACCTTATATATAGCTTCACAAATTATTTTCATGGCCATCACATTTCATTTTCTTCTCTTAATTAAGAATGTTGACCTACAGGTATGTCAACCTATAGGTCTACATTCACCTTAATTTAAAACATTTATGCTATGTTTATTGGTTATATAAGACCTATAGTTTTATTATTGACATTTAATTTCATTTTTTAATACCAAAATCTTCCTTGAAACATTTCAAATGTCTCTACACACATGGTTCTAATTTCAAGCATTAAACCAAGGATAATAAGTATGTGACCTGCAAGTTCACTTCAAGAATGATATTGGGAGGTTTTTACTATTTTGGATACTATTTGAGTATTTAATGTCTCCACCATAAATTGTTAAAATTAATATTTCACTTTTAATATCTCTCAAAACCTCCATGATGTTTACTCATAGGAGTATCTTTCTTGCCCTTGAAGACTGTAGGTGCACATTTTGGCATGTACATGCACTAAATGTATGCTTGAGATTAATGTAGGGGTTTTAGGAGTGAAATAAAAAAAATTCCTCAATAATATCACTCTTACTTCTTGTATAGGCTTATTATTTTCTTTCTCACATTTGAAACCCTATGAGTGGGTTCAAACCAACATTATTAATGGACTTCTACCTATAATCATCTATTAAATATGTTTTTGGAGTGAGTTAATCAAACTATATATGTTTATTCAAGTTTTATAGGTCACTAGTATCAAAAATAAACTAATTTTCTTATTTTTTTCTTAAGGAACAAAACTTAGAATTAACTTTACTCTTTTTAGATCCAATAGGCCTAAAACTTCCTATAACAAGATTCTTTATCAAAAAACCATTTATATGGCTTGGATCACTTATTTGATAGATTCATACTATTAAACAATTAAAATGTACTCCCATTAAACTCGTGTATCAAATATTCAATCCAAAACCTTGAGTTTTCCTCTTCCATGCACTTTTTTATAACCACCTACAAGCAGTTTCATGCATAGTCATCATGCTTTCTTAATCTCCTTGATATTTGACCCTAGTTATACTTATAAGAGACATAAGGAGGATATAATAATATTTATATATGTGATTATAATTATTTCATTCAAAACACATATTATTCTATGCTTGAGAATGTCATAGCTTCAAAAACCCTACATGCCCTCTTCAAAAAAAAAACATAACACTTTTTGATATATTGGATGATCACACATGTTAATTGATTGTGGAAGATGATTTGATAAGATTATGAATACCTTTTATGATCTAAAACAACCATACATTTACTTTCATAAACCTAAAAACTAACTGAGATAAGAAAAACACTATTTGTGGAGATTTAAGAGGGTTTTGGACTACTTATTTTGTTAATGATTGTTTAAAATGTATATCCCTTCAAACCAATAAATAATTCATATAATTTCAATGGCATGAGGTCTCCTATCAATACAAAAGTTCATTAGATCCAACCCTTCTTCTTCATGAACTAAACATCTAAAAGTGGACTTCACTAGCCTGTAAGGAGCTCAATGGAGGAGATGAAACAATTTTTATCTTCTTTCAACCTGCCAATGTTTCCACAAGCATTATTTGACCTTCAAAACATAATCAAGACTTCAAACCATCCATTTTTTACCTAAAATAACCATCTCTACAATAAAAACTTGATTTATAATCCCTTATCAAGTGTATTAATACATTATATTTCACTTTCTTGACATTTAGAATGTCCCACCACCTATTTTACATTGAAAGTGACCTGGGCCAACATGGACAAGGAAGAAATAACCTTGGAATATCTTTGTGAATTAACTATTTTAGGAATATTAGAGTCTTATTCCTAATTTAGTTAAGGGTTTAAGTTAATTAAATTAGTAAATAATATTTCAATAATTAAGCTACTAATTTATATAATTTAATTATAATTGGACCTTTCTAAAAATAGTAAAAAGTGAGGAGAAATATAACTTAGCTTAAATTGGACTAAGATGACTGAAATAGGGTCTAAAATATGTTGTACAGGACTGGGACAGTATCACAAATCAGTATCTAGCTTTCATTTTATGAATGGATAGGAGCACCAAAATATGACACCCTAAGATCTAGTGCTATAGTCTTTTTCTGTCACTATTATCCTTGAGACCTAAATTTTTTGGGTTTTATGCATTGTCCCTATGTTAGACTACTTGTGGAATTTTAGATGCTAGATGTTACAGAACTCTTTATAAAGATGATTTAGTTTCAAACCATAGACTCCATTATGATTTGACCAACTTTGAGAAATAGGGGAGGTTAGTGTGTGTAAGATGCACTGAATGTGTATCCCCACCCCTTATGTGGGAATGTTACCTAAATAATAATACTTCGAAGAGGGATCAATCTATATGTAGTTCTCCCACTTGATGTGCTTTGTGGAATAGTGTGTATGAAGATGCAAAATGCTAAAACTAGGTGTGTTTAAGGTGGCTAAAGAATGGTGTGAAGGTTTAAATAAGCTTGTGTTTGTATTAGATGTCTATATACAAAGAATAAGGAAATATATCTTAATAGTCTTGCTTTTATTCTTGCTTATTTTGTGATATTTGCCAACCCCTTATAAATGAAATTTGAATGGGATTTTATAGAGATCTGTTGGTCATGAGTTGAATGTATTTGTGTTAGGTTGATAAGAAGAATGATATTAATTAGAAGGAAGTGACCATTAGATCTAAAAATTCAATTGGATAGAAGTGATGGAAATGGACACCCTAAGGTATAGTGTTATAGTCCAAGTTGGGTGCTATTGTCTTCAAGGTATGGTACCTAAGGGGATGGAATTGTCAAAGGAAATGTAGATTGGATAAATTGGAATCAGGTCCTAGAATCCCATAGATGATTGGTAATAAGCAAAAATATGTCTATAAGGGTCATGATAGCATGCAATAAGGACATATAGGTTGGGTGCCATAAGCCACACTCAAGTTACCAATATTTAGATTTTATATGACTACATTTCCCCTCCCCCCTTTATTTTAGTGATGTAATAAAGTGAAATAATAGGATAAAGGAAAGTAGAAATCATACCTAAACTTACCTATAAGGGTGAAGCCCATGAATTTGTGTTATTTTGGGCATGCATAAAGAGAGCACATTGTAAAGTGTAAATATGCAAGAGAAAAAAAGAGTAGATCAATTCTTACTAAATTCACTATATCTAAAATAAGAATGTACAAAGTTAGGTAAGAGAGAGAGGAAGATAAAGGAATGAATACACCTCAATTAGTACATGAACTAATATAAAACCTATTGTGATGTTGAGTGGTGTTGAGTATGTGTTGAATGATGTTGGATAAATGTTGTACCAAGAGTAATATCATGAATGGAGCTAAGTGCTCAATTCCCTGAGAGTGGCCCAAGATTGCAAAGGTTAGCCCTTTGGCTCCATTATCTCCCATTAAGTTAAGTTGTGTGATTATGCATGTGCTAATTGATGTTTGGACTGTGTATCCAATCCCTTTAAGTAGGTGGCTCAATAATACAAAGACTAGCTAGTCCTTTGGCTCCATCATTTCCCTATGAAGTGAAGATATGAATGGATACTAGTATGAAATGTGTATTGTATGAGATGGATCCTAAATCCCATGAATGATCTATAATCTAAAAATGTGGCATGGATATTTGAATGTGTGCTAGAAGATAAGCCACTCTTGGCTGCTCAAAAAAGGTGGAGATTAAGCTTGTATAAAATTTAGTCCAAAATTAGGAACTAGGCTTATATGAAAACCACTCTAAAATGATGCCAACCACCTATAGATAGAATAAATCATGCAATTGTTGAGAATACCTAGGTAATATACTTAACTCAAAAAGAAAAGAAATCAAATGTGTCATGCATATTGCCCCCAATCACTGGTGTCTATAACATGGATTTTGATATGGAAGTTATACCAACTGCTTAACCTAAAATTGGAAGTAAGATCCATCATGGTGCACATGATACCCCCTATAACTAGATTCTCTAAGAAAAACTATACTAAAAATGTTGATTTTAAACTAAACTATTACTAACAAAACTATAATTGTACTTACTTTTTTGTTTTTTTCTAGAAAATTTGGTTTTTTTTATTGTTTGGACAAGAGCACTAAAATTGAACATCCTACTATTTAGTGTTGTATTCAAATCTTGTCACTATTATCCTAAGTTGATTCTGATGATTTTTCTATGATTATCATTGTTTTCTTGGTGTATTATACCTAGTTTGAAGTATGGATACTATTATGGGTGTTTTTAAAGCTGATTTTTTATTGGTAGGAGCTTTGATCTCTATGAAAAAACCTCTATTTATTTATCCCTCTTTTGAGATAGGAATTAAGACCCTATAATGATTACCCTTAGAATAAATAGACTTGAAAGTGTGTTATGTTATGAAAATACATGATAAAGTAATGATAATTGACAAGTTGTCTAAAGATATAGCATGGTTTTTAATGGATATTGTTAGATCAATAGGGGTATGCCTAGATAGATATAATAATGTAATAGAATGTACAATATAATAAACTAGAACTAAAAATGTTAGTTTTTAGTTTTCAAAGAGGGATGGAGCATGATGTCCATCATGGCATCCAAGAAAGCAAGATAATGCATGATGTAGATTATGGCATTACAAATAATTGAAAATAAAACAAGCAACAAGCACACAAGGCAAGAATCAAGAAGCATATAAGAATGGCCAAGGGGCCAAGAAAACAAGGGACATGGGCACATGTCACTCAAACTATAAATAAAGCATACAAGGCATGTTCAAATTCCACATACACATAAAATTGGAAATAATCAAGGTTTGCATGAAATCCACAATCATAGAGAAGAGTACAAGCAAAGGACATTGGAAAATGTCCTAAGACATACAAAAAAATAGAAGCAAATGACATTGGAAAATATCCTAAGGCACATAAAGGAGTTGAAGCAAAATACAATGACAAATGTCCTAAGGCACATACAAGAGGCAAAGTAGGAATTGAGAAATGCAATCACATTTAGATATGCAAAGCAAGAAAGGAAACCAATGTAAATGATAGAAATACAATCACATCTAATCAATCAAAAGAAGAAGTGAAAGTATGTAATACATGTAGTAAAATACTAGGTATATGCTAATAAATACACAATTGTTATATACTAATGAAATGTCTATAGACTAATCTATCTAAGCTAGTAAGTAATTTACATCAACATAATAATTGGAATGTGTGGTGTAGGAATGACATAACCTATATGGTATAGTAATGTAGAAGATGCCCCCAATGGATAGTGTTGATGCAGTGGATTGCACCCTTTAAAAGAAGGCTCAGCTTCTTTCTTCCATGTGACACAATGGATACATTCCTCTTGTTGTGGGCTTGGTAAATTTGAGGAATGAATCTCTAGATATGGGATAGCTCCCCATGATGAATCTTTGAGGTCCTTAACTACTAATATTAATAATGGGGGGGTCAAAAGAGAGAAATATATAAAAAACCAAAACCTATCTAAAGCGGTGATGCACCAAATGATCCGATCTACTCAGTTTATATCAACACTTTACACCAAAAGAGAGAAACAAACACTTCATCTAAGAAAAAGACCAAACTACATGGGCCTTTAACAAAGGGATTAATGGAGATACAAAGAAAAATAACCTACCATAGGTGATGCAGAAGTACACTGTCAAATAATTGATATTTTGTCTCTATGCTCCAACTTGGGCACTACCTATTAACCTATATAAGGTGTTGATCTATGAAAGCATCAAGATGAAATGACTAAACACAAGGTTGATACATAGACATATTTAAAAGTATAACATATCAAATGGAGGTAAAACATGATCTTGTGATTAAAAAAGGTAAAATTTGGTAGGTATTCACCTTACACAAGTGAGAGATACTTTTTCAAGCTGAGAGGTTGTAATATATAGCATTAACAAAAAGACTCTTGGTCTCCCAAAGAACAAGTAGCCCATACTATATTAAACACCTAGGAAAGAGGAATCCATTCATGATGATGTCATCCTTCCATAAATGGCCTAAAAGAACCATGTTGTAGATGTCATAGATATTGAATTTGCTGCTTAAAATGTATTAAATGTTCCTACTAAAGCATGGGTCACTTTATTGTTTGAAAGACAAGGCCACATCTCTATGAAACTTATGTGACTATCTGCTTATCAATGATAAACAAATAAAATTGGGCCATGTTATTAAATGCTTGTGCTCCCTTTGATGACCACTTAGTGGGGACTATTTCATCTACAACAATAACTTCTCCTACCAATGCCTTCTATGCCACTTGGACTGATGTATTCATTCCTACACTACTTCTTGTCTTTTCTTGGTAACTCAACTCTTAAGGATATCTTTCATCTCCTCCTAGATCCTTTCCTAGTGGGTCACTAGGTCTATCTTTAGGTCTTATGCCCTTTGAATTCCTTGAAGCCTGTGCTCATGAGTTCTTTTGATCACTTGTCTAAAAGAACTTGTTCTTTGTATTTTCTTCAATGGCTAATGCATCCCATCAAAATTGACATCTGTGGGCCTATCACCATTTGAAAACCAATGGCTATTTCACTATCTTGAATATGACATCTACGGGCATGTCACCAAATTTTTGAACCTCCAACGGATAGTTCACCATGCTGAAGTTGACGTTCTCGGGCCCATCATCATCTTTAATAATTCCTTCATCTTTTTCAAAATGAACCTTCTTGAAGGGAAGGTAACCCTTCAAAAAAAAGGAGAAGGTCCCTTTTGATAGCTGAGAGCCCTTTGCAAGGGTGCCTGCCTTTCGAGTTCCTTTGGGTTCCCTTCTCTTCAGAATTCTTTTGGACAAAATGTCTGAAGGAATTCCTTCAGACATTTTTCCTGAAGAAAATGTGTCTTCAAAGTCTCAGCGTTTTCTTGGTAAATTTCTTTGGATAAAAGTCTGAAGGAAATCCTTTGGGCATTTTGACTGGAGGAATTTACCTTTGGTTTCTCCATGGATTTTATTTGGATAAAAAGTCTAAAGAAATCCCTTTGTCTTGCCTTGTCACTTTTTCTGAAGGAAACTTCCCTTTCAGCCTTCTACCTTGATCTCTTTCAAATGTATTATCTACCCTCTACAAGGGCACCTTGGGTCCAAATTTGTCCTTTAGAGCTTGCTTGAATGGTCCCATTTGTCATCCATCTACCCTTTTTAAGGGCACTTGACCTTCAGAGCTTTGTGAAATACATGCATCTCTTTGAAACTAGCCCATTCCTTTACCAAAAAAGGCTTGTCCAAGGTAATTGCTTAAAGTAAAACAAGCCCCAGATCAACCTAAAAACCTACAAGACTCAGATCACTTAGCTCTTTATAATAATAGGCCTATTAGGGAAAACACCACAATTGTAGTAAAGTGAAGACATCAGAGACTGACTGCTCAAGACAACAAGGAAAGAAAAGGGAGACCAATTTTTGGCTTGCAGGACCAAAATTTGGTCAACATATTTGGTGATTCATAGGGGAAGCATGCCTGATATGCTTAAGAAAATTGATGCTTACAAGTCCATTAGGCATGGAGTCATAATATAGCCTGAAAGGCTGATGATAACCTTGAATAACTTAAGAATCAAAATGAATATTTTACCCAAAAAGGGAAAGACACACACACAAGGATAAAAAAGATACAAACATGCACAAAATCACTTAGGGAAAATAAGGGAAAAATAGAGAAAATATGTACATAATAAGAGAAGGATCATTGACAATGCTTAAGATATATCCCATTAACTGGGATATGTAGTTCCCTACTATCCAACCTAGAGAGTTGGAATGTGTTATGTTGCTTACACTAAGTGATGATAAATGGACCACTCCGTAAGTTGTTGAACTTTATGTGTTTTCCAGGTTTAGCTCGGTCCTCATCCCATTTTAAGATAATTTCACCTTTAAAGAAGCCTTTTGATGAGGATTTATTATCAAAATTCTTCTTTATTTCCTATTGATGGCTGGTCATGGAAACCATGGCTTGGTCTTTTGTCTCCTAAAGCTCCATTAATTCACAAAGTCTGACCTCCATGTTGTTGCTTTCTTCTAATTGTAGCTGGTGGGAAAGATCCAAGGCTAGAAATTTAAGTGAAATAGGAAGTTTAGTTTCTCTTCCATACACAAGTGTGTATGTTGAATTACCAACTACTCTTTTTGGAGTGACCCTATCTTCCCAGAGGGCTATTTTTAGCTTGGCGTGCCAAGTTCTCTGATTTTCCTCCATTGTCCTTCTAATGATCCTGATCAGATTCTTATTGGTGGACTCAGCCAAGCCATTTCCTTATGGATATTAATTGGAAGAAGTACTAATGTAGATGTCATATCTTAATGCCCACTCACTTGTTTTGGTTCCCAAGAAAGCTAATGCATTATCTGAGATGATGGTAACTGGGACTCCAAATCTTATCACTAGGCCTTCATAAAAGTCTAGGACTACACTTTCATTGGCTTCCTTCAAAGCAACAACTTCAACCCATCTTGTGAAGTAATCTATAGTAGTCAAGACCCACTTTTGGCCAACATTAGAAGGAGGGTTGATCATTTCTATGAAGTCTAGGCCCCATTATATGAACATTTGTTCTACTTGAATAGGTTGTAGAGGCATTGTAGCTAACCATTGCTTTCCATTAAAGAGGGCACATTTCTATCACACTTATATCTAGGCATGAATATCTTTGAATAAAGTGGGCCAAAATTAACTATCCCTCATAATCCTTACAACTATATGTTTAGGAGCAAAGTGGTCACCAGCTGGCCCATCATGAAATTTAGATAGTACCCTATTGACCTGATTTGAGTCTATAAATCTCAAGAGTACCTCTAAAAAATCCTTTCTAAATAGCACCCCATCAACTAGGACATAAGGAAGTGACTGGAGCTTGAAATACCTCATCTTAGTCTTATTAAGGCCCTATGAGCACTCACCAGTGAGAAGGAAGTGAGTCATGTCTTGTGCCTAGTCCTTTATGACTGTAGGTTCCTCTACTGTAGCTTCATCATGGAGTAGCAAAATTCCCTCTTCATATTTTTTAAGGTCTGTAGTGACATGTTCACATAGCCCTCTTCCCCTTACCAACTTAGTGGTTTTTATATCCACATCATATTCCATTACCTTGGTGATCCATCTTGCCCTTTTTTCATTTAAATCATGTCTAATCAAGAAATCCTTGACACTAGGATGTGGTACCATGATATGAACCTTATTGTTTGACAACATATGTCTAAATTTATTTAGGATTCATATAAATACAAGTGCTTGATTTTCAACATATGTGTACCTAATTTCAAAACCTTCTAGACCTTGGCTAAAGAATGTAAGAAGTTGTTCAAGGTTTTCATCATTTACTTGAGTGAGCATGGTGGAGATTACCTCTTCACTTCTAAAGGTGTAAAGGTTGAAATATTTGGAGAAGTCAGGACTAATCAAGGTGGGATCCTAGGTAATAGCTTGATTAATCCCTTCAAAACTATCCTTCCTTTGTGCTATCCATGCAAACTTCTCATCCTTCTTTAGCATGGAAGTTAGTGGCTTGACTATCTTTAAAAAATTAGGGATAAATCTCCTAATAAAATTTATTCCACCAAAGAATCTTTGTAGACACTTCTTGTGCTTAGGTAAGGACAATGCTAGGATGGCACATACTCTTTCTAAATCTATGGTCAAGCTCCTTTTTGAAACAACATAACCAACGAGTTTGTCTTCATGGATAGTGAACACACATTTTTTTGGGTTGAGAGAGATACCAAACTCTTTACACCTCTCAAATATTTGTCTCACATGTTTTAGATGTTGTCTTGTATCCTTAGAGAAAACTATCACATTGTCAAGATATACCAATACAATATTATTTATCAAACCCTAGAAAGCCATGTCCATGGCTCATTGAAAGGTAGCTCTAGCATTTGACAATTTGAATGACATCTTCCTGTAAGCAAAAGTTCCCCACTTGGTAGTGAAGTCTATCTTGTACTGATCATATTCTTGTACTAGAATTTGATTATACCCTGAATACCCATCTAGGAGGGAGAAACATTCACTACATGTCACCATTTGGAGGATCTACTCCATATTTAGGAGGGGATAGTGATCTTTTAATAAGAATATTTTGAGGTCTCTAAAATTGACACACAGTCTGATCTCCCTATTCTTCTTCCTAATATGTACTAGATTAGCTAGCCAAGAAGAGTGTTTGATAGGAAAAATGATTCTAAACTCAATCAGTTTGGTGAGTTCCTTCCACATGAGAGGCTCAATCTTTAGATTGATAGGCCTTGTTTTTGTTTGATGGTTTTGGCACCTTCCTCTAGCTCAATGGTGTGTTGGGCCAAGATTGGGTCAATACCCTTCAAATCACTATACTCTCAATCAAAAACATCAATATACTCTTGGCATAGCAAAATAAAATAATGCCTTTCATCATTTGTACATACCTTCCCAAGTGCAAATAGCCTATTCTTGAATATTTTGACTATTTCATAATTTTCTTTCTTGGTTTTGATGCTTTCTTTATCATTTTTAAGTTGGTCATCCTCATTGAATATACTTTCAATAGTGACCAAACCTTTGGGAAGTTTGTTGTTCTTCAACTAAACAATCTAGCCATCATACTACTGTTACAGCTTGGATTGATTCCCAAAAGCAAACATAGACTCCTCTTGCAAGAAGAGTGTTATCTACTGATCACTATCAAACACCTACCAATTGGTGGTGTTATTAGGTACAGAGGGTATTATTACCACTTTTAAATGATGTGGACTATTATCCTGACCTATTTCTTTAGGAATGTCAAACTGAGCACCAACTAATGCTAGTCTATCTACCTAATTTTTTTCTCTTAGAATGGAAATAATGTTTAAAGCAAGGAAGCTCTCTACTAGGTCCCACATCCTATGCTTGTAAGACTTAAGCAAGGAGTTATTTGTCAAGTTTTGACCTCTCACCTAGTTTACAATTAACTCACTACCTCCAAAAACTTGCAATTATTTTATTCCTCTTTTCGTTACCCACTCTAAATCATGAATGAGAGACTAATATTATAAAACATTGCAAGTGTAGGAGAATTGGAACCTAAAAGTTGAGAAGTATTTCTCCTTTGAGGGTGAGATTAACATTACTCCACCACTAGCTCCCAATTTGTTTTTTGAGCCATCGAATAAGATTTTCCATAAGCCCAAGCTCTATTGGTTTGCCTTCATCAAATTTGGCACAAAATTACCTTCTTCATGTATGCAATAAACTCCAAGACCTACCTCTTTGATGAACTTATATGGGTCATGTTCAAAATTTTCACATCCCCATCATCTAAGAGCAGGTCAACAACTCCTTCAAGAGAAGAGGGTGGAGATTGGTCTATTTGTAATTCTTATTCATCAATGATGGCATAGCTAATGTTTGCTACCTTGAGTGAGTATGGATCTAGATGATCTCTATGGATGGGCTCCAACTCAATCTTCACTTTAGTTCCATATTTAGTTCTAAAAACCATGTAAGACCAGTTTTCTACTAAGCACCCCACCTATTTTAGATGTGAAATCCCTAGATAAGTAAAGAGAAAAGTAGGGAGGAACATCCACCACTACCACATCATGGGGAACAAAGAAGGTTGGATAGGTGTGAAGTGTTAAATTCAATCCTCTTACCACTCCTAATGTTTTATCTAGTGATCTATCTAACTATAGGACTCCCTTGGTCATTTCTTCATATTTGAGTCCCAACTTATCTACTATGCATTTAGGCATTATTGAGGTGCTTGCCCCACTATCAATAATTTAATTATGAACCAAGAAATATATGATGACTAAGGATAGATAGAAAGGAGAAACCTTTTCATCTTTCTTTGTTTAACCTGCCATGGAAGGGTGCCCATTCATAATCAACACATTTTTGGCCTTTGTTGGGATAGCTTGTTCATTCAGCCCATGCAATTCCTTTTGGAGTATATCATTTTGTCCTGACATTTCTAAATAATCCCATAATGATATATTCATGTATAGCTTATTTATCTAGTCCACCACATTAACTTAAGGGTTGATCCCTTTTGAATTTTATTTGGGGGCATTTATAACTTGTAATTTAGAAACTTTTGGTTCACTGGTGATGAAAAAGATGTTAGGGATGCTTGAGTAGCTACCTGAGCTTCCTCCATAGCTCTCTTTTTGACCTAGTATTGGCTACAACACAATCACCCTAGTTATTCATACTCCCCACATAATTGACTACATATAATTCTCCTTTTAGGTAGTTCATAAGAGTGGAATCAGACTGAGCCTTCCTATTGTCCATCCTAGGTTGTAATGATGCCTCAAAACCTAGGAATTAGGTTTTTTGACTATGTTTTATGTTCATATATTGATTTGGAAACTCATTAGTATAAGCAACCTATTCTTGACCATACCCTAGGGGTGAGTAATCAGGTTGTTCCTATACCAAATTATTTTGAGTGGGAACAAGAGCTTTGGATGATGAAGGGGCACCTAGATTATAACCTTGATATGCTCTAGATTGGGTAATCTAACCCTATCCTTGATTATAATTTTGGAAAGGAGGTTTATTCATTTGTTCAAACTACTGATATCCCTAGTTTGGTTGATATCTTTGAGCTTATTACCTCTTGAGAGCCACTAATTCATTGGTTACACTTTATAACAAACTCTTAACTTCATGGAGGTCATTTGGTGAGGTAGCAGTCAACTTTTATACACTAGGCAAAAGAGCCAAGGTGGGTGTAGCAATCTAAACCAGGGGTGGTAATTTGGGAAAGAGTAGCATATGAGGTCTAAGGGCTATCATTCCTACTTGCACTAGATAATTTTTAGTGGCTATGGCTATTTCATAGGTGGTAGGTAATACTTTTCCTCCCATGGACTATATCATGATAGCAATGCCATTATTCAAAGCTTTTAAGTAGTAAAGGAAAGCATAGATTGGGGTCAACCTCACTAAAATGGGGATTTTGTCCCAAGTCTTTTGGAACTTGGTATTAAAATCTTACATAAATTCATGTGGATATCTTTTCATGGTGGTCAATTACTTAGAAAGAGAGAGATGGTCACTCTTCTCCCCAAATCTATTTGTTAAGAGGGTGCCTAATTCATTCCATGAGCCAACTGAATTCATAGGCAAGGTCCCATACCAATCCAAAACTTTACCCTTAAAAGACAATGCTAGTAACTTGATGGTTATGTTCTCTTTAGTGACATTATGAATGTTACAGAGGTTGGCTATATTTTTGATATGCTTAATAGTGGTAATAGTCCCCTCTCAATTAAAAGGAGGAACAGTTTTAAGGGTTGTCCCTAGGATTGGGTCATAATGTAGAAGGTTTAAAGGGATTTGACCATGGGAGGCTACAAAAGGTAAAGCCATGGTGATGACAAGGTTCAACCAGGGCCTTCTCATGTAGGTATATTTTATGGGTCTGGGAAATTGATTTGTTTTATAGGGATGAGTCCTTGCAAACCTTAGCCACTTTACTAAGTTTAAGGTAGTTCAATGAGCTCAAAATGGACACCCTTGGCAGAAGATCTTGTGGTGATTTTAGGGATGGGATGCCAAGATGATCTCTGAGTAGAGACTAATTTCTTAAAAATAGGCTCACCAAATTATGGGTTAGTTGCTCACTCTTGCAGTAATAGGACCAGGACCAATCCTGAAACTTCTTAGAGCATCAAAAAAAATTCCCACCAGGCATGGCAAAAACTATTGATGTAGTGGATTGCACCATTTAAAAAAAGGCTCAGATTCTTTCTTCCACATGGTACAATGGAGACATTCCTCTTGTTGTGGGCTTGGTAAATTTGAGGAATGAATCTCTAGATATGGGCTAGCTCCCCATGATGAATCTTTGAGGTCCTTAACTACTACTATTAATAATGGGGGGGGGTGAAAAGAAAGAAATATATAACAAAATCAGAACTTATCTAAAGTGGTGATGCACCAAATGATCTAATTTACTCATCTTATATCAACACATTACACCAAAAGAGTGAAATAGACACTTCATCTGAGCAAAAGACTAGACTATGTGGGCCTTTAACAAGGGGATTAATGGAGATACAAAGAAAAATAACCTACCATAGGTGCTAAAGAAGCACACTATTAGATAATTTCTCTTCTATCTCTATGCTCCAACTTGGGAACTTCTTGTTAACCTACAGAAATGGTCTTGGATATACTAGATACGTTGGTGTCGATCTATGAAAGCATCAAGATGAAATGACTAAACACAAAGTTGATAAATAGACATATTCAAAATTATAACATATTATATGGAGGTAAAGCATGCTCTTTTGGTTAAAAAAGGTAAAATTTGGTAGGGCTTCACCTTACACAAGTGAGAGATACTTTTTCAAGATGAGAGGTTATAATATATAACATTAAGGGAAAGACTCCTAGTCTCCCAAAGAATAGGTGTCCCATACTATATTAAACACATGGGAAAGAGGAATCAATTTATGCTATTATCATCCTTCCATAAATGGCTTGAAAGAACCATGTTGTAGATGTCATAGATATTGAATTTGCTACTTAAACTATATTAAATGTTCCTGATAAAGCATGGGTCACTTTTTTTTTTAAAAGACAAGGCCGCATCTCTATGAAAATTATGTGACTATCTACTTATCAATGCTAAATGAAGAAAAATGGGCCACACTATTGAATTTTTGTGCTCCTTTTGATGACCACTTGGTGGGAAATATTTCATTTGTAGTAATAACTTCTCCTTTCGATGCCTTCTATGCCACTTGGATTTCTTTATTCATTCATATGCTACATTTTATATTTTCTTGGTAACTTGGATCTTAGGGATATCTTTTGTCTCCTCCTGGCTCCTTTCCTAGTGGGTTTTTGAGTCTATCTTTAGGTCTTATACCCTTTGAATTCCTTCAAGCCTTCACTTATGAGTTCTTTTAGCCACTTGTCTGAAAGAACTTGTTCTTTGGCTGATACATCCCATCAAAATTGGCATCTATGGGCCTATCACCATTTGAAAACCAATGTCTATTTAACTATCTTGAATTTGACATATTTGGGCATGTCACCAGACATTTGAACTTCCAATGTCTAGTTCACCATGCTAAAGTTGATGTTCTCATGCCCCTCGTCATCTTTAGTAATTCCTTTGGCTTTTATAAAATGATCCTTCCTAAAGGGAAGGTGACCCTTCAGAAAAAAGGATAAGGTCCCTTTTGATATCTGAGAACCCTTCGCAAGGGCACCTGCATTTTAGGTTCCTTTGGGTTCCCTTGTCTTCTAAATTCCTTCAGACAAAACGTCTGAAGGAATTCCTTCAAACATTTTTCCCGAAGGAAATGTGCCTTCAAAGTCTTAGCCTTCTCTTGGTAAATTTCTTTGAACAAAATTCCAAAGGAAATCCTTCAAGCATTTTATCTAGAGGAATTTACCTTTGGTTTCTCCATGGATTTTCTTTGAACAAATAGTCTAAAGAAATCCTTTGTCTTGCCTTGTCACTTTTTCTGAAGGAAGCTTCCCTTTCAACCTTTTGCCTTGATCTCTTTTAAATGTGTTCTCTACCCTCTGAAAGGGCACCTTGGGTCCAAAGTTATCCTTCATAGCTTTCTTGAATGGTCCCATTTTTCATCTACCTACCCTCCATAAGGGAACTTGACCTTCAGAGCTTTGTGAAAAACTTGTGTCTCTTTAAAATTGGCCCATTCCTTTGCCAAACAAGGCTTATCCAAGGTAATTTATTAAAGAAAAATAAACCCCAGATCAACCTGAAAACTTATAGGACTCAGATTACTTATCTCTTTATAAGAATAGGCCTATTACAAAGGGAAAAAACCACAATTGTAGTAAGGTGAAGACATTAGAGACTAACTGCCCAGGACAATAGGGAAAGAAAAAGGAGATTGGTTTTTGGCCTACAAGACCAAAATTTAGTCAACAGGTAGATATATCAATGTATGTCTCTAATGTAGAAGTAAGATGAGCCCTCAATGGGTAGAGTGAAGCAATCATAGATTTTAATGTCACTGCACACACTCAAAGAAGATCAAGTGAAGCATGTAAATGTAGATAAATGTAAGTATAGCATGGTAGTAGAAATAGAAAGCATGGATAATGCATACAATTAAAATATTTTTGTGTTTTTGGACTTATTAAAATGTTTTTTTTATTTTTGAAATTTGGTATTTTTTTTAGATTTTAGCTATGTAAAATCAATCATAAAGAAACTATGTATAATCAAGACTGAGAAGAGATTATACTAACTGATGAGTCTCATGGGATACTCCCTATCATGGTGCCCTATATTAAAGAGAGGTATCATGTGTGATTGTGAATCATGATGGAAGGGATAATATTGTGGCTCTAAAAGTTATGTATGTTGTAAATTCTCTAAAATATATGAAGTATAAATTGACTATGGGGTCCCCATGTAACTCTGAGAAGTGGATGCAATTATAGGGCTCTTAGGGACCCATCTATGTGTAGAAAAATCTCTTTGAACATGTACTCTGTGTAGAGGAATGAGACTTCAATGATACTATCCTAGGTATGAACACTATAGCTAGAAGATATCTAGAATTTTGAAACTATGACTGCTCTAAAAGAGACCTCTATAAAAGTGTATGAACTCTTTGTGTTGGTGATGGAGGCCTCAACTATGTCTGAATCTAAACTAGCAGAAGAATTGAAATTGGTGGAGAAACTAGAACTAGTGGTAGAACTAAAAATTTTGATTGCAAAATAGTAGATGGCTCTAAAGTGGGGATTGGTAACTCATATATGACTCCACTAATTATAAAACTTGATTATCATAAATTAATTTCATGTATCTATGAACTATAGAAGGTACTACTTGAAAATTTTGAATCCATGGTCGACCAAGTAACATATTGACAACTCTTGCACTAGAAACAATAGTAAATGGTGTGGCCACATGTGTTGGACCAACCTATAGAGGAACTAAAATCTCACCCAATGAACTCTATTTGTACCCATTGAATATGATGAGAACTATGTCCATTGGTGTAATATCTTGCTCTAAATATCTAAAATGTTTTAATAATTTCATAGTGCACATGTTTACACTAAATGCATTATCTATTAGAACACTATGAATTAGATGATTATGAATGTAAACTATGATAAAGAGTGCATGATAATCTAAATCAATCTCAATGATTTCCTACTATAAGAAGGAGATGGAAGGTCTAGCTAGACTTTGGAATTATATACAACAATTATATTGCTCAAAGGATGTGACTCAACTAAAGGTGCTCTATATGTAGCAAGTGGTAGATGTGAATGATATGCATGGTGAACACCTGATGTATCCCCTATATCTTGTTTAGAATTTTATGGTAAAGGATATAAAAATATTTTCAAATCTTTATCCAATGTTTTCTTTACTTGAGGAGGCTAAACTGAAGTGCCAAGATCAATAATGTTGCCATCTATCAAGTCATGTATCTTGTGTTTTAAACAAATACATATATTTTTTGTGTATCCTAGTGTCCTATGAAAATTTCAAAATACATTTAGATCATATCCCCATGGAAGATGCTTTTCTAGATCAACTTCTCAAATTGGAGGAAGAGATATGATATTACATTCCAAAATATACTATAAAACTCTGGCTAGAGATATTGGTAGATTGGAAAATACTTGCCAAGGAGGTGCTGATAAAACCACTCATTGAGCAGGCTCTAAAGCCATATTGATTGCAAGTTGATTCTGACTCTTTATATCATTGAGATTTACTTTGTATGGTACTTTGTTTTTAATCTTGTTTGTTGTTTTTGATATGCTCATGTACTTGACTTTGCCCATTGTAATTAATTTGAATTCCCTTTCCTTTAGTGTATGACATAACTCAGTAAAAAAAGAGAATCTTTTGAACATTATTGATTCATGCAAAATTGGTAGAAGACTCTATTTGAATAGATCTTGTAACTCTTGATTGGCCATGGGGCTAGTCATCTTAGCCAAGATAGTCTTATATCAAAGAACATAATCTATGAGTTGTTCATTTGACCTTTGTTTCTATTGTATAACTTGGGTGTAGGAAACTTTATCACCAATTTTAATGTTGAAATGAATAAGGAACATGTTGGCAAAAGGATTGAATGCATTGATCGACTAATTTGGTAGATTATAGATTCATTGTAAATCATAATCCCTTAGACTTCATGGAAATAGCTTGGCTAGTAGTCAATCATTTGGCACATAGTCTAAGCATGTTGTGTTCTCTCAAGTATGTCTCTATATCACCCTTTCCATAATATAGAGTGAGCTTGGGTTGAACAAAACCTTATGGAAAGGGTGTCAAATTAATATGATGTGCCAATTGTGTATGAAGTAGAGCAAAAGAATCTAAGGCCTATGTAGGTCTAGAAGCACCTTTCTCAAGAGTATAAGCTAAGTTTGAATAGATTTTATCTTTTGCACAAGGGCTACCACATCGAGAGACAAAGATATACTAGTTGTAGCTAGTAGTGGCATAGAGGTAGGTTGGGTTATTATAGGGGGTTGTTGAGACATAGTTTCCCTCATAGTGTCATTTACAACTGGTTACTCTGAAGGAATGGAAGACTCAACTTGTCTAACCTTTTTCATTTCCATTATAGATTTTAGGATAAGAGTAATGATCTTGGGGTTGTTCCCTAAGCCTTTTTGAAAAAATTTATTGGATCAAATCTTTGTTGAAGACAAATTCATTATCAATAATATGTGGAAGTGGATCAAGAGTCTGATGTGGTAGGTCATGAACATTAAGGTTTGTATCATCATTTTTATCCTCGTACTACTCATTATCAAAATTATCGTCATGAAAATTAGTGTAATTTGGATGTGTAGGATCTATAATAGGAACCTAAGTTGGTTGTTTATCCATGGTATATGGTCAGGTTGAAGGAATTTGGGTGAGTTTAGGAGGGTTTCCACTAAGTCTTGCACTTTGTCTCAAAGGAAGAGATGCAAGGAGATTAGGTGGCATAAGGAAAACAAATTGAATAATGGAAGAAATGATTAAACAAATGTAATCTAAACAACAAACTAGAATATGCATAAAAGGATAAGAAGCTCACAAACATGTAATGTAATACCTCAAAAGCAATGGCACCTAGTATATGCAACTAGGAATTTTAAAAAAAATTGTTTTAAAATTACTATGCAATTTTAAAATTTGATGTGAATTTTTTTATTTAAATATGCAGGTAAAAAATCAAAAATTTATTAGAAAATTATCAATTTAAAAGGACATAGTATATGCAACTAGGGTTTTGTAGAAAATAATTTTTTGAAATTTGTTATGGAATTTTAAAATTTTATGTGAATTTTTTATTTAAATATGTAAGTAAAAAATTGAAAATTCTTGATTTAAAGGGACCTAGTTTATGCAACTAAGATTTTGTAAGAAAATATTTATAAAAAAAAATTACTATGAAATTTTAAAATTTGATGTGAATTTATGATTTAAATATGCAAGTAAAAAAATTATTGAAAAAATTAACAAGGAATTTACCCTAGGGTTTCTAGGGTTTTTATGTGTAAAGTAAGTAAGTCAAGTTCACCAAATGATTTAACTATTTTAGGAATATTAGAGTCTTATTCCTAATTTAGTTAAGGGTGTAAGTTAATTAAATTTGTAAATAATATTTAAATAATTAAGCTTCTAATTTTTATAATTTAATTACAATTTGAACCTTTCTAAAAATAGTAGTAAGTGAGGATAAATATAACTTAGCTTAAAATAGACTAAGATGACTAAGATATGGTCTAAAATTTGTTGTGCAGGACTAAGACAGTGTCATAAATTAGGATATGGCTATTGTTTTGTGAAAGAATAGGAGCATCAAAATAAGACACCCTAGCGTCAGTGCTATAATCAACTTCTATCATTTTTGTCTCTAAAACCTAAGTTTTCTAGATTTTATTTGTTGTCCCTATGTGAGCCTACCTATAAAATTTTGGATGTTGGATGTCTGCAAAACTCCCTGTAGAGCTGATTTAGTCTTCTAACCTTAGAATCCATTATGCTTTAACAAAATTTGAGAAAGAGCGGTGGTTAGTGTGTGTAATATGCATTAAATGTGTATACACACCCTTGTGTGGGCACATTGCCTATATATCGATACTCCAAAGAGGGATCAAGCCATATGTAGTTCTCTCACTTGATACACTTTGTGCAATAGTGTGTATGAAGATGACCAATACTAAAAATAGGTGTGATTGAGGTTGTTAGTACTAGTGTGAAGGTTTAAATAATCTTATGGTTATATTGTATGGCTATATACAAATAATAGGTAAATATTCCTGAGTAGTCTTACTTGTATTCTTGTTTGTTTTATGATATTTGCCAATCCCTTCTAAATGAACTTTGAATGGGATTTTATAGAGATCTATTAGTCATGGGTTGAATGTATTCATGTTAGGCTGATAATAAGAAGGATAGGAACTAGAAGGAAGTGACCATTAGAGCTAAAAATGCAATTAGATAGGAGCGTTAGAAATGGACACCCTAGAGTCCAATACTATAGTTCAAGCTAGGTGTTATTCTCTTGAAAGTATGGGACATAGGGGATGGAATTGTCATAAGAAATATAGCCTCACTAAGCTAGAATCAGGTCTTAGAGGTCTATGGATGACTAGGGATAAGTGAAAAGATGTCTGGAAGGGTTATAAGAGCATGCAAGAGTGACCTATGGGTTTGGTGTCATAAGCCACACTCAAGTTACCAATTTTTACATTTTATATAACTACACTTTAAAACATGTTAGACATAAAAATGCACTTAATCCTTATAATTTTCATAGGTATTCATTACCTTAATTTCTCCAAAACTAAATTAATCTTTATTAAACACTTTGGAGATGATCATATTGAATGACTTTGATGACAAGACTAAAATATTTTACTTCATTTCCAAATAGACCATTCTACAAGACACTGAAAGCTACTAAGAACCACATAAGGTTTATCACCATGATATCCATTATAACAAAGATAAAAAACTTCATATGAATATCAACAAGCTTAGGAACATTATGACCAAAGTCTTAAATGTTATTCACCTATGGTAGCCAATTTTGGCTAACAATTACTTTTATTTAGCTCCCTAAGAAACCAAAACACTTTTATCTACTCCTCTAATTAATTCACCTTCATAAAAAGCTCCTAACTAAGCATTCACCCCTTTTATTCATTTTACTACTATGTTGGATAGGTTGATCTGGTTAAAGATTGATCGTGCATTATAGAACTATGTTGGTCAAGCTAACCTAGTTTGAGACATAATAACTATCTTTCTTGCTTTAAAATTTTGAGTTAGTCAATCTTGTTAGCTAACATACTAGGAGGCTTAGGTTTAATCATTGGCTATAAATACCCCCTTAAATTCAATCCAATATAGAGTAACATTCATTTTCAAATTGTTATATCTCATAATTCTTGTATTTCTAACTTGAGGAGTCATTTCTTAGGGTTTTGCCTTGGAGGGAAAGAATCTTGTCTTATGTGAAACTATTGGATGCAAAGTAGGAGTCTCTTAGCTTAGATTTTATTTCTATAGCATGATCCTTACAAATCCACAACAACCTACTAAAAATTACTATTGGACAATGGAGAGATTGAGGCATGATACGGTCAATTCAAGGTAAGTATTCCTAACTTTTACTCTTTCATTTTGTAGATAGATATTGCACAAGGTAATAGGATGAATATTTTACTCCTTAATTAATTTACCTCTACATTGAATTGAGTAGAATTATCTTTACATGCTTTATTTTATTTATTTAAGTATCCTCCTTTTTCTACAAGCTTTAGTGAGCACTACATTTGATCTATTTTAAGTATAGTAGTATATCTAGGGTTATTGCATAATGTCATTTGCCTAGAGGCTTTGGAACCCTCTCTTTTGGTGTTGTGTCATAAGATATCCCTTGGTTAGGTTTAATAAATATGAATTGGTCATGTCTTGATATAAATATCTATGCAATTAATTGTTTGGTAATATTACCTTATCGAAGCTTAGAATCCACTAAGTAGGATAGGTTTTAGATCCATAGTAATTTGTTTCTTACATTCTAATAAACCTAATGTGAATCTAACCATTAAAATTTGTAAATTTTTAATTAAAGTTAACTATATTGAACCTATTGATCTAGTTTTATATTTTATGTTTAGGTTTCCAACTTTATCAACCCTATCGATCCAAATATATTCTCTATACATAAGTTTTTCAACTATCAAACCTATCAATATAGTTTCATTTTATGTGCACAAGTTTTCAATTTCATCAACCCTATCCATCCATTTTTATTATTTGTGTGTAATTTTTTCAACAATATTGAACATGTCTATCTAGTTCCATATTTTTTTCATAGGTTTCTAACTTCATCAACCCTATCAATCTAGTTATTCTCTCTATGCACATGGTTTTTAGTTTTAGCTAACTAAAACAAACTAGTTGATCTAACCATTTATTCTTCATTTTATGCCTAAGTACATTGACCAATTTGATTTTTTTCATTTTTTTATTTCACTTTTATCTAATGAAATTGATCCAATCGATCTAGTTTCATTTTCCTATTTTTTATTAATTTTATTGAAACTAGATCGACTAACTTGATTTTTTGAATAACACTACTTTCTACCTTTATAGGATCAAAAACTTGCCTAGATGATGTAGTCAAATAATAATTTCAAAATTTCAAAAAAATTAATAAATCAACCTAATAAAATTTTTTCTATCCTTTAGGTTTATTCTAAACAACTTCATATTTTCATTTTGTCAATTTTAAGCAACTTTCATTCCCTATCTTCAATTAAAAATTAAAATTTTGTACCATTTTCCTTATTTTTTTAGTTATGTCAAAATTTACCAAAAAATTCAAGTAGATCAACCATCTCAATCTATTTTTGTGCCTATTTTATACTAATAAACTAATTTGACCCAATTGATTTTGTTTATTTAGGCTTGTTTTCACAATAGACTGAGTCGACAAGCCTGATTCCATTCTGTATTTATTTCCCAACTAGATCAACCTAATCGATCTTGTTCTATATGTTTCAAATTTATAGAATAATTAAAGTAACTTAAAATCTATTTTCATAGTAATTGCAATCACTTTTACTTTTCATCTAGTTTCTTGTTTATTTTCTTTCAAAACTGGCAACTTGGTTTTCAACAATATAATTTTTGCATTTATTTTCATCTTGCTTGGCTTTCCCTATAAACTATGTATTGGCAATTTTAAAAATACTTAGATAATGTCATAAATATCTACATGATATTTTTTTAATGGTCCTTGTATATCATTTATAGATATCATGGTGTGAGTGGCATTCCCTAATACTCATAGCCTTAGTACATAACTAAACATGGTCTATAGTTTTCACATACCTCACCATATTTTAAAAATGCCTAGGATTTCCCTTTGAATTTAAATTTGTGAATATAAACATCCATTTTATTATGTGGTGCATCATTTAGTGATTAGTATCAAGAAGTTACTTCCTGCTTATCCTTGAAATCAGGTTTAGTGGGTTATGGAAATGACACTTCCTCCATAGTTAGAACTTTGAAACATTAAGTTGACACTATTCAATCGACAAGTTAGTATCTTTATAAGCCTAAATTATTAAACACAATCTTTATTATAACTTAGTAATATTATTTTTATATAATTAATTAACATCTATATTGCATTTTGTTTGTTTATTGTTTACCATTCCATGTTGTATTACAAATTATATTTTACAATGTTAATACAAGTTATGTGTTATGTGTTTTGATTATATCAACTAATGTGATCTAGGTACATATGTGTTTAAATTTATTTCTATATTTAAAAATAAATCATTCAAACTTAAGGAATTTTAATTTTTTTGACAAACTGTTTCTATATGATTTCACTTTTCTACATTCAAAGAGAGAATAAGAAACTAAAAGAAATGGTCTAGGGCTTGTATGTACCTAGATGAAGTCATGCACACCAAATTCAGACAAAAGTAGGAACTCCTCTTTGGTTGTGGAGGATGACACCTGTAGAAGAAAGAGACTAAAACAAAGAAGGTGTTAGATGAGGAGATGGTGGGCTGCCAAGCAAAAGCTTGATCCCAGAAGTACAATGACATCCTTGAGGGATGTCAACCCACTGATTGATAAAAATAATGTCTGATAAAAGATAGAATGATAAAAAGATTGAAATGATTGAAAACTAAAACAAAAATGGAAGCAAATGCTTACCTGAATGCTGCTATCAGCCTGGTCACAGTCGTCGATGTCGGTTGGTCAAGTCTACCGATGTCGGTTAGTCTACCGATGTCAGTGAGGGCAGTGGTCTATGCAGCTGGCGTCAGTCGGGGTAGTAGTCTTTGGATGAGGTCTGGTCAAGTTTTTGGTCTGTGGATGGGTCTGTGGTCTGTTTTGGGGTTAGCAAATGGCTGGTGCAAGGGTCTAGGCAGAGTTGCAGGGAAAATGGACAAAGTGTATGTTCTAAAAAAAAGAGATAGAGGTGATAAGGATATGGGAAGGCCTCTCAGCCTTTCCAGGAGGGAGTCAAGTCTGGTCTGGATAATAGATAGATTAAAAAGAGAATACTGAAATGAAAATAGTAACAAATACTTACCTCATACCTGCTGGAGAAGGAATGTCACAGGCTGGTTGTACCTGTTGCTAATGCTGCTAGTGTGGAAGCCCTATTGTTGATGTAGAAGACTGATGAAGAGTCCCTGCTATTGTTGTAGCTAGTGCAGAAGCCCTATGAGAGAGAGAGTGAGAGGTCTGGTGGATTGAAGATTGGAAAATTGGTTGATTGTTGAAGGTTGAAAGGTGGATTGAAAGATTGGAAAAGTAGATGTAAAGATTGGAAAATGGGATCCGAGAGAGAGACCAAAAATCGCCTTTGGGCTAGTCTTAAGCAACTGATGTTGGCGATCCCATCGGCGCTGGTTGACAGGTAATCGATGTCAGCAGCTGGAATAATGGCAAAAAGGCTAAAATTAGCCTTTCACCCATTCTTCCAACTACCTAGGTCAATTGGTCATGCAAAAATGGTCGAAGGTGGATAAATAAACGTGAGGATTAGTGGAGGGGGAAGTTGGAATAGGCCATACGGTTATAAATGAGGGTATCCAAGGGCAAAAGAATCCAAGGAGATGAGAGGTAGCATGGGTGAGGTGGAAAGGGGAGAGAGAGAATTATTAATTTAAAATAAGATAATTATTTTAAATTAATAAGACATAGGTTAGGAGTGGAAAGGGACCAAGGAGACCAAAGGGGGGAGTCGACCAAGGGGTAGACATGATTTCAGTGTCTACATTTTCCCCTTTTTATCTTGTTGGTTATTTTAGATGAACTGCAAGACAAAAATAGGAGTTGGTTTCCCCAGGTATGGGATGAGGTCGCTTTCATCTTGTTGGTTGTTCAAGTGAACTGCAAGACAAAAATAGGAGGGTTGGTTGCCCCGATTATGGATGAGGTATTCCCCCTCAAAGCAGGAGTCGAGGGAAGGGAACATGAAATCGGGTGCTAATTTGACAAAAAGTGGATGAAAATGGTGAAGATGGAGTGAGAATGCTGCAATAGTCATGATTGCACGTATACCACTTCACGATATGGTCAAGTCAAATTTTCACAGGTTGAGGGTCATGGAGTGCCAAAATTGAAATAACTGGGCCCCAGCATTTGGTTGTAGCTGATCGGGTTATTCAATCTAAGCTGTAGCTCCAATGGTCATCATGTTCTAGGTATCCCGAGCTCAGGAAATGCTCCTAGAAACACAAAAATGTCACAAGTAGTGGGGATCAACCAGCTTGTGATCCTATACTTGTGAAGGTCAAAATAGTCTGCGGGCAATTTTGCTAACCATTCGTGAGGTAGCACATATGCAAGAACAACCAAGGCAACATTGTCTTGGAAGTGGTTGATGTCAAAGGAGATAGTTGCGATCTCCATGGTCAATGGTTGAGGTGGATGGATGGGTAGTTGGTCAAATAAATGGATGGACGAAAGAGTGTGGCCAAGTTAACCTCAGATGTCATGTGATCTGAATGTTGCCTACATAGCCCTTGTGTGAAGGGCCTCAGGCTAATGTAGTTCTCTCTAAAAGGGAGGAAGGGTCAAAGTGGTTGATGGTCTAGTCGGGGTCAAGTTATGGTCAAGAGAAGAATATGGTTTGTCCATCAGGTAGACAAACAAACGAGGGTGGTCGAGCTAACCCCAGAAGATGTGTCATCTGAGTATTGCCTACATAGCCCTGATTGGAAGGGGCCTCAGACCAATGTAGTTCAGGCTAGGAGACAAAATGGTCGATGATTGGTCTGGTCATGTGTTGAAATGATGAGGAGAAAAAGATGTTACAGCCTTTTCCATGTTGTGTGATGGTGTATTCTGTAACATTGGTTGAGGGGTCTTTCATCCCTAGCAATTTTCCATATTTGTGATGGATGTATGCTAAAAATGAATTGAGGTCTATTTATGCTTCAGGAAGTATTGGTTTATGCTTAACATAAATTGTGTAGTCAATGGTTTCTATGTGTATTGGTGTCCATAGAAACTAGTGTGAATAGGCTATGTGAGTGGTCTGAAAAAGTGTTGAGTTGAGCTGGTTCGACAAACGATGAAGTTTGAATGTGACCAAAGTGAAAAGGAAGTGAAAGGCATATTGTTCATTCATTGACAAGGACCAAAATGATAGCATAGATAGGGGTTGTTAAAACCAAGAGCCCCATTCATGCATTACGTCATTGACCATGGGTTGTGTTAGAGTGGTAATCGAATCACTTTGACATTAAAGTGAGCTTGAAGTCCCTTGATTAGGTGTTATGATAGGTGAGGATAGGGAAACCCATTTTAGAGCAGAGATAACCTTGCCCTTTTTTATAAGAGACCCTGAGACAAGTATAAGCCAAGTCCATGACCCCTTTTTTTTTGTTTTTTATTTAGCAGACTGATCAATGCGGGAAGTCTACATAGAGATGTCATTTGCTTTGTGGTCATTTGTGAAGCTGATCGATGTGGGAAGCTTCTAAAAGAGTTATGTTTGTAGCAAGATTTAGTCATAGCCATCCTTCGAGGGAGTGGTCTATATTTTTGCTTTATATATATGAAGGCTTTTGAATAGCTTTCCTTCGAGGGAGCAGTCTATTAGCTATAGCAATGATAGTACAGCTGTCCTTCGAGGGAGCAATCTGTCTTTTAGAGTTTGTGACTTTAGATATTTTGACATTTTGATTTATTTTTGACAGAATTTTTGAGTCATGGACAAGACTATAGAAGTTGAAGGGCTCCCTTTTATTAGGACAAAGCATCCATACTTTATAAAAGGGTTATAGAGGATTTATTAAGGGGAATAGGGTTGAAAGGAATGAGGATTAAAAGGATGGGAATTGCTCAAGGGATGAGCTCAAGTTAAATGTCAAGAGGACGAGTACTCGACTAACAGTAGCATGGTCATAGATGCAAGGCATTAAAGGGCTCAGGTTCTGATAAGTCCCTGGTCCATGCTCATGCATGATGATGAAAGGTCCAAGCCAATTTGGAGCAAACTTGCCTCATTTACTTCGCTCCATACATGCTGATTTGATGAAGAAGATGAAGTTGGTTGATGTGGTCGCTGATTGGTTGAGACTGGTCGAGGGTCAGGTCGAGATTGGTGTTTGGTCATGATTAAAAGTTTGGTTGATGTTTGGTTGAATTCGGGTTGAATGTTTGTTTGGTTGAGGCATGGTCGAGGCTTGGTTGAGGCCTAGTCGAGGTTTAAGATTAAAAGAGTGATTGATATTTGGTCGAGGCTTGGATGAACGTTGAATTCCCCCAGGGGCTAGGGAGAATGTTTGATAGATTGGTCAATGTCGGTTGAGGCTTGGTGGTTAGATTGACTATGTTGATGTTGAATAAGGGGTTTAAAGGTAGCAAAGGGACCATAGTCTGGCATGGAGATCCTAATTTAGGTGATGAGGTTTGAGAAGTATGGGTCGGTGTTGATGATTTGTCAAAGGGGTGGTCAAGAGGATCCTTGATAAGAAGGGTATCCTTTTTTTGGTGTTGACAAATGATAGCTTTAAGACAACAACAACGCTCAGTGTCATGTCCCAAAGTGTGATGATAGTGACAAAATTTAGAGGTGTCGAACCAAGATGGTCTTGATTCGGGAGTTGATGAGTGAGACGGTGAGGAGGTTGAAGGTTTGTTGACAATGTGGTCAAGAAGAAGGGTGTCTTTCTCCAAACATTGGTGAATGACAACCTTGAGGGCACAATAATGCTCAATGTCATGCCTAGGCATGCGATGATATGCACAAATCTGAGTGTCATCGAACCAGGGTGCTTTCGGTCTGAGAGATTGGTATGGTTTAAGAGGCAGGAGATTGATGCGAGAAGACTGCAACAATTGCTGTAATAGCAAGGCATAAGAACCTGCTAACGAGTCTGTGTGTCTTGTTGCAGTGGGGGTTGATGAATTTGGTTTGAGAGGCATAAGAGACATTGGTTGTACCATCTTTTTCATGGGTGGTGTAGCCACACGTGTAGATGGCACTTTGGTGGTGATAGGTGTTGGATATTTTAGAGGAAATATATGTCTAATGGGTTGAAGAGATAATGCAGGTGACTTGCCTCTGTGAAGTATGGGAGTAGGAAGCACTCTTATTAAAGTGAACAAATGAGGGCCCAAAATTGAAGGTAATGATGAAGGTGGGGGAGGAGTCCTCCGGTGTGGTTTAGTGGCCTTCTTTGGTTTGGGTTGAGGGCCACCATTGTGCGAGGTGAGGTTAGATATGGGTTTGGGTTCGGATGTGGACGGAGGTGAGTGAGATGTAGCAATCTTAGGCAAAAGGCAAGAGGAAACCATGACTGGGTCTTCTTCGGTCAAAATGGGTGAAGAGACGAGTTCTTCTCTTGGTAGAGAAGAAATAGTAGAGTGCGGCCCCTCAAGAGGTCAGAGGGCAAGGATGATCGTGCCCTCTACTTGTGGTTGAGGAGTAGGAAGGATAGGGTCCTCCATTGGAGGTGAGGCTAATGGCATTGGCATGGTCAAGGTGTCCCCCAATATAAGAGTGGTGGATGGAGGACTAACAGGAGAAAAAAGTTTTTCATCTTGTGGAGGAGGAATAGGGGAAGAAGGGTCTTCCACTTGTGAAGGAGGTTGGTCAGGGACAAGAGGCGAGACTGTGTTGACCGTGTGTATGTCATGCTCGTGGGAGCTATCGGCCATGGTCTGGACATTGTTTTGAGTAGGCGGGTGATTAAGAAAGGGTTGTTTGAAAATGTCGATGTGTTGATTGGGTGGGGCATTTGGGTTGTCTAAAATGAGGTCACCCCTGTCTATCATGTCTTGAATGATGTTTTTGAAGGTTTGGCAATTGTTGATGTCATGGCCTTGGATGCAGTGAAAGTGACAAAATTTGGCCTCCCTATACCAGGTAGGGATAGCTTTTGAAGGGTCAAATTGAGGTGGTCAGATTGGAGGGAGATTGAGGACCCCCTATTTGACAAGTTTTTCCAAAATGCAAGCGTATGATTCTCCAAGTGGAGTGTATGAACGCTGGATGTACCGAGTTGAAATTGTTTTGTGATGCTTTGGGATGTTGAAGGTTGAGGTTGGTCAGTCATTATTGAGGATGGTGATCTAACAACCACAGTGTTGGCCACTCCTTTGGACTTGAAGTGGGAAGAAGAAGGTCTAGAAGAAGAGGGGTCATTGGCTTTCGTGTTGATATTATGCAATCTAACCTTATCTTCTTCAATAGTGTGGAGTTCAAGCTTTCAGGCCATGATGAAAGCTTCATCAAAAGTGCAGAATGTTTGAACCTGCAAGGTGGAAGAGATGTGCTTGGCACATGCTTGAGAAAAGAGCTTGATGAGCTCAGGTTGAGGCAAGGAGAAGGAGAGCTGGTTAATCAAGTTTCTCTAACGGGTGACAAAATCGACTATCGATTTGTCATCAAATTGCCTGGTGGAGTAGAGGTCTGTGATTGAGACTTGTTTGGTGATATTGATAGAAAAACAATCGAGAAATAATTGGGTGAGTTGAGTGAATGAAAAGATAAAATGTCTGGTAAGAGAGCTATACCAGTCAAGGGCGGGGCCAGAAAGTGACATGGGGAAGGTGCATAACAATAACACATCGTCATGCGCTATGAGATAACAAGCATGTCTGAAATCTCGTAGGTGTTGTTGTGGGTCTTCCTTACTCTGGAAGCGAGTAAATTTAGCAAGCTCCCACTGGTTGGGGTATGGTCGGATCGGGAAAGAGGGATGGATGGGTTTGTTGCAAATTTGGTCATAGGAAAGGATATTGCTCGAACCAGAAATGGAAGCTTCAAGACTAGACATTTTGTCCATCAACATTTTGATGAGATTTGTTGACAGATTGGTGGATGGGGTGCCCCATAGGTTTTAGGGTGCTTGAAAGGTGCTAGAAGAGGCATATGACGTAGTCGGTTGTGCTTGTAGGGGTGCAACATATTGATAACTAGTCATTGGGACAGAAGCAGAGGCCAAGGGTGGTTGCGTTATGAAGGTAGAAGGCATAAGTTGACTAGATACCACCAAAGGTGGTTGTGTGGTGGCATTGGCAAAAGGGGAGGTAGACACTCCTACATTTATGGGCACAAGAGAGTGCGGAGTCAAGACAATCAAGTTCTGGTATGATGTGGAACTTGGTTAAATTGCGTGTGGTTGAGGGGGTAATGAAACCCTGATGGAGGTTGGTCCAAAAACAGATGGGAAGGCCAAACTTTGCATATTGGCCATGGTCGGGTTAATGGTTGAGGCAATAGGCTGGGTAGTGGATGGTGTTGACATCATCGCCGCTTCACCTGAGAGGTCTCACATTTGGTTTCTTGTGAGATAGTTTTAGAGGGCTTTGACATTGAGGTCCAAGAATCTTTCGAAATCTTGGTCCCCTTTAGGGACAATGGGGGTCTGAGTCAGGGTTGGTCGAGTAGGAGTTCTTTTAGTCTCTGAGTAGAACCCCATTATAGGATTGGTTATGGATGGGGAAGGTGAAAGCAGTCGATGTCTCGCGTGGTCAAGAAGAGCCTTGGTTTGACTACATGTCAAAACCATTCAAGGAAAGAAGGGTCAGGTTTTAGAAACTATGTTTTTTTAGTTTCAAAAACTTAGAATATGGTTTTTGGCAGAAAAAGTGTCAGGTTTTAAGGCTGCTATTTTGAAAAAAAAAGACTATGATAGTGACTAACATCGGTTGAAAAACTGATGTCAGTGAGATCAGATGGCCGACGTCGGTCAGATAACTGATGCCTGCAAGGAAGGTTGCCAACGTCGATAGTAAAACCGATGCTAGTGACTGTGGTTTCCAAAAACTCAAAAAATTTGGAAGTTTTTGGAAAAAAGGAAGAAAGCGTCCTCACTAGCTCAAAAAAGCAGATAGGAATAGAAAAAAAATGGAGACAGGTACACCCCAAGCGTTAAATCCTAAGAATCAACTTTTAGAATCTTGTTGGCTTATGCCTTAAAGTGATGTTTGGGAGGTTGGCTATTAGAAAGGTCCTAGAAGAGGTAGTCTATGGATGGTTTTAGGTTTGTTTAGGTGCTCAAGAGTCTGTGTTAGATTTCATACATGGCCTGGTGCTAAGGAGCAAGCTCCCCTCACTTCACAAGCCCAGTGATAAGCTGGTCTCGCTTAGCCAAAATATACTTTCCCTAGAGATTATCCTCTGCCAGAGAATAGAGTGGGCTTTCCCCTTGGTAGTGAAGTCCAAGTGGGATTGCCGGGATGGGTAAGGTATTCGTTGGGTGATGAAATCCCAATCGGGCCTTGTCTCAGGTGAGTTTTGATGTTTGATTTGTGCAAGTGATTTGGTTGTGTAACATAAAGTGGACTATGATTAATTCATGATGCAGTTATTAATTACTAGATGTGGACTAAATATGCATGCAATCAGAAATGAAATGCAATGTATTTTAAGCCCAAAACGAAATATGAGTTTAGATGAAAACAAGTTGAGAAAGGGTTGAAGAGTATGACTTGACTAGTCTAAGATGCAAGAAAAGAAAGCAGAGTCCTTTTTAATCCTGCTTATGATGTCTTTTGGAAGAGATATAGAAGAAAGAGGTGAAAAGGAGAAACCTAATGCACCTATATGAACAGAAAGAAAAGAACCCAAGGAAGACCTTAGGGTCCCACTGGGCGTGCAAGAATGTTTCTATACGATTTCACTTTTCTACATTCAAAGAGAGAATAAGAAACTAAAAGAAATGGTCTAGGGCTTGTATGTACCTTGATGAAGTCATGCGCACCAAATTCAGACAAAAGTAGGAACTCCTCTTTGGTTGTGGAGGATGACACCTGTAGAAGAAAGAGACTAAAACAAAGAAGGTGTTAGATGAGGAGATGGTGGGCTGCCAAGCAAAATCTTGATCCCAAAAGTACAATGACTTCCTTGAGGGATGTCAACCCACTGATTGATAAAAATAATGTCTGATAAAAGATAGAATGATAAAAAGACTGAAATGATTGAAAATTGAAACAAAAATGGAAGCAAATGCTTACCTGAATGCTGCTGTTGGCCTGGTCACAGTCGCCGACGTCAGTTAGTCTGTCGACATCGATTAGTCTGTTGACGTCAGTGAGGGTAGTGGTCTATGCAGCCAGCATCAGTTGGGGTAGTAGTCTTTGGACGAGGTCTGGTCAAGTTTTTGGTCTGTGGATGGGTCTGTGGTCTAGTTTGGGGTTAGCAAATGGGTTGTGCAAGGGTCTGGGTAGATTTGCAGGGAAAATGTACAGAGTGTATGTTCTAAAAAAGGGGGATAGAGGTGATAAGGATATGGGAAGGCCTCTCAGCCTTTTTGGGAGGGAGTCAAGTCTGGTTTGGATAATAGATAGATTAAAAAGAGAATACTAAAATGAAAATAGTAGCAAATACTTACCTCATACCTGTTGGAGAAGGAATGTCACAGATTGGTTGTACCTGTTGCTAATGTTGCTGGTATGGAAGCCCTGTTATTGATGTAGAAGACTGATGTAGAGTCCCTGCTATTGTTGTAGCTGGTGCAGAAGCCCTGTGAGAGAGAGAGAGTGAGAGGTCTAGTGGATTGAAGACTGGAAGATTGGCTAATTGTTGAAGGTCAAAAGGCAGATTCAAAGATTGGAAAAGCAGATACAAAGATTGGTAAACGGGATCCGAGAGGGAGACCAAAAATTGCCTTTAGGCTAGTCTTAAGCAACCAATGTCGGCGATCTCACCGGCGTCGACCGACAAGTAATTGACGTTGGTAGTTGGAATAATAGCAAAAAGGCTAAAATTAGCCTTTCGCCCATTCTTCCAACTACCCGGGTCAAATTGTCATGCGAAAATGGTCGAAGGTGGATAAATAAACATGAGGATTAGTGGAGGGGGAAGTTGGAATAGGTCATAGGGTGATAAATGAGGGTATCTAAGGGCAAAATAATCCAAGGAGATGAGAGGTGGCATGGGTGAGGTGGCAAGGGGAGAGAGAATTATTAATTTAAAATAAGATAATTATTTTAAATTAATAAGACATAGGTTAGGAGTGGAAAGGGACCAAGGAGACCAAAGGGGGGAGTCGACCAAGGGGTAGACACCAATTCGGTGTCTACATTTGCCCCTTTTTGTCTTGTTGGTTGTTTTGGACGAACTGCAAGACAAAAATAGGAGTTGCTTGGCCCAGGTATGGGATGAGGTCGCTTTCGTCTTGTTGGTTGTTCAAGTGAACTGCAAGACAAAAATAGGAGGGTTGGTTGCCCCGATTATGGATGAGGTATTCCCCCTCAAAGTGGGAGTCAAGGGAAGGGAACCTAAAATTGGGTGCTGATTTGATAGAAAGTGGATGAAAATGGTGAAGATGGAGTGAGAATGTTGCAATAGTCGTGATTACACGTATACCACTTCACGAGATGGTCAGGTCAAACTGTCGTAGGTCAAGGGTCGAGGAGTGCCAAAAATAAAATAATCAGGCCCCAGCATTTGGTCGTAGCTGATCAGGTTATTCAATCTAAGCTATAGCTCCAATGGTCATCGTGTTCTAGGTATCTCGAGCTCAGGAAGTGCTCCTGGAAACACAAAAATGTCACAAGTAGTGGGGATCAATCGGCTTGCAATCTTATACTTGTGAAGGTCAAAATAGTCTGCAGGCAATTTTGCTAACCATTCGTGAGGTAGCACATATGCAAGAACAACCAAGGCAACGTTGTCTTGGAAGTGGTTGATGTCGAAGGAGATAGTCGCAATCTCCATGGTCATTGGTCGAGGTGGATGGATGGGTAGTTGGTCAAATGAATGGATGGATGAAAGAATGTGGCTGAGCTAACCTCAAAAAACGTCGTGTGATCTGAGTGCTGCCTACATAGCCCTTGTGTGAAGGGCCTCAGGACAATGTATTTCTCTCTAAAAGGGAGGAAGGGTCAAAGTGGTCGATGGTCTGGTCGGGGTCAAGTTATGGTCAAAAGAGAAGAATATGGTTTGTCCATCAAGTAGATGAACAAATAAGGGTGGTCGAGCTAACCCCAGAAGACGTGTCATCTGAGTGCTGCCTACATAGCCCTGATTGGAAGGGGCCTCAGACCAATGTAGTTTAGGCTAGGAGACAAAATGGTCGATGATTGGTCTAGTCATGTGTTGAAATGATGAGGAGAAAAAGATGTTACAGCCTTTTCCATGTTGTGTGATGGTGTATTCTGTAACATTGGTTGAGGGGTCTTTCATCCCTAGCAATTTTCCATATTCATGATGGATGTATGCTAAAAATGAATTGAGGTCTATTTATGCTTCAGGAAGTATTGGTTTATGCTTAACATAAATTATGTAGTCAATAGTTTCCATGTGTATTGGTGTCCATAGAAACTAGTGTGAATAGGCTATGTGAGTGGTCTGAAAAAGTGTTGAGTTGAGCTGGTTTGACAAACGATGAAGTTCAAATGTGACCAAAGTGAAAAGGAAGTGAAAGGCATATTGCTCTTTCATTGACAAGGACCAGAATGATAGCATAGATAGGGGTTGTTAGAACCAAGAGCCCCATTCATGCATTACATCGTTGACCATGGGTTGTGTTAGAGTGGTAATCGAATCACTTTGACATTAAAGTGAGCTCGAAGTCCCTTGAGAAGGTGTTATGATAGGTGAGGATAGGGTAACCCATTTTAGAGCAGAGATAACCTTGCCCTTTTTTATAGGAGACCCTAAGACAAGTATAAGCCAAGTCCATGACCCCTTTTTTTTTTTTAGGAGACTGATCAATGCGGGAAGTCTACATAGAGATGTCATTTGTTTTGTGGTCATTTGTGAAGCTGATTGATGTGGGAAGCTTCTAAAAGAGTGCTGTTTGTAGCAAGATTTAGTCATAGCCATCCTTCGAGGGAGTGGTCTATATTTTTGCTTTATATATATGAAGGCTTTTGAATAGCTATCCTTCGAGGGAGTAGTCTATTAGCTATAGCAATGATAGTATAGTTGTCCTTCAAGGGAGTAGTCTGTCTTTTAGAGTTTGTGACTTTAGACATTTTGACATCTTGATTTATTTTTAACAGAATTTTTTAGTCATAGACAAGACTATAGAAGTTGAAGGGCTCCCTTTTATTATGACAAAGCATCCATACTTTATAAAAGGGTTATAGAGGATTTTTTAAGGGAAATAGGGTTGAAAGGAATGAGGATTAAAAGGACGGGGATTGCTCAAGGGACGAGCTCAAGTTAAATGTCAAAAGGATGAGTACTCAACTAATAGTAGCATGGTCACAGATGCAAGGCATTAAAAGGCTCAGGTTCTGATAAGTCCCTGGTCCATGCTCGTGCATGATGATGAAAGGTCCAAGCCAATTTGGAGCAAACTTGCCTTGTTTACTTCGCTCTATACATGCTGATTTGATGAAGAAGATGAAGTTGGTTGATGTGGTCGCTGATTGGTCAAGACTAGTCGAGGGTCAGGTTGAGATTGGTGTTTGGTCATGATTAAAAGGTTGGTTAATGTTTGGTTGAATTCAAGTTGAATGTTTTTTTGGTTGAGGCATGATCGAGGCTTGGTTGAGGCTTAGTCGAGGTTTAAGATTAAAAGAGTGATTGATACTGGGTCGAGACTGGGTTGAAAGGTTGGTCGAGGCTTGGATGAATGTTGAATTCCCCCAGGGGCTAGGGAGGATGTTTGATAGATTGGTCAAGGTCGGTTGAGGCTTGGTGGTCAGATTGACTGTGTTGATGTTGAATAAGAGGGTTAAAGGTAGCAAAGGGACCATAGTCTGGCGTGGAGATCTAGATTTAGGTGATGAGGTTTGAGAAGTATGGTTCGGTGTTGATGATTTGTCAAAGGGGTGGTCAAGAGGATCATTGATAAGAAGGGTATCCTTTTTCCAATGTTGACGAATGACAGCTTTAAGAGCACAACAACGCTTAGTGTCATGTCCTAGAGTGTGATGATAGTGACAAAATTTAGAGGTGTCAAACCAAGATAGTCTTGATCCAAGAGTTGATGAGTGGGACGGTGAGGAGGTTGAAGGTTTGTTGACAATGTGGTCAAGAAGAAGGGTGTCTTTCTCCAAACATTGGCGAATGACAACCTTGAGGGCACAAAAATGGTCAGTGTCGTGCCCAGGCATGTGATGATATGCACAAATTTGAGTGTCATCGAACCAGGGTGGTTTCGATCTGAGAGATTGGTATGGTTTAAGAGGTAAGAGATTGATGCAAGAAGACTGCAATAATTGTCATAATAGCAAGGCATAAGAACCTGCTAATGGGTCTGTGTGTCTTGTTGTAGTGGGGGTTGATGACTTTGTTTTGAGAGGCGTAAGAGGCATTGGTCGTACCATCTTTTTCATGGGTGGTGTAGCCACACGTGTAGATGGAACTTTGGTGGTGATAGGTGTTGGATGTTTTGGAGGAAATATATGTCTGATGGGTTAAAGAAATAATGGAGGCGACTTGCCTCTGTGAAGTATGGGAGTAGGAAGCACCCTTATTAAAGTGGATGGATGCGGGCCCAAAATTGAAGGTAATGATGAAGGTGGGGGAGGAGTCCTCTGGTGTGGTTTAGTGGCCTTTTTTGGTTTGGGTTGAGGGCCACCATTGTGCAAGGTGAGGTTAGATACAGGTTTGGGTTTGGATGTGGATGGAGGTGAGTGAGATGTAGCAATCTCAGGCAAAAGGCAAGAGGAAACCATGATTGGGTCTTCTTCGGTCGAAATGGGTGAAGAGACTAGTTCTTCTCTTGGTGGAGAAGAAATAGTAGAGTGCGGCCCCTCAAGAGGGCAGAGGGTAGGGATGATCATGTCCTCTACTTGTGGTTGAGGAGTAAGAAGGATAGGGTCCTCCATTGGAGGTGGGGCTAATGGTGTTGGCATGGTCAAGGCGTCCCCCAATATAAGAGTGGTAGATGGAGGACTAATAGGAGAAGAAAGTAGCGGTGTATGTCATGCTTGTGGGAGCTATCGGCCATGGTTTGGACATTGTTTTGAGTAAGCAGGTGATTAGGAAAGGGTTATTTGAAAATGTTGATGTGTTGATTGGGTGGGGCATTTGGGTTGTCTAAAATGAGGTCACCCCTGTCTATCATGTCTTGAATGATGTTTTTGAAGGTTCGACAATTGTCGATGTCATGGCCTTGGACGTGGTGAAAGTGATAGAAGTTGGCCTCCCTATACCAGGTAGGGATAACTTTTGAAGGGTTGAATTGAGGTGGTCAGATTGGAGGGAGATTGAGGACCCCCTGTTTGACAAGTTTTTCCAAAATGGAAGTGTATGATTCTCCAAGTGGAGTGTATGAATGTTGGATGTACCATTGTTGGAATTGTTTTGTGATGCTTTGGGATGTTGGAGGTTGAGGTTGGTCGGTCATTGTCGAGGATGGTGATCTAATGACCACAGTGTTGGCCAATCCTTTGGACTTGGAGTGGGAAGAAGAAGGTCTAGAAGAAGAGGGGTCATTGGCTTTCGCATTGGTATTACGCAATCTAACCTTATCTTCTTCAATAGCGTAGAGTTCAAACTTTCAGGCCATGATGAAAGCTTTGTCAAAAGTGTGGAATGTTTGAACCCGTAAGGTGGAAGAGATGTGCCTGGCACATGCTCAAGAAAAGAGCTCGATGAGCTTAGGTTGAGGCAAGGAGAAAGAAAGCTGGTTAATCAAGCCTCTCCAATGGGTGACAAAATCGACTATCGATTCATCATCAAATTTCCTGATGGAGTAGAGGTTTGTGATTGAGACTTGTTTGGTGATATTGATATAAAAATAGTCGAGAAATAATTGGGCGAGTTGAGTGAATGAAAAGATAGAATGTCTGGTAAGAGAGCTATACCAGTCAAGGGCGGGGCCAAAAAGTGACATGGGGAAGGTGTGTAACAATAACGCATCATCATGCGCTATGAGATAACAAGCATGTCTGAATGCTCGTAGGTGTTGTTGCAGGTCTTCCTTACTCTAAAAGTGAGTAAATTTAGCAAGCTCCCACTGGTTGGGGTATGGCCAGATCGGGATGGAGAGATGGATGGGTTTGTTGCAAATTTGGTCATAGGAAAGGACATTGCTCAAACCAGAAATGGAAGCTTCAAGACTAGACATTTTGTCCATCATCATTTTGATGAGATCTACTGATGGATTGGTAGATGGGGCACCCCCTAGGTTGTAGGGCACTTGAAAGGTGATAGAAGAGGCATATGACGTAGTCAGTTGCTCTTGTAGGGGTGCAACGTATTGATAACTAGTCGTTGGGACAGAAGCGGAGGCCAAGGGTGGTTGTGTTATGAAGGTAGAAGGCATAATTTAAATAGATACCACCAAAGCTAGTTGCGTGGTGGCATTAGAAAAAGGGGAGGTAGACACTCCTGCATTTATGGGTGCAAGAGAGTGCGGAGTCGAGAGAATCAAGTTCTGGTATGATGTGAAACTTGGTTGAATTGCATGTGGTTGAGGGGGTAATGAAACTTCGATGGAGGTTGGCCCAAAAATAGATGGGAAGGCCAAACTTTGCAATTGGCCATGGTCAGGTTAATGGTTGAGGCAATAGGCTGGGTAGCGGATGGTGTTGACGTCATCGCCGCTTCACCCAAGAGGTCTCGCATTTGGTTTCTTGCGAGATAGTTGTGGAGGGCTTTGACATTGAGGTCAAAGAATCTTTCAAAATCTTGGTCCCCTTTAGGGACAATGGGGGTCTGAGTCGGGGTTGGTCGAGTAGGAGTTCTTTCAGTCTCCGAGTGGAACTCCATTATAGGATTGGTTATGAATGGGGAAGGTGGAAGCGGTCGATGTCTCGCGTGGTCAAGAAGAGCCTTGGTTTGACTGCGTGTCAAAACCATTCAAGGCAAGAAGGGTCAGGTTTTAGAAACTATGTTTTTTTAGTTTCAGAAAATTAGAATGTGGTTTTTGGCAAAAAAAAGGGTGGGTTTTAAGGTTATTGTTTTGAAAAAAAAGGACTATGATAGTGACTGACATCAGTTGAAAAATTGATGTCGGTGAGATCAGATGGCCGATGTCAGTCAGATAACCGATGCCAGTGAGGAAGGTTGCCGACGTCAGTAGTAAAACTGATGCCGGTGACTGTGGTTTCCAAAAACTCAGAAAATTTGGAAGTTTTTGGAAAAAAGGAAGAAAGCATCCTCACTAGCTCAAAAAAGCAGATAGGAACAGAAAAATAGATGGAGATAGGTAGACCCCAAGCGTTAAATCCTAAAAATCAACTTTTAGAATCCTGTTGGCTTATGCCTTAAAGTGATGTTTGGGAGGTTAGCTGTCAGAAGGGTCCTAGAAGAGGTAGTTTATGGATGGTTTCAGGTTTGTTTAGGTGCTCAAGAGTCTGTGTTAGGTTTCGTACATGGCCTGGTGCTAAGGAGCAAGCTCCCCTCACTTCACGAGCCTAGTGATAAGCTGGTCTCGCTTAGCCAAAATATACTTTCCCTAGAGATTATCCTCTGCCAGAGAATAGAGTGGGCTTTCCCCTTAGTAGTGAAGTCTAAGTGGGATTGCCGGGACGGGTAAGGTATCCACTGGGTGATGAAATCCCAATCAGGCCTTGTCTTAGGTGAGTTTTGATGTTTGATTTGTGCAAGTGATTTGGTTGTGTAACATAAAGTGGACTACAATTAATTCATGATGTGGTTATTAATTACTAGATGTGGACTAAATATGCATGCAATCAGAAATGAAATGCAATGTATTTTAAGCCCAAAATGAAATATGAGTTCAGATGAAAACAAGTTGAGAAAGGGTTGAAGAGTATGACTTGACTAGTCTAAGATGCAAGAAAAGAAAGAAGAGTCCTTTTTAATCCTGCTTATGATGTCTTTTGGAAGAGATATAAAAGAAAGAGGTGAAAAGGAGAAACCTAATGCACCTATATGAATAGAAAGAAAAGAACTCAAGGAAGACCTTAGGGTCCCACAAGGCATGCCAGAATGTTTCTATACAATTTCGCTTTTCTACATTCAAAGAGAGAATAAGAAACTAAAAGAAATGGTCTAGGGCTTGTATGTACCTAGATGAAGTCGTGCACACCAAATTTAGACAAAAGTAGGAACTCCTCTTTGGTTGTGGAGGATGACACCTATAGAAGAAAGAGACTAAAACAAAGAAGGTGTTAGATGAGGAGATGGTGGGCTGCCAAGTAAAAGCTTGATCCCAGAAGTACAATGACTTCCTTGAGGGATGTCAACCCACTAATTGATAAAAATAATGTCTGATAAAAGATAGAATGATAAAAAGATTGTAATGATTGAAAACTAAAATAAAAATGGAAGCAAATGCTTACCTGAATGTTGTTGTCAGCCTGGTCACAGTCACTGACGTCGGTTAGTCTGCCAACATCAAAGCAGTCAAGTCTGCCGACGTCGGTTAGTCTGCCGATGTCGGTGAGGGCAATGGTCTATGCGGCCGGTGTCAGTTAGGGAAGTAGTCTTTGGATGAGGTCTGGTTGAGTTTTTAGTCTGTGGATGGGTCTGTGGTCTATTTTGGGGTCAGCAAATGGCTTGTGCAAGGGTCTGGGCAGAGTTGTAGGGAAAATGGACAGAGTGTATGTTCTGAAAAAGGGGGATAGAGGTGATAAGGATATGGGAAGGCCTCTCAGCCTTTCTGAGAGGGAGTCATGTCTGGTCTAGATAACAGATAGATTAAAAAGAGAATACTGAAATGAAAATAGTAGCAAATACTTACCTCATACCTACTGGAGAAGGAATGTCGCAGACTGGTTGTACCTGTTGCTAATGCTACTGGTGTGGAAGCCCTGTTGTTGATGTAGAAGACTGATGCAGAGTCCCTGCTATTGTTGTAGCTAGTGTAGAAGCCCTGTGAGAGAGAGAGCGAGAGGTCTGGTGGATTGAAGACTAGAAGATTGGCTGATTGTTGAAGGTCAAAAGGCAGATTGAAAGATTGGAAAAGCATATGCAAAGATTGGAAAATGGGATCTGAGAGAGACCAGAAATCGCCTTTGGGCTAGTATTAAGTAATCGATGTCGGTGATCCTGCCAGTGTCAGCTGACAGGTAATCAATGTCGGCAACTAGAATAATAGCAAAAAGGCTAAAATTAGCCTTTCCCCCATTCTTCCAACTGCCCGGGTCAATTGGTCATGCAAAAATGATAGAAGGTGGATAAATAAACGTGAGGATTAGTGGAGGGGGAAGTTGGAATAGGTCATAGGGTGATAAATGAGGGTATCCAAGGGCAAAAGAATCCAAGGAGATGAGAGGTGGCATGGGTGAGGTGGCAAGGGGAGAGAGAGAATTATTAATTTAAAATAAGATAATTATTTTAAATTAATAAGACATAGGTTAGGAGTAGAAAGGGACCAAGGAGACCAAAGGGGGGAGTCGACTAAGGGGTAGACATGATTTTGGTGTCTACACAAACTATAGAACTATATTGACTAGATTGATCCATTAGACATTTTTTTCATCATATTTTTCCAACTAGACTGACCACCTCTACCTAGTTAGTTTACAGACTATTCTATTTTCCTAATTTTCTAACTAAATAAAATAACTCAACCTACTCATTTTATAGAATATTTTGTTTTCCTAATTGTCCAACTAAATTGACCATCTCAACCTAGTTATTTTATAGATTGCTTTATTTTACTCAATTTCCAACTAGATCGACTAGCTCAACCTAGTCTATGTCCTAATTTTTATATTATCTTACTTACCCAACTAGATTGACCAACTTAATTTAGTATTATATTATCTGACATAGTTCATCTTTAGACTGTTTGATAATTTTTTTGTTTATAAACCAACTACATTGACTAGCTCGATTATGTACCTCCTGATTGACTTAGTTCATTATCATACTATTGTATTTTACTTGTTTATAAACCAAATAAATCTCCTTGGTTGACTTCATACATAATAGTCGACATAGTTCACTTTTTGACTAGAATCTAACTTATTTGGTTGATCTAGTCTTGTTGGTGGTTGATTTAGTTTTATTCCTAACAAATTTTATCTAAAAATAATTTTCACTTTATTATTTTTATTTCCACCTTATTTTAGCATCATGAAATCACCTATCAAAATTTTCATTGATAATATTAACCCATTTATAATAAACATGGAATGTTTTTTCTTACCCACCCTATCCACCTAAGAAGATAACATTTCATGTTGTACTTATTCACACCCTTCATCTAACTCCATTGATTACAACATGGTTCAAATTTCCTAAAGTGATGATTTATATGGATCTAACCCATTTCATACTTCTCATGATAATACAATATCTAAACTTCCTTATTATATCATTGAAGAAATAGATACTAACATAAAAAATAATGCCACATGGAATCTACCTATAGGAAACATTCCTATCCCTAACCTTGGAAATGTTCCTCTTTATAACACTAATAATCAAACTCATCCACCGCCTCCTAATATTAGTAACCAAAATACACAAATTGATACCACGCAAATATTTACTCAAATGGTTTAACAAATTAATGTTATGAAAACATCTAATAATTCCCAACTAATGCAAATAGAACATCACATACTAGAAATGACTAATCAACCTCCTCTCATCATGCCTCAAAACAACCAAAATTGTATTCCTCCTCCTCTTAGAAATTCCACTAGAAATATCATTTCTCAACCTCTTATGCATAGCAAAATACTTCAAAATGTTCATAATGAACCATTATCTCCCTTTATATAATCCATCTATATTATATATATCTCTAACCATTAAATATGATGGAACTAGATATCTTGCTACTTTCCTTGAATCATTTGGTAATCTCTACAAGAAATGGGTCTAAACCAATACTTTCACTACTACCAAATGTCTAGTCAAAACATTCACAGGAGATGTTTTAAAGTGGTATAATCAACTCCTTAACATTTTATATCATAATTAGAGGATTTGGTTAATGCCTTAGTTAAAAAAATTTAACAAGATGATCTCCTAGAAAATTGTCTTAGTCATTTTATCAATGTGGGTAATTACCCTCAAAATTGGATCAGACTTTCATCAAATGATATAAATTATTATCTCATAAAATTAGATCAAAACATGACTGATGGTAACCTTTTTAAATTATTTATCACTACTTTAACACCTTCTATTTAATACAAGGTTCAAACCTTTTTCCCACAAAACTTAAATAAATCATTTGATCAAGCTAAAAGATAAATATTTATTATGAAATAATTTGATCCAACTCATAAATCAATCAAGGAATCTCTCCAAATTTCAACTAATGCAATTAATCCTCAAATGAAATTAGGAGTAGTTAAAATAAATAATCAAATTGTTTCCCACTCACCATTAATGGTAACACAAATGAATAAGTTATTATCTTCATCTAAACCCTTCACCTATAACAATAGTTCCCTTCATCATGGTATGATCCTAAAAAATTCTATTGGTTCTATGTTGATATTGGTTGTTCTCATGAAACTTGTTACAGGATTATCAAATTTTTGGTCTCCTTCATGTTAGGCAACACTTTTGACCATGTCATTATTATCAAATTAGATCATCATGATTATCTCAAAGCTTCTCAAAATAAATATGTTACTAAACCTATACCCTAGAAACCTTAAAAATCCTCTCCTAATTCTAATACACAACATTTAAATGATAATATTTGTGCAATTAATGTTGATTATAACCAATATTATACCAGCTCTCAGTATGTGAATGCAACCAAAGTTAATTATAAATGTATACCTCCTAAAAAATCTGGTGCTAATCAATATTTACTTTTATATACTATAACTATTATACCCACATCTTCCAAACCAAATAATGAACCATTTCCATAGATATAACTAAAATCTAGTTCTCATATACCTACGAAAAATGTCATATCTCATAAGCCTCATGTTGGTTCTTAATCCTCTAAATTTCATTATAATTTCTTAGAATAAATCAACTCAATGCCTTATAAAATTCCCCTTATGAGTTTAATTTAAACTTATCCATATCATTGTAATTTCCTTATATAAAATTTCCTTATACAACAACTGCAAAACATTGAAGAACCACAATCTAATGATTTAGGATTTCCTTTTAATGGTATTCCAATTATAGAAGTTCATACAATCAATATAGTCTCTACATCTTTAAAACCTTCCATATAATTTATCAAATAAGATGTGATTAATGATGAGATTCTCTTTCAGAGTGGATAATCCACCTCTCTAAATAATACCCTCATTCTAAAAGTTCTAGTAGACAAAGGTTCATATATTAATGTCACCTCTCTTTGGTTAATTCAAAAAAATGGATACACCAAATAAAATCTCAAACAAACACACCTCACATGTAGAGGATCTGACAAAACCGATCAAAAACCACTTGGTTTCATTTGTCTCCTACTTACCATTAAACCCAAGAGACTTTTCATTATGCTTATGATTCTTAATCTTCCCTTATCATACAACATGCTCCTTGGTCAGCCATGGACATATCACATGCATGCCTTTGATTCTTAAAGTAGTTAATGTATAAAATTCATACACAATGACAAATGATACAAGAATAAATCCAATCCTAATCCATGGGGTATTTAACTACCAAATATTAAATCCCAATATTTCATTCCTATTATTTCTCATATCAATAGTCCACCTCTCCTTGATTTTGTTAACATGCATTCTAATTTACATGTGACTCTTGTTGATTTACATGATGACTAACCAAATTAATTTTAAAATACTTTTAATACCACTTGATTGCCTCCTTATATAGAGGAATGTCTCCCTCCTTATTTACTCCCATGTGACTGCACCATTCCCCTAATTGATGACACTATTAATATTCCCCATCCATGCAATGTATATGAGGCCTCTTACATATAGGATGATTTCACTTGTAATGAATACGGAGTAGCAAACAAATTTCAAGATCATATAACTATATCTCCTAATAAATTTAGCAACATTGATGTTTCCACCACTTAATATCCTATAGAAAATGATGCATGTATTATCTCCCACATGTATGATGAATATTATATCATGGTCCAAGATCAATCATGAGATTTAGATTTACAACATTATCAAAATACATTAGAAAAAATGCATGCCTTCAAATATGATGTCCATGTCATTCATATATCATCTGATACTAAATTAGAACTTGAAGGTTATATACCCTCTATTAATCCACCATTATTAAACACCCCATGGGTAATTGAATAAATCCTAGCTATGGCATATTCTAAACTTTCTATGCAACTTAATCCATTACAACCCACGTCACCAATAATAAGTATCATTTCCCATTCTTATGATTGCACTGATCAATCTAAACTATCACCATCTAAATCTATCCAACCAAACTCAATTAAAATAACTCTTTCTAAGTCAGCACTTATAATCACATATATTGCACAAACTAGTACAATTACTACAGACCTTATTGATTTAGCTCAACCCGATCTCACCAACATAAAATCTTTATCCACTACTTTACTTGAAATTACCTTAGATTATAAAACAACTAACATGAGAAAAATACATTTTGAATATGATATAAAAGTTTATAAAATCATTTATCTTGAAGTAGATATCAAATATTATGGACTTATACCCACACTTCCTAATGAATAATCTATACTATAAATCCCCAATGTTAGGGAACCTCAACTTCCACACCAACATCATAATCTTGGTACATTTCAACAAAATTTTCCTTGTTTAAACAACTTCTTTGCTAGTTTGGACCCCAAAACACATCCTATTTTTTTTCTCCCTCTCACTCCATATCATTACCAAGATGGAAATTTTATGCTTATCGAAGAAACTAAAAAAATTGAATATGGTACACCTACATGTCCTCAACCTATTACCATCTCTAAAGAGCTCACTCTTGAAGAACATGATAATTTTATTCTCTTATTTAACAAATATCATGATTTTTTTATTTGGTCATATGAAGGCATGCCTAGAATTGATCTTAACATTATTGACCATAATATCATCACCTACCTAGATTCCAAATCCATATGACAAAAGTAACAAAATTCCCTCTTGATATTTCTACCTTATGTCATAAATAAATCATCAAACTTTTGGATGTTAAATTCATTAAACCTATGGACTAATTAGAATGGGTCTCAAAAATTATCCATATTCATAAAAAATTCACCATAGTTATTTTCATATTCATCAAATTTCATAACCTAAATTTAGCATATCCAAAGATAATTTTCCCTTACCATCAATTGACACCATTATTGATTCTACTACATGTTATGAAATGTTATCACTCATGGATAGTTTCTCGGGTTATAACCAAATTCACATAGCTCTCAAGGATTAACATAAAACAACATTTACCACATAATGGGGCACCTATTGTTACATCAAAATTCCTTTTAGTCTCCAAAGTGTTGGAGCTACCTACCAATGTGCAATTACCCATAGTTTTCATGATCTCATTCATAAAATCATCAAAACCTTTGTCTATGATCTAATTTCCAAATATAAACATAGTGATACTCATCTTCATGATTTAACTATCATCTTTGATCGATTAATTAAATACAAAGTTAGAATTAACCCCTTTGAATGTGTGTTTAGCGTTACTTCAAGTAAACTATTAGGTTTTCTAGTCTCCCATCAAGGCATTAATGTCAATCCATCTAAAATCAAATATATTATCAACATGTCTATCCCTTACTCCATTCTGAACATTAAAAACTACCCTATAAAACTTTGGGAAATTCATCATTTTATTCTATAAATGGATTACCATATCACTCCGTTAATTCCATCCTTAAAAAAGGTAATGATCTAGAATGGATGGATTCATTATAAAATTAATTTGATAGCATGAAATAATCTTTTCTTCATCCTCCTACTCTTCACCCACCTTCAAATGATCATCCATTAATCTTATATACATCAGCTACCCCCATATCATTTGGGGTAAATGTTTGCTTAACAAGATTATACTAGTAGAGAATTGTTATTTATTATATTAGCCATAGCTTAATAGATTACAAAAAAAATTATACCAAATTAAAACATGATTATTTAGATATATATTTCCTATTTGAAAAGATCCATCATTATATGCTCTATCAAACTACTTATCATTGTCCATTCCGATCCACTTCATCATTTTTATTCAAATATATCTTACCTAGAGATAGAAGCAACAAATGGATGGAAATATTGATGGAATTTGACCTCCAAATTATTACACAAAAAATATCAAAGGATAGGTCATCACAGATCAACTTTAAATTGCATCCCTACCAGATACTAATCACCTTCAATATACCCTTCTTAATGAATAATTCTTTATGTTGAAGGTCTTGATCAAGAAATCTCACTTAAATATTATTTCCATAATTTCACTATTGATCTAGAAAGAAATAACCATGATGAACCTAGTCCTCATCTTCTACCACTAAATATAAATTAGTCATTGAAGAGTTACCAAAAGTTATAATTTACTTGCATGAACATACTTTGACACTTCACTTAGATGGTGAAAAATGCCTTCAAGGAGCGAGGGTAGGCTATGTTTTAGGAAACCCACATGGTAAAATCATACATTTAACATGTTTATTAATCTTTTATGTCACCAATAATATGGCTACATATGAAGCCCTTATATTAGGCATGCAAGTTGAAATTGATTTAGATATCCCATATTTACATGTTTTAGGTGATTCATAACTTATATGTCTTCAATTTAATGGATATTATCAACATAAAAGTTAAAATCTTATCACATATAATCAAATTACCACTACGCTTGCCAAATAATTTAATTCATTTACTATTGAACCAATACCATAAGAATAAAATGATATAGTTGATTCTCTCACTTCATCACGTCATTATTTCATCCTTATCAAGTTCATAATTCCCAATTACTTATCCAAATGAGGAAGTCACATTATTCTATAAAAAAATAAAAATCATTCTCTAATTTTTCACATAGAATCTATCACCATTCAATATAGATCATGGTAAAAAACTATCATCCAAATCATCAAACACCATACTTACCCTCCAGAAATAGATTCTCTTGAAAAATCTTGAATTCATAAAAAAGCACACAAATGTGTACTTTGATATAGTACCCTATATTATCATAACACAGAAGACACCTTATTTTATTATGTAATGCTATAATAAGTTAATAATCTCCTTGAATAATAACATGGGGACATCTACGATGGCCACTATATTGGCCACGCTATAGCCCATAAATACTTGTGCATGGGTTACTTTTGGCCTACTATTGAAAAAGATGCCATTAGTTTTTCTAAAAAATGTAATCTTTGTCAACTTCATAATGATATAATTCATTATCCTCTAGTTGAAATCCAAACCTTGGTATCCCCTTGGCCATTCTCTATGTGTGGATTAGATCTCATTGAAAAATTGCCTAGATCACAAGATGGCCATGTCTTCATTATCACCACCACTAAATATTTTATCAAGTGGGTAGAAACCATGCCTCTTTTTAACGTTACCGGTATTACCATTTCCAAAATTGTTTTCAATCAAATCATATATCATTTTGGAGTTCCTCATACCATTATTTATAACAATGGTGGCAATTTAAGAAATAAATATATGAAACAACTGTGTAAAATTCAAAATTACACACAAATTACCAACACCTTATCATCCTTAATGCAATGGCCAAGTACAAGCTACCAAAAAAAAATTGACAAAAAAATTGAAAAATACTATTATATAATCTCTTACTAATTGATATTTATAACTCTATCCTACACATTAGGATTTTTACATTAGCATACATATTGCTACTTGGGCAACACCATTTTCATTATTATATTGGTTTGAATCATTTTTACCTCTAGATGTTGAGCTACCATCTTTATGCATTTATCTTCATGGTATTATTAATAATGAGTAATTACATGGAGCATGTCTCCATGATTTATATTTTTTGGATGAGAAACATATGGTAGCCTTACAACATAATCACCAATACAAATCTCGCATTGCTAAACAACTTAACAAAAAAGTTAAAGAATGTAATTTCAATATTGGTGACCTATTTCTAAAACTATATTATACACATCACAAATAAGGCAAGTATGCCCAAAATTGGTGGGGTATTTACTATGTCAAAAAATTCTTTGATCCTAGTAATTATAGGCTACAAACTAATGAAGGACATATTTTCAAATAACCCACTAGTTCTCAATTTGTAAAATAAATATTTTGCTTAATATTTACTATTTTATATGTTTCTTGCATACTTATACATACTATAAATACTAATAATATTTTAATGTTTTATACAAGATCCCCAAGGTGTAGCATTATATTTATTCTCACTAGGCTTAGTTTTTATCACTGGTCCTTAGGTCTATCTTTACTTATTTTACTTTATGAGTTACAACTTAATATCATGGATAGGACCTAGCCATCTTCATAAATATCTTTTTACTTTCTAGTCAAATCTAGATGACTCATTTTAAACATTTATTTAGCATTTTACAAGCTTATTCGGTTTATCCTTTGTGATTTCTAGTATAAGATCTTGGATAGGACCAAATATTCTTATATTAAACTTAATTTTTACACCTATTTGGTTTCTCTTTTATGAGTTATAGTGTAGGACTTTGGATAGGATTAGGATTTCATCATAAATTTTCAAATTCATTAAAATATATGTAACTAAGAATTTTTCCTAAAGAATTAAGGCAATGGTTTATGAATTGTGATTTCACACTCTCAAAATCAATGATTTCTCTTTTGTGGTAATAATTTTTAAAAAATTATTTTGCATGCCTCCCTACACTTATTCATGATTATCTATCATTGTATCATTTTCACATCTTCACATTTTTTTTATTTGAGGTAACTCAAGTTTTCCATGTTTATTTTTAACTTCTCCCCTTTTTTCATTCCACTTTAGGCACACCAAGGTCAGTTTTCAAGAAAGCATTCTTATTTAACATGAAATTTCAAGAGTCTTAGACACCATGCTCTATAAGTTATTTTCCTTAGCTATCAATTCTAAGTTTTCTAGTGATAATAATTTTTAACACCCATGTTTGGTTTTTTGAATTTGTATTGAGGAGGAATAGAAAAATCCATCAAAATTTTAAATTCCAAAAAATTTAAAACAAAAGCAATGATAAAATGGCATCTATAAAATAAAAATTCAAAAATCACATCAAAAGACATGATTATCATGAACATATCATGCTCTAGTTGAATCTCAAACTCCATATTTGTCCTCATGATAGATATGAGGTATATTGGGGTGTGATAGGCCAATAAACTAGGATACTATGTCTCAAAGTTATCTATAGTGATACCTACTTTCTCATGCAAGTACCCAATCTTCATAGTATACCAATGGTTATGTAAGGGGTATTAATTAATTTGGAACATGTTGTAGGTGGGTAGGTCCATTTTAATTTTCATGCATATATCCTTCACAAGATGATATTTATACTTCAATAGATAACCCAAATTTGTATGGCTAGGGCAAAGTCCTTAATGTCAAAAGTCTTCTTGATTTCTTAACTTTATTTGAGTGTCTTATTTTTGATAAATATTATCTACCTTAGTACCACATACATTTCCCCCATCACCCATTTCATATATCCCCTTGACAAGCGAGTTTGTTTCTAAATCTATTTTCCAGCTTCTAATATTCCCTATTCTTCATCTCTTTTTAGACATGCTCATAGTAAGTTTATTTTATTTTAATTTATCTTAAGAAAAAAATTTGTATCTTTTAATCACTATGCATTAATTCACTAACCATTATCTTATCCTGGTCATATTTCCTTATTTGTATTCAAAAATTATGATTTCTATGTGTCACCTTTTTTACAGATAATTTTGTTTTGTTTTTCTATTCATTTTTTCCATTGTTGAGTGAGTTTGGATTGTTAATTCTCATTCACCAATGTTGTTTTAATTTATGTTATTTTAATTTATTTTTTAAGTATGGTTTTTTACTTATTTTACATTGATTTTGGATCTATTATTTTAATTTCATTTATCCATAGTTTAATCTAGTTTGTTATTTTTCTTACTTAAGGTACATTTGTTTGGATTTTCGGTCATTTAGTAGCCTTGGATTTTCGGTTACCTGATTTACTCTCATTTTATCTATTTTTCTGTGGTTACAACTTAGAATTTATCATCCCATATTACCAATTTCTAGGTAATTTATGTAGTTATATAAAGTGTATTTATTTTGATTTCCCTACAATTATTTAATTTTACTCTTTAATTTTGTATCCGTAGGGTTATCCAAATTAGTTAATGCACCTACATGATCAAGACTAAAAATAAAGTAGACAACCATTTAATGATAAATGTAAATTAAAGTAGGTATATAATACTTTTTTATTATTTCCAATAGTCATTTTAATTTCAAATTTTTAGTTTATGTTTTTTATTGTAAATTATTAGCTCAACAATATGCATTGTTATGTTTTTTTATCAAAGAACCCATCCCATGTTACAATTTCATGACACATGATGATATTTTAGTGGAGAATATATACACACACAATATTTTCAAAATTTATCATTTACTGATGTTTTCTCTCTTGTAGGAACCTATCAAGCTTCAATCTCTCTAATTGCATGCCTCAAAGGGTGCACCAAAAAGGGGTGGGTATATCTTTAGTGCCTTTCAAGATTTTTTGTCCCTATACCATTAAATAAAATGAATAAAATTTAATTTTATCTAAATCCTTAAGTAATTAAAACCCTTTTTTCCATTCTTCTAAGCAATTCACCTTCCTAAATAGCTCCTGTCTAAGCATACACCCCTTTTCTTTATTTTCCTACTATGTTGGGTAGGTCGATCTTGTTACGAATTAAGTGCATGTTAAAAAACTACATCATCCTAACTGACCTTGTTCAAGACCTAATGGCTATCTTTCCCTCCTAATAAAATTGAGTTAATCAATCTTTTTAGCTAAATTCTTATAAGGTTTTATGTCAATCCTTTTCTATAAATACCCCCTTAACTTCAATCTAATAAAAAGGAAAATTTATTTGTACATTATTACAACTCAAAATGTTGATATTTTTACACTTCAAGAGTTAATGCTTAGGGTTTTATCTTAGAGGGAAAGTAGTTTATCTTGTGGGAAAGTCTTGGATGAAAAGTATGACTCTTTTTTCCTAGATCTAATTTATATAGTGTGATCCTTAAAAATCCACAAAAATATATTTCAAATCACCATTGGCTAAGGGAAAGATTAAGGCACAACTGGTTCAATTAAAGGTAAGTATTCCTAACTTTAAATTTTTCATTTGATAGATAGATATTACACAAGTTAATAGGATGAAATTCATACTCCTTTCTTAGTTTACCTTTACATTGACTTGAGTAGAGTTCTATTTGCATGTTTTGTTTTGTTTGTTTAATTATCCCCCTTTGTGTTACAATCTTCAGTGAGCATTATATTAGATATATTATGTATATTAGGCCTATTTAGGGTTATTTCATAATGTCATTTTACTATAGGATTTTTAACCCTCTCCTTTGGTGTTGTGTGGTAATATATCCCTTAGTTAGGTTTAGAGGATTTGAATTGGTCATGTCCCAATGTAAATAACTATACAATGAATTGTTTGGTGAGATTACCTTCTATGAGCTTGGGATCCACTAAGCAGGACATGTTATATATCTATCCTAATTCATTTCATACACTTGATTCAATAACTCTCATGGAGGATCCTAAAGAGACCATCTCACCATATTCTAAATAATTGATTAAGCAAATAGATGTCACATCATAATAACAAGTTGTTAAGGATCAAGAGGAGAAATAAAAGGTGCAATAGGTGGATATAGATAAGGATTAAAATTTAGAAAGGAATAATAATAATAATAATAATAATAATAATAATAATAATAATAATAATAATAATAATAATAATAATAATAATAATAATAAAGAGTCAAATTACAAGGCTACCAAGGAGGAAGAACAACTTAATTAGTAAATGAAAAAGTTTAAACATAGGGAAAATGCTAAGGAATATAAGGTAAAAAATAAAAGGGAAGAAGAAGTGGAGGTAAATAAATAATAATAAGAATAATTAGTGAGGAAGCATAAATAATAAGATAACCAAGAAGCATAGGAAACATAATAAAATAAATATAAAGTAAATGCAGTTACAAAGGATTAAGAGGGAAAAAGGGATAAAGAAGTGTTACACACCCATAAGGAACAAGACAAGAGGTATGTCAAGGATAAATAATATAAATCTAAGGATAAGGTATAAGACAAAGCTAATTTTGAATCAAAATCCAAAGCTAAAGCTGACGTAGAGACCAAAGCTAAGGCTAAATCACAAGTTAAAGCTAAGACTGATGTGGGGGTAAAATCTAAGGAAAAAATAGAGCACACAATGTAGCTGGAAGTCATAATGAATAAAGAAGTAAATACCACCAATATAGTGGGAATAACTAAGACATAACATCCATCATCCACATCTTGGGGCTCAAAAACTACTTAGGAGGGTGTACAAGGAGATGCATCTCAATGCATACCATAGATCTCTAGCGAATGGCTATTGGATGTCCCTACATCCTCCATATATCACAAAACATTTTATCTTACCATGGTGCAATTCAAGAAGGCACTTGTGATGGTTATGACTTTCAATTTATCTCTATCATCAATAGTACTTAAATCATCACTTGATGTCTCCTAGTTTTTGCTTGCTAAACAAATTGAATGCATAACTAATTTTCAAGAATTAATAATGCATGAGATTTTAGCGTTGGAGAAATAAGTCATATAGCTTTAAGAGGACAATTTAGATCTACACCCTTAATTCTCTAATGTGTGCAACTTCATTTATTACACTTACCATGTGTTGGTCACTCAAGTCCTAAGTGACCAAGTCATGTCAAAATAAAAGTAGTTTCCATCCCTCTTGTAGTAGTTAAAAATGACTAGCTTATTATGTATAAGATGAAACCACTTTACACTCAAAGGTATAACATCAAAGTGATGATAGTGGTACATTTTGAGATATTGCAATAATATGAACAAGTCTTGGATATGGTTTCATTCTAAGACAAAATTATTAGACAAGGCATGTTTAATTGTAAGTAATATCTCACCAATTCATTATCCAAGGCCAAACCAAAGTTTGATAAGGTGGATAAATCCAAAGCAGTGATCGAAGATCATTCAAATACCTATTAAAATATAGATAATTCACTCAAATATTTACTTAAATCATGTGATAATATCATGTATACATTGTAGACTTAGTGAAATGATATCATGTGTAGAACATTTGTTTACATTTAAATGTAGAGGCATGTAGATTGGATGAAGGAGCCATCCACACTAGGGAACTCATCACCATCACATAATAAAAATATATTCAAAATATTATTATGTCCCAAGTACCATTGTTTATATTGTTAACTATGGTATGGGAATTGCTCACTAACTAGAAAATGTTCAAATAAGATTTATCACATCTAGTTACCTTCATCTCATAAATTTCTAAAGTGTCATAGTTCATGCCTTCTCAATAGTTACAATAGTTCATTCATTAGATGAAGATGATCATAATTTCTTAGCTAATTATCCAATAACAACAAATGCCAACACCACTAGATTTTACTACACTAACTTATTCTACATATTAATTAAAACCAACATCAAAGTAACCTCCTGAGTAGTCAAAATAGAGCATGCCACCACCTTATCAATAGGTACAATACACATTTCAAAATTTACAATTTTGAAGAATTTTTGTGCACTCTAGTAGGACTACCTTAAGCATTAAGATCAAGCATATGTTTGTTGAAAACATGTAAAGGGTGGCCACCTAGTTAGGCTAGTCTATTGAAAACTTACAATGGTAGTAGAGTAGTATGCTACTTAGCTGAAAACCAAAAAGGGTGGCTAAGTAGTGTGCAAGGGTTGAAAATTGGTAAATGGCACATTGAGTAATTACCATAATTTTTATCTCTAGTTTAGTTCTTTAGGGCAGTCAAAGTTGTAAACTTTATCTTAGGGCACATTTTTTATGACTTTGTCTCAAGATGAGATAACTATTTAAGTCTATGAAAGTTTTGGGAGTATAATAGGGCTATAAAAATCATAGATAAATTGGTGGACATGTGTGTCACTCATATTATTTTGTATTTTATATCTCTTTTTGTATGTATTTGTCTCTTTAAATCATAACAATAGTCTACATAATGTGAAGAGTCTTTCCTTCGGATGTAGATAAATGCTAGAATATGAAGTGACAATGCTTTTTAGTAACTCTTTATATAGTGCTTAGTTGTATTGTGAAATGGTCCTGATGTGATAGAGATTAATATACAATTCTAAAATGGTTTTTCATATATGTATTTTATTGATTAATTTATGCATAGTGAATGCTCTATTTGTCTATATTTTTTAGTCATGTAGTTTATATCAATTTTTTTGTAATTATTAAGTCTATATATTATATATATATATATATATATATATATATATATATATATATATATATATATATATATATATATATGTTTTATCTAATGAATAGTTGAGTTTGGTCTGTTATTTACTTTTGTGCCACTTCTCACATAGTTATCCCTATATTAGCATGTTTTGATGGGATTTTTTGGGAACCTTTCCTAGCATTCATTCAAGAGACTACCTTTTCTATAAGATTTTCTCTATTGGATACGTTAGACAATGCATGTTTAATCTAATTATTATTTTTGATATTAAAGACAATAGATTTATGAGATTATAATTGTGTATTGTTTGATATTTGAATTTTTGATTAGTTTAGAACTATTAAAAAAACCCTTCTACACATATTTCAAATCAATTCTCATACCCTTATGATTATATTGGTACAATTATAATTAACCTTCATGATAGGTGAAAGGTTTGATTCATTGACATTACAATTTTCATCATCAACATATTCCTTTATCCCATAAAAAGTGAGAAGATCTTTTGTCTATTTTTGTTAATCTACATGGATTGCTAAGACATGAACATTTGTTATAAATGGTTATTAAATTTTGGTCGTATTTATATGATTAATTTTTTTGAGGTTATATCACCTAACACTTACAACCTCTATACCAAATTTTAGGTCATTTGTAATCACCACATTAGCATAATGTTTGATTTTTTATAACACTTTGAAGAATATTTCTCCTTATGATGTAAGATTTTTATTTCAAATTTTTTTGAGGTAGTATTACATGACACTTTCAATCTATGTTCCAAATTTTAGATCATTTAGAATTATATCAATAATATACCATCCATTTCTTGCAGTCTACATTATTTTTCTAGTTTGTGACACTTGGAAAGATGGTTCTTTACCTATAATAACATGTGGTAATAATTATATGTAAAAAATGGAATGATTTAAAATTTTGTTATCAATAAATTTTTCAAAATTTAGAATAATTAGATAAACTTCAATAAATTTATATTAGTTTTGGTAACTATCATTGAGATTGAAAATATCATGTGTAGTTTATGACACTAGGAAAGATGGTTATTTTCCTAAGGTAGCCTTAATTAATAATTTGATGGAAAGTTTTGGTGATATGGTAAAAATATTAGTTTAAAATTTCATATAAATTTTATTAATATTAGTAAAGTTATGGTATTTTTAGTAATTGTCATTTAGCCTAAAAATGTTATATATGTACCTAGGAACCATTACTAATAGTTTGGTGTTTAATCATGAAAAGTTAAAGATTCTAAAATATCTTACATTATATTTAGGCCATGTAAATTTAAGAGATACCCTATGAATCTTGATATTTCAAATAAGGATATGACATTTAGAGATGAAGGAAGTTTGGGAGTAAAACTCTCTAAGAGTAGGAATGGAGAGTTGTATCAGTTTAATAGGGAATTTTTGAGATTATTATAAATATTTCATATAATTTAATAAGCCTATAGAGGTATGTGTGTGAGAGAGAGTGTGTATTTGAGAGTTTAAATTTATTCTAATTTGATGTTTTAATATGCATGAAATGAATATATGTAAAGTGTATCAAGTCTAAGTAAGTGTTGAATGTGTGTCCATGAGTGAATGTTTATACCAATAAACATAGAGATAAATATATTCCTTAAGTGGACCCCATCTTTAGTGCTTACACTATGTGGTTTTAGATCAAGGTTTTTTTTGTTTTTTTTTTGGGTTGAGTGTTATGTATGAGTCAGTTGTAGGCTTTGAAAGAGAAGTCTATTGAGTGCGATGCAAGTTGTGAAAAATAAGATTGCATAATTTTATTATATGTGTGAGATAAATCTTAAAAGTGTTGAGAATGTGAAAGAGGATATATATATATATATATTTCCACAATCAATAGGATTCTCTTTCATAATATAAAATAGACTATATATATATATATATATATATATATATATATATATATATATATATATATATATATATATATATATTTATATAGTCTATTTTATATTATGAAAGAGAATCCTATTGATTGTGGAAATATGGCATACAAAGGAGGAATAACATGATAGGTAGATGACTTGACAGAGATGTTAAAAATATTTCATGCAAGTCTAGATATGATGGAGATGGATACACAAAGTGGATATGTTGTAGTTATGAGTGAAGATGATGATGAAGATAAAATGGTGGGATTGATGTCATATAAATAGATATTTTATTCTTTTGAAATAGGCCAAGCAAGTAGTGTAAAAGATTCCAATAGAAGGAAAATATGAATAGAGGTCATTATGAAGTAAAGAGGTAAATCTATTTGTGATATTGATTTTTTATGTAGTAAAGATAACCCTGATAAAATCATGAAGTAAATAGTGGAGTTCTAAATTTATTTTTAAGATGATAATATTAAATACCTCATGGGGATAAAGGATGAAATTAAGAGACTATGATGAATTATAGTTGTATATTGGTGAGATCTCCAAGTAAGGAGACAAGGAAAAGGAAAGAAAAAATTGAATGGTTGGGAACATATGGTTTCCATGTTGTTGGGTCATTTTTTACAAAAAAAAATTATGAAAGAGTGTATGAAGAAGCTTCTTGTAATGAGGCTTGAGAGAGAAGATAATGAGAATAATATTTCTAAGAAAGGCAAGAAGTGTGGGAAGTTTCCATGTTATCAACTCAAGACAACTTTTAGAAGTAGCAAGGAGAAGTATGTGTGTTCAAAGGAAAAATTTATCTTAGAATACAAAAATAAGGTGAGGTTTCCATGTGATAATTGAAAGTCTCTTTCAAAAATAGCAAGGTTAAAGAGAGTTTTGATTATCCTACAGAGGAATAAATCCTCATGTAATAGGATATGGAAGTGATATTATTTGTGGTAGAAGAAGGATACCTATTGTTTGATGATCAGAATGACTTTGTGGTATCTCATGAGTGGGAGAAATCAAAACCATCCTTGGATAATAAAGGAAATGCATTTTTCATTTATGTCTTGAAGGCAATAAGGGTTAAGGACAACTAAAGAAAGCTAAAATTTTCCATGAAGGAAAAAATAGAGATGAAATAAGATAGCATCCATGAGGAGTTAGAGATTTCAATGAATGAGACAATGGATATAGGTGAAGTGAAATTTAATGCACATAAGGAGAGTATGGTTCAAGATCATCCATATGAAGGAGGTGAAAATAAAGGTGACAATGACTATAAAACAACTATGAAATTTGTTGATAATGGGCATGTTGAGGTCAAAATACCCCCATTTTTTAAAAATAAGGACCCTTGTTCATATTCTACAAATTTGTGTTGTAAATTGAACATTCAACTTGTTCAGTGACCATTATTGAATATCTTGTTTGATCTAGTTTACATTGGCATGTTTTCATATAATATTTCTTTGACTTTATCTAATGTTACTAATGTTTAATTTTTGTGTTTCCATGTTGCAGGTTTAATGGAGTTCCATTTGAATGAACATTATTTAGGGTTTTATGCTTTCATGCTAATTTGACCCATTTGGTAACCTTTGATCTTTAGTTGATTTATTAAATCCATGTTTAAATGGTGTTAAAAAATTTAGTCTAAGTTTTATTTTGAAAAGGATTTAAATTTATGCAAGAACATTTTATTATATCTTAGACTTAGTTTAAATTTTATCCTATGTTTTAATTAAGTTTATTAACACATATAAAACCTTAGTCTAAAACTTTTCCCTGAGTCTCCATATATCCTGAGTGTTTATGTCTTTGATTTCATATCTGCAGGTACTAATTAAACATGAAAATGCCAAGTGTCCTAATCTTGAAAGCTTAGATAGAATATCAATAACTCACATCAAAGATAGAGGTCAACAAGTCAATATTAAGATCGATGGAGTGCATACAATAGAGCAAAGTAGATCTAATAGTGAGCATCAAGTCAATGAGTCAAGGATGCTAAGAATGAAATGTTAAGATGATAAGTGTCATAATCATGGTGAATGATAAAGTAAATCAATTTCCCATGTTTGATCCTATGTATAAAGATGGAGATAAATGTTCCACACTTGATCATGCATTTAGTAGATCAATGGTATGAGTTAAATCCCATAGATGAAGATCAATGACTCATGTTCTATCTTGTTGACCAAGATCAATGGTAAAAAATGAGTTAAAGATTTAAAAGGCCTAGATTATGAAATAAGCTACCACATAGCATAAGTTTATTAGCCAAATGAAGATTGACTTCAAGGTATATAGAGAGCATGCCATGATGCCAAGTGGCACAATCTCATAAGCTTAGATCAAATATCAACAACCATGGTGAAAGGCAAGGCTAGAAGACTTCTTCAGAGATAAATCATTCTAATTTGATTGATCTTGAGGGAGTAATAGATGTTGACATGTATCAAGAATGACAAAGGTCACATTTTAAATGAGTGGCATGACATGGCAGTACCACATAAGCATAACACATCATATTCAAATTTCTTGTGGACTAGTGCATATGAAAGGTATAAATGTGTGATTTAAATGTGATTTGAATCACAAAAAATGTATTTTGAACCTACTTACCACCATTAGAGCTCTGTGTAAACCTCCAAAAACCCTAAAATTGTATAAATTACACCAATTTATCCATGAATTCATTGGTTTGAGCCTGAAGAGTTGGATTATTATTAATAAAGGAATAATTCATTTGGAATTATAGTAATGGAAACCTATAAACATGTTTCAAAGCAAGATTTTGAGCTATATATGTCCTTAGATGTGTAAGGTCAAGTGTTTAAGGACACCAAGTTTGTAGTTACTTATTTTAATATAGAATATAATAAAGGTTATAAGTTGTTCTAGACAATTAAGAACCATCAAGTTATCACTAAAGAAGAATAAAATATCCTCCCAACAAAGAGACTTTATGACGATATTATAACAATTTAGATGACTATATTACACTATGTGGCTACTAAATTAGAGGTATTTCATTGCATTGATGTTCTTGGTCCTATTTTCAAAGTAGCTATAATAGACAAGGGTATGTTGATGAATTAACATAATTTGAGAAAAAATTCTTACATATCCCCAATTGCATTTGAGTCTTATTATAAATTTCCCAAGCCCCAAATTGGCCTAACCTCAATTAATTCATGGGAAAATCAACACAACATGATGGACACCCTAGCTATGTGGTTATAATTTGGTAACTAGATCATTGTGGACCCTCCTAAGAACATTCCAGTGAGTTAGTTTTGACCTGCAGCTAGGATGGTGATGACCATGCTAAACAAGTTGTATGGATGTGCAACTACAACATATGTATAATAAATGTGGGTAACCATAGTGTATTTCATTATTGAAAAGGTAATGGTTCCTCCATTAGGTGATATAATTAGTATCTCCCTAAGTAGATAGATATATACAATCAATAATAAGAAGAGGACTAAGTTTTACATGATGTCTTATATACTAAATGCCACGTGTGTATCCATAAATATTCCCAATTAGAGAGAATGGTCTCCAAATAGTACTTAGACTATTTTATAGTAATATTTAAAGTTGAATATCTATAGGCATATAGACCACATCCAAATCATTTATGATTGTGTCTATCCTACATTAAGTAAAGCTATAGATGGTCTTATTATGATGAGAGTTAGTCCATTGATCAAGAATTCTATTGAATCAATATGGGATATATGGTTGTATCCATATTTCACTATCATAAGGATTAAAGGAACCCAACATGCCCTTCTCAAATTACCAATCCATGTACCTGATAAATTAGTTAAACAAGAGGTGGTCTACCAGATATTCAATAGTATAGATGGATTTGTAATACCAAGAAGAAGGGTCTTTTACACAATTTCCCCATGATAATTGGTAAGGCTATCTTTAGTTAGTGGGACCATATTGAGGCTGCATCAAAGCATAGGTTGTATTTAACCTATAGATGGATGATCTTAGACAATAGGACCCTTATGGAAGGGTTAAGGAAAATTTAAATCTCAAATGTATCTTGAATGTACCATATAAACATGAAACTAGTGCATTTGATATTATATACACCAAGGAATCTTCATATTTTGAAGTGATTAGAATATTAAAGGAGCACAACATCAGACCTAAGTCTAGATTAAATAGGGACTAGAAAATGGAGGATAGGTGGTAACTAGGCCCAATGCAGTATCACTTGCTTGATGTTGGTTCTTCTAATATTTCCATAGTAGATGCATAAGTAGAACATAATATTGAGGAGAAAAGGCTAGATGAAATTTCTTATAATTCATTAGTTCCTGAATCTTCAAATTCATCAAAGAAAGATCTACCTCAATAAGAGGTACATATGATAGCAATGGACCCCAATGAATCAATTGAAGATGCACTTAGTATGTTATCTATGACTTATAAGATAGATTCAAATGAAGAGGCAAAGGTTAAAGAAGTCAAATAAGATAAGGGAAAGTCCTTAGACCTGATGGTTATTGACACCCCTAAAAGGAAAGCTGAGATAACCATTATTCCAAAGGTAAAGAAACCAAAGATAACTATTACACCATATTTGAGTGAAGTAAACTTATTTAGTGAATAAAACATATTAAATGGTCCACCTATTCCTAAGTGGTTTATTAATGAACCAAGGTTAGAAAATCTTCCCATTATTCATCATCCATGGGCTATGATAAAGGCTACTAACATCCCAATATAGTAATATTTGAAGCCATAGATCATTACTCTATAAGAAAAAGCAAAGATATTGGCTACTCCAAGTCAATAAATTGAATCACAAGTAGAGGTCTTAGTTCCACATGTGACCCAATCTTTAATTGGGGTCAAGTAAGATCTAGAAACTACTGGTTTGAAAAGAGTGATCAAGAAAATAGTCATGGTAGGTGGTGAAGAGATTGTATATCAAAATGTGTAGCCTTTGACTAATTTGACCTAGGAGAAGAGACAAAGACTTGGTGAGGATCCAATATTTGAGGAAGATGTACTAGATTTGGCTCAAGCACAATCAAAATAGTTGCAAGTTGTTATCAAAGGCCTAAAGTAGAAAAAAATAAATTAGAGGGGAAATCTATCCTATCAGTGATAAGGGATATTATCAATGAATTTGAGGTAATTATTTATGATACATTTATTTCCTTGAAGATAATAAGGTCTAAGTTAGATATAGTGAACAAACAACATTCTAGAGTTATGAGCCAAGTAAATCAATGGCAAACTTCAAGCAATAAGGTAAAGGAATTGATAGAGGACCAAATTCTTGATTTTAAAAAAAATGGATTATCCCATTTAAATATGGATATGGTAATCTTGACTGATAAGATAAAATATTTGAACAAATGGTCCAAAGGCATGGAGGGTTATTTAAAGGATTTCAAATAATTGGAGAACCAGATGGTGCATATATTAGGTGGCTTGATCAAAGACCCAATTACCCTTAGTCCCATTTTCTTTATAATAGATGAGGAGTTAAAACATAATAATCAATTCATGCAAGAAGTCAAGAGTAAAATCCAAGGCACAATAGGGTCAGATAATAAAAGAGTCTTTGACATGATCCTATCTATAAAGGAGAAAATTGGTGATACTAGAAGTATTAGACAGGCCTTAGACAAAGCTAAAAAAGACTCCAAGGAGTTGGTAGGGAAAGAAGAGACATTGTTCATGGAGGAAATTACCAACCTTAGACTAATTGATGAGCAACATTGCAAGGCAATGAGGAACATGGAGCAAAAGCAATAAGCTACAACTGTAGAGGCTTTTCAAAGGTAATTATGTTGACTTAGAATATTATCTTGTTTAGAAACATGTAAAGCTCAAATGTAAGGAACATTTAAATCTCAAATGTATCTTTACTGTACCATATTAACATGAACCTAGTGTATTTTATCTTATATATACCAAGGCATTCTTATATTTTGAAGTGACTAGAAAATTGAAGGAGCACAACATAAGACTTGAGTCTAGACTGATAGGGACCAAAAAATGGAGGATAGGTGGAAACTAAGCCTAAGGTAGTATCACTTGATTGATGTTGATTATTATAAGCTTTCCATAGTAGAGGTATAAGTAGAACATAAGATTGTGGAGAAAAGGCCAGATGAAATTGCTTCTAGTTCATTAGTTCCTAAATCTTCAAAAGAATCAGAGCAAGATCTACATCAAAAGGAGCTACATATGATATCATTAGACCCCAATGAATTTATTGAAGATGAACTTAGTATGATATCTATGAATTATGAGATAGATTTAGATAAAGAGGCAAAGGTTGAAGAAGTCAAATAGGATAAGGGAAAGTCCTTAGAACAGATGGTTATTGACACCACTAAAAGGAAAGTTATGATGGATATTAATTTGAAGGAAAAGAAACCAAAGATAAATATTACACCACTTTTGAGTGAAGTTAAATTATTTAGTGAAGAAAACATATTATATGGTCAAACTATTCCTAAGTGGTTCATTTATGAACCAAGGTTAGAAAATATTCCCACTATTCATCATCCATGGGCTATGGTGAAGGCTATTAACATCCCAATACAATAAGAATTGAAGCCATGTATCATTGATATACAAGAATAAGAACCAAAAAGATTATATACTTCAATTCAATTAGTTGAATCATAAGTATACGTCCCAGTTCCACATGTGAGCCAATCTTGAGCTGGGGTCAAGTATGATCCAAAGACTGTTACTTTGCAAAGAGTGATTAAGAAAATAATCATGGAAAGTGGTGAAGAGATTGTATATCAAAAGCTAAAGAAATAAAATATTTTGACCCAGAAGAAGAGATATAGACCTGGTGAGGATACAATATTTAAGGAGGATGTATTGTAGCTGACTCAAACAAAATCATAATAGTTTTAAGTTATTATCAAAGGCTTGAAGCAATAAAAGAAGAACTTAGAGGGGCAGTCTATCCTATCAATGTTATGGGATATTAGTAATGAGTTTGAGGGAATTATCTATGATATATTTGGTTCCTTGAAGACAATAATGTATAATATGTATATAGTTAACAAACAAAATTATATAGTTACTTAATTCATGCGAGAAGTGAAGAGAAAAAGCTAAGGCACAATAGGGGCAGATAATAAAAGAGTCTTGGACATGATCATATTTATAAAGGAGAAAATTGGTGATGCTAGAAGTATTAAAGAGGCTTATATAGATCTGATAAAGACTTCAAGGAGTTGGTAGGGAAAGAAGAGATGTTATTTATGGATCTAATTATCAGCATCAGACTAATTAATGAGCAACATATCAAGGTAATAAAGATCATGGAGTAAAAGAAACAAGCTACAACTATAAAGGCTTCTCAAAGACAATTATGTTGACTTAAAATATTCTCTTATTTAGAAACATGTATATCATTTGAAAAGAGAATATTTTATTTTGTAAAATCATGTGCATATTTTAAAGTGCATTATTTATAGGTCAGTCCATTTGTAAAGTGTGTGATCCTAGAATGTTGTAGAAGGATATTTGTCCTTGACACTTGTTTAATTATCATTTGATATGACTAACCAACATACCTCAAGGTCTTTTATAAAAGGGGTATTATCATTTATAAAAAGGGAGTGAGTTTTAGAGAAAAAAATAATTTTTAAATTTGGAGAAAATAAATTCAAGCAAGGGAATTCTATAAAAAATGTCTTGCATTTATTTTTATATTTTGTTATCATGGCTACTTCCTCAAACATCTAGTTTAATGTTCATATTTGAATTTCTTGTATGAATATTAGATGTGTATGTGTGATTGAAGAGTTGTCAATTTTCATTTATGCTAGGTTAATTGTTATACTTTAGATTCATTTCATTTCATTACTTTTCTTAAATATGTGTTAATGTTATTTTTTTGTGGAAGCAAATCCTTAAAATGAATTTGAGTTCTTATTTGCATTGTTTCAAAATCCTTAGACATTTGTCTGGTATATGATAAGATATGTGCTTTCAAAATTTCATGTCAGATACTAGTTTAATGCATGTCTTTGATGAAATTCAAGCTTTATCATAATGTCTAGATTAAAGACCAAAAACACCTCTCTTTTTTCCAAACCCTTTGGCTCATTTTTTTATCAATTCACTATAGTTTAGATTTCATTGTAAATATACATGCTAGATTAGATTTTAGACTTTAAGTTTTGATCATAATTCACTATAATTAGTATAAATTACTTAAATATTTATCAAGCAGGCTTAAAGACCATGGTTGCTCCAAAAACTAGTTGTATTATCAGTTTTTGAAATAGTTAATTATTTTACCGCTATTTCACCAAAGATCTTAGGAAGATCACAACTAGCTACTCATGCAATAGATTATTTAAATATATAAATTAGAAGTGTTTTAAACATTTTGTATATCCTATGATACACTTTCAAGCATCAATAAGGCCTATTTTAGTCCATCATAAGCCATGAGAAGCATGCAAGTAATGGATAATATTTGGACATGTCCTTGGGGAATGATGAAATGATTGATGAAATATTTGTGGGAACTTTTGATTTCCTTAATGTGTTTGTTTAATGTGCAGGTATAATAATGGATAAAATGGAAAATGTGGTCTAGACCAACATGTTCATTCTTATGAGAAATAAAGTGAAGAAGATGAACAAGAATATGATATGGTAGTGGTGGTCTAATAACTAGTTTTTGATGATATATCATACATATAATATTGTCTTCAAGTCATCATGGAGATAAGAGAGAGTGATAAATCATGAGAATAAGACATTTCTCAAGAATTTATCCATGAGGAAGCTCATTTGTAGTAGTTACAGGTGGGAGATAAGACTCTCAAAAAGATAAGTGAAATATATTGGCCAAAGGAAGGAGAGTTTTCAAAATAAATATTGATTATTATTCTTAGGATCAAATATAGAGATAAAGTCTTTGAGAATCCCAAGCTTGACGAGGAAAAATGTTGTAGTGTAAGGATGAAGGATGAGATGGGGAAGCTGAGTTTGATATCAGCTCAAGCATATATCGAATATCATGATTTTTTAGGTATATAGGTGTAGATAATGGATAAATTCAAAGAGGAATTCTAAGATGAATATAGTGAGTTTCTTAAGCTTACCAAATGTAAGGATAAATTGTTGATTTATGTGATAACCATATAGAGAATAATACTATGTTAAAATAGAGATGGATAGGTTTCTTGACATATCAATGTAGAAAGAGAGAGATGATAAAGTAAATACTATCCTTGAGGTGGTACTATAGACGATGGGTTATCATTTATATGCCAAAATGTATGTTGAGTCTAATATAATGATATTGGAAAATAAAGAGGATATGGAAGCATGAGAGAATAGATCTAAATAGAGAAGATTGATCCAAAAATAGGTTGGATATTAAGTATCCAAAACCAAGAAGAATTTAGGAAGAGGTGGTTAGTCAACAATGGGTTTAAGCCCATAAGGGAGAGTAATATGGAAAAAAAAGCATCTTGGTGGAGGTGGTTAGATGAATATGTGTTTTGACTCATAAGAAGATGGAGAGCAAAAAATATTATCTTTTGGTGGAGGAGTATGGACTATGGTGGGTATAACCCGACATAATGAGTAATGAAGAGAAATAATAAAAAGAGGTAAATAAAGGGTAGAGAAGACAAAAAGAAGAGTAAAAGTAAAAATAAAACTAAATTAAAATTAATAAAGAGATGGAAATGAAAGAACAATCATGACAATTAGTTGAAGTACTTGGTGTGTTGGAAAGGAATTCCATGGACATTATACTTCATGGTCAAAGATTTTTTTTCAACTTAGTCCATTTATGTGAGTAGGAGATCACATTTTATAAACATCAAGTGTTTGATGGAAGAGAATCCAAGGTTTTATGCAATCCTACATAAATAAAAAATAAAGTGCAATGTGTTTGTTGGAGTTTCTGGTTTTTTTCCTTATTGGTGTGAGTTTTTAACCTCTTATAATGATGTTTCAAAAGTATTCCTTTAACAAAAAAATAAATGGATATATTTTTTCTATTTCTATCAATTTGTATCGACTATTAAGACACATGCATTTTTCATAAATGGTTCTTCAATAGTGGTGTGAATTTTATGATGAAATTTTTTTAGGTCGCATCATTTCACATTTGTAACATCTATACCAAATTTTAGGTCATTTAGAGTCATATCAGAAGCATGTCATCTGATTTTGTTAAAATGCTTGGAAGGATTTTTTTCCTAGATTAAAATTTTTATTTCCAAATTTTTTGAGGAGGTATTACATGACACTTGAAAAATATGTGTCAAATTTCATATGCTTTGGAGTTTACATCAGTAATGTACCATCTATTTTTGTTAGTCTACATCATCTTTCTAGTCTACGATACTTGATAACATGGTTTTTTACCATTGGTAACTTGTGGTAAGAATTGGAAAGCCAAATATTGTGTGATGTTATGAAATGTATTTATCAATATATTTTTCAAAATTTAGATCAATATGATAAACTTGGGTAAATATATGTTAGTTTTGGTAACTATCATTTAGCATAAAAAAGTCCTTTGTGTAGTTTGTAACACTTTACAATATAGTTATATACTTGAGGTAAATTTCATTTTGAATTAGATTTATAATGTTTTGAGATGGTTTGAGTAGTATTATACAAGTTGTGTTTCCAATTTCAGATTAATCTTATTAATATCAATAAATTTTGATGGTTTTGGTAACTATCTCTTGACCATAAAATGTCACCTATATACAAGGGAGTCATTAAAGATAGTTTGGTGTTTAATCATGAAAATTGAAAGATGATTTAATATTATTGCAATGAATATGTGTTAATAATCTCAATTTTTATTAAGTTTTTAATGTGTTTCCATGAGTGAATGTTCAGTGTCAGCAATATAAAGATAAAGGTAGTCTTGAAGTGGACCCCTTGTCTAGTGCTTGCACCACTTCTTCAAACAATAAAAATAGTTTAAACCCTTCTCACTCTCCTTTAATATTCCTAGAGATCAATAAAATCATGCATACCTCTAGGCCCTTTATTTTTTACCAATCCAAGTCTTTCTCCCCATTGTATAATATCAAAAAAAATGTTTGTTTCACACTAATGTCGGTCATTCTCATGAATATTGTCATAAACTCAAAAAACTTGATTATGACCTCATGCTAGGTGAAAATTTTAACCATGAAGATAAATATAAATATCATTATAATGAATATCTAAAACTTTGTAAATCTCAATCTAACCAATCACATCACTCTAATTAATCTCAACATAAAAATCTCATCAAACCTCTAGTCCCAATAGCACTCATATGAGTAACTTTATATGTGTTATTGACACCAATTATGGATAATACTACATAATTCTCAATATGTTAATGTGAAAAAGGTCAACTCCCAACATAAGCATGCTTATAAAAATCTTGCTACCAAATCTAAGAAACTTTATAAAAAAGACATGCTTTTTAAAGATACATCTTCTAATACAACTTTTGGTACACCATTTAGTGATTCATCGACCCCACCAATGGAGCCTCAAGATAATAATCAACCTCCTCAAATTATCATATCTCTAAAATAAATTTTTTGATATCTACCTAAGTATCATAACAATTCTTACTAAAAATCAACTTGATAGAATTTCCTAAAATATCTTAACACTATTCCTTGCAAGATTCCCCTGTTCTTTTGCAAAAAGTTGGTTGAAAACCTTTTACACCAAATCTTACACCTGTTCACTAACTTCCATACCCTCACATGACTTATGGCTCCATGCTAACTTCTACTCTATGTATTGACTCCCACACCCTTTGAAGCTCACAGATCTATGTGCCTTGATCTTACATGCCCTACAGTCTCAAGACTCTTTGACTTCTTACATTCCATAAAACATATACATGTCAAATTAACCTTTCCACATGATCTAGGAGGTTCCTTAACCATCATCTAACTTAGAAGATGATTTTTTTTAACCATCTTCTTGGTAGTTGATAGCAATTATAACTGCTCTTGTATTCTACTTGTATAAATATGTAATATACACATCTAGAAAGAAGTTTGATGATTTTTACATAGTCATAACATATATATAATGCTCTATGTATCTAATCTATAATACATACATTGTAGCACATTGTACTAGTTTTCCCTATTCACCATTAATGAATAAAAGTTGTATTTCTTACAAATAATATTTCTTCTCCATTGAATGTGTTTGTTTACTTATGTCTAAATTATATTTACTCATTCCTTCTACATAACCAAACTCAATTTTCCCCCATGCACTTCATCCTAAGACTCATGGCATAGATCATAGGTATCAAATCATAAATCTCTATCCTATTTCTATGCCTGCAAACATATGAACATAGCTTGAGAAGGAAGGTTTGTCAATTGGTTCTATTTCATAATACCCAAAATAATGTCATATCAAAACTAAGATGGTTGACACCTAGAATCAACCTAAGGTAGCACCAAAAGTTTAGAATCTCATTATTGATTCTCTAAAGTCATAACACAACTCACTTTTTGGCCAATTCTATGACTTGATGGTATAGTTCAACCTAATAAATTCTAAACCACCTCCATAGCTTGCTTAATATTGGTTTCAACAATAGACCCCCTTTAAATTATAAGTCAATCTTGGCATCCCATTATTCGAATTTAAGATCAACATCTAAGAATAAAATGCCTAGATTTGATAACTCAAGGCATACTTATCAATAAATCACTTCACTGAGGCTAAGAAGATCACCTTCACAGTATTGAAGATGTCCATTCTAGTGGTTCACTAGTGGGATATTTTTTAGTGCATACCAATAAAATCTTGGAAGACTTTTGTTGATGCACTAAAGGATTAATACTACCCTCTACTCCACCTTGAAGATGAATACATCACATTCTAGCAATTGTACCAATACAAAGATCAGTCCATGGAAGACTACACCAACATATTCCATGACTAATTTACATGCTTATGTGAGAACCTATATGAGTCACGTAAAGTGATAAAGTACATTAGTAGACCTTAAATCTATGTGAATATGGATTTATTGACTTCTAAAATGTTGGGGAAAGAATATTGCAATGCCACCAAAATTAAAGTGAAGGAGATGATAAAGCAGCATGCAACCTATTCATTTAATGTAGCATATAAGCCCTTACCTATGCATAACTCCACATTTCAACCTTCTACATAAAATCAATAATATCACACTTCTCACAAAGAAGAGCAACACTAGAAGATTACTCAATTATCAAAGGCCCTAGTGTTTTTTTCCTTAGACAAAGGAAATAAAAAGTTGAGTGATAAGTAATGTCATATACATCACTCATCTACCCATGATGATTATGAATTTTGTGTGCAGTAATCTTTGCTTACCCAATATACATCAATACCCACATCGATGGATGACACTGATCCATATGTCTCTTATCTAATCACCAACACCACTATGATTGATATCTTTAAGGAGTGAAAATGCCTCTTCTACACCAAGTTATAGGTGAAGGGTCAACCTCTTCATGTCATCATTGATAGTGCGAGATAGAATAACATCATTACATAATCCATGGCTCAATGACTTAGTATTTCCACTACTATTTACTCCAAGCCATACTCTTTGGGGTGGCTATAATAGGGGAAGGATATACAATTTTAATGATAATGCACTTTTTTAGTATAAATTCAAGCTTGTGGAGTACAACATTACTTGTGACATCATACCTTTGGAGGTTTATGACATCCTCCTAAGAAGATTGTATTTGTATGACTATGAAGCTACAAGTCAACCTGAGCCATAAATTTGGACTATCTCTATGCAATATCATTTATACAACCTCTTTGAGTCAATGCCCATGACCAAAGTTACCTTGGTCTCTACCAAGTAGTCTCACAAGATTGTATCATATATGCAGAAGTTTATGTTACTTATAGTCCACCATAGCACAACTACACAACATAAAATGATAAAGTAAACCTTTTTAATGCACAACACTCACACACAATCACAATAGAATTAGCTTGAAAAATTATTGGTGTAGAAAATTAAAGTCTTCACAAAACCTTAAGGCCTTCCAAAATACTACATACTAAAACACTATATCAATTTGGTTCTTAAATCCTCTCTTCCCAATATCCCCATGTATTACAAATCAATTTAGGAGAATGAGGAATTTTAGTGCCAGACATAGGAGCTCCTTGATCAGGGTAAGATCAAGTTTATATCTTCACCTTACAGGAGTCTAATAGTCCTTTTGCCTAAGAAGGATGGGTCCTGGTAACTTTGCATTGACTATTGTGCACTCAACAAAATCGTGATGAAGAATTGATATCCACTATCATGCATTGATGACCTTTTAGACCAAATCTAAGGTGCATAATACTTCATCAAGATAGACTTGAAGTTAGGTTATCATTAGGTTCTAGTTCACCCTAAATATGTTGATAAGATAGCATTTAAAACATGAGAGGGATTGTATGAATTGTTGGTTATGCCTTTCAGCCTCACTAATGTGCCAATCACCTTCGCGCACTTGATGGATGATCTTCTCAGGTCTTTCCTAATCTTCTTTATCATTGTATACTTGTATGACATCCTCATCTATAGTAAGATGTGGGAGAAACATATAAAGCACATCTTGTGTCTTAGACACTCTATGCTAACACAAGTTATAAACTAACTTAGTGAAGTGTACATTTGACACTATGTAAATCCAATACCTAGGCTATATCATTAATCACACTAGAATCAATGTAGATAAAAAAATTAAAGTGATCCAAGATTAGCCTACTCTACATAATCTCACTGATTTGAGGATTTTGCTTAGAATTTCTAACTTCTAACATAGGTTTGTCCTTGGTTTTTCTCACATCTCTTGGGCTCTCAGTTAGCTTACCCACACCAAATCCAAGTTTGATTGGACTCCTACATAACAACACACTTTTGAGTCACTCAAATAATGCCTTTGTGTAGTTCATATTCTCATAATGCTAAATAATATGTACTCCTTTAAAATCAACACTAATGCATCTAGTTATGCACTTGGTGTAGTGCTCATGCAACATGGGGATTCAATCACATACTACTTAGATATGTTTTGTGACATAATGAATAGATAATACACCTATGAGAAAGAACTATATGATACTTTTTAAGTCATAAATTAGTGGTGCCATTACATTCTTGAGAAGGAGATAACTATTCATTTAGACCATCAACTACTTCAATTTTTACAAATGTAGAACAAGCTAGAAAATGTGCACCATATAAAAAATATGACTTACCAATAGCAATTCCATCTCATGATCAAGCATAATAAATGGAAGGATAAAAATTACATAAACTACCTTAGTCAACCACCATTTATGTGCTCATCATGGTATTGAATACACATGGCCAAAACTTCACAGACTAGGTACCTCTCTACTCATCTAACTAGGACTTTGTAGCAACTTAAACTAGGCTCATGCAAGGTAAACAAGTATTGAAGTTATATTTGTTTGACTAGCTTCTTTACAAGCTTAAATATCTCTATGTTCCCATTGCTACACCTCACTAATGACTCATTTGAGAGGTGCACTATCCCAAAACCTGAAGATACTTTAGCATGATAAAGACTCTAGTCACGTTGCAGTCACATTTATTCTAGCCACACATGCACATCAACATCAAGCACCACATCAAGTATTGTATTCTTAGTTTTATCACCAAGCTCAAAAACAAGAATCTAGGACTCTACAATCCTCTTCCAATTCCATCTACACCATGAGAATCCATCGACATAGATTTCATGACTAGACTACCTATGACAAGATGACAACATGATGTTGTGTTCATTATAATGGATCAAATTTCTAGGATGACTATCATGGTCACTTATATAAAATACATTGATGTAATTGGCAATTTGAATATCTATTCAACCATGTTTAGGTTCATTTTGGGCTACCAACCTCCATCATATCTAATCATGATCCACACTTTATGAGTCATTGTTGGCAAGCATTATGGGATTTGATGGGTATGTAACTAGATAAATTAATAGTTTTTCATCCTTAGATAAATTGACAAACTGAAGTGATTAATCACATACTTATTCATGTTATATGAATGTACAACCATGTACATGCTCACACTTTGGATGATAATCTCTTATACATTCAAAATGCTTATAATATAGATCTTCATAGCTCTATTGGCTACAATCCATTCCAAACATGTCTTGGGTTTCAACCTTTATCACCTCTCAACATCTCCTATTATGCACCCATAGGCACTAATTCATGCACACAAGAATGGGAAATCAAGTAAGTTAAGAAGTTTATGTGTCACATTCAGTGTATTTACCAGCAATTTCAACAAATTCTCTCTTGCACCCAAGAAAAATACGAGTGTCATGATGCACATCACACACCTCATACATTCTTAGTTGGTGATAAATTATGGTTGTAACTTTATAAAGAGTGATTCAAAGGTACACACTAGAAGATCAAGCCTCGTGTTATGGTCTTTACACCATTCTATGTGTAGTTAGTGAGAATGCTTTCATTCTTGATCTTCCTCAGTACTTGGGCATGCACACATCCTTCAACATGTAACTTCTTAAGCCTTACACTCCATCTCTTCTTGAGCTATCATTGACACTACATCCTTCTAATTTAGATCCCACACTTTTTTTCCATGTAGAGAAGGCCCAAATCATTAATGTGATAGAAACACACACCTATCATGGCACACATCAACTTTTTAGAGTGGTCAAGATGGGATAATTTGTTGATCAAGCCAAGTGGTATACTTCATGGTAACTTTAAGTATAATTTCTAAAATTTTACACTGATGTAATGGAAACCATTGCTCTCCAAGAAAGGGTGAGTGATATGTGCATAGCTTTTACACCATTACGTTCACTCTTCATTTGATATTATACATAGTATGCATACATCTCACCCAATCTTTTATACTCCTTTGCACAAAGTTGGTTGATAACCTTTCATGCCAATTCTTACACCTACTCATTGACTTATATACCCCTACATATTTATGGATCTATGTTGACTTTTGCTCTTACTTTTTAGCTCCCATGCCCTTTTTAGCTTGCAGATCCATGTGCCTTACTCTTTCATACCCTAAAGTCTCAAGACTCTTTGACTTCTTAGATTCCATATCAAATCTATGTGTCAACTCACCCTATCCATATGCTCCAAGAGGTTCCTTAAGTATCATATATCTTGGAAGATGAACCACCATAACCATCTTCTTGAAACTAATAGTAATTCTAAATGATCTTATATTCTACTTGTATAAATACGTAATATATGCATCTATAAGTAAGGTTGATTCTTTTTACACAGTCATAACATAGATAACATGGTTTGCATATCTACGCTATAATACATGCACTATAGAACATTATACCAATTTTCCCTATTCACCATTAATGATAGAAGTTGCATTTACTACAAATAAGACTTTTGCTCCATTGAATGTTTTTGGTCACTTCTATCTAAATTAGCTTTACTCATTCACTCTACATAACCAAACTTGATTGTCCCCTACGTACTTGGTCTTGGGCCTCATGAAACAGATCACTCTTCCTATCCAATGACCCACCACTTTTTTATATCTATCATGATCAATGATGTTCAAATAAGGAAAGTGTATATGGATTAAGGTTCAAGGATTAATTTCACTTCTTTATGGTTAGTCAAATAACTAGGTTATACCATAAAATATCTCAAAAACTATACTTACTTTTTATGGATTTGATAAGGATAACCAAAAGCATCTAGGTTGCATTTGGCTTCCTCTCACCATAGGATCCAAAATTATACACACCAATATTTTTGTTATTAATCTTCTAATTTATTACAACCTACTCTTAGGTCATCCTTGGACTTACCACATTAGATAAATTACTTCTTTTGGTAACTAATGCCTAAAGTGTTTTCATGTTGGCGTTTGTAAAAAAAATGAATTCGATCCTAACCCATGGGATCTTGAATTACCAAGTACTAAGCTTCAATTTCACATTATTACAAAAATTAATGCATCACTCATTTTCCTAATTTGTTAACATGTATCCTGATATGCAACTCACCCCTATTGACTCAAGTGATGATGAACCTAGTGAGTTTCAAAACACTTTTAATAAAATTAAGTTAACACCATATACATGGTAATGGTTTCCTCCATCTATTTTAACAAGAGGCATATCCCTTTCCTTGATTGAAAATGATAGTGAAAACCCACCTCCTTGCAATGATAAAGAAGCTTCCTATGATGAATTTTTTTATGGATGCAATGACTATGGGGTGGCTATGGATGCAATGACTATGGGGTGGCTAAGATTTTTCAAGAACCATTACTAATCTCTCTTATATATTTTATTCAACTTGAAATATTTGTCAAAGATACTTCCAATGAAAACCCATAAAACCCTAATGAAGTATGCACTATTTCTCTATATTATGATGAATATTAGATTAGTCTCAAAGTCTGAGTGATACATTTGGATGTGCTTAATTATCAATATAACCTCACTAAAATTCATGATTTTAATTAATATTTCAAATTATTTTACATTTATATTATGACCTTGATCCTTATTATGATTCAAGTGATGAAAAAAAAATGTGGACAAAACAAGCCATATACCTCTTGTTAATATTCCCTTGGAAAATAATAGTTCTATGTTACATCAAATATTATTTTTTCTTCCAAAACTCAACACAAATATCTCTCATAAATAATTTTAAAAAAATTAAGAAAAAATAACTACATCAACCAAGCTAATACAATTCAAAAAGTCTCATAAAAACCCAATTGGATATGCTTATACATTTAAGAAAACCCCTTATCTAAAAATATCTACCTCAACCAAGATATGGCTCAAATACTAAAAACATCTAACTATATCAACCAAGTAAATTAAATCCAACAAAATCCAACAAAATCTAATTGTATTGGCCATGATACAACCTATAAAATTAATGATAAATCTTATTATATCATCCAAGTTGATATAGTTCCTAAAAACAAATATCATATTAGCCAAAAAATCATTGTCGATTCTAAATATATTAGCCATTATACAATAAAAATAATTATATCATCCAAGATATTATCTAAAATATCTTTTAAATATCTAACTATATCAATCATGTTATAGTTCAAACAAATCAAACCAAAAATAATTGTATTGGCTGACATATAACTCAAATAAATTCAGCCAAAAACTTATATCATCCAACATTAGTTCTACAAAATACACCAAAAAACAACTATATCATCCATGATATACCCTAGGTCACTACATTAAAATTCAGCACATAAAATCATAACTACCTCGGCATGGCCAATACCATTGAGAAAATATCCAAAACACTTCCTACATATCAAAAAACTACCCTAGATGCCAAAGCATGTGATATGAAATAGATTAACATAGAATATGATAGTAAAAGTAATAAATATGTTGATTTGGAGGTTAATTTATAATATTATTATCCTTTACCTACTTTACATAGTGACTAATATATCTTATAACTCCTTAATGCAATGGGACCTCAACTTACTCGAGGCCATCATAAACTTTAACATTTTGAGTAGTTTTTTCAATTTCAAATATTTATGGATAGGGTTGATCCTAAGGATTTTATTTCTAACTTAACTTCTACACCACATCACTTCTAAGATGGTAGTTTCATGATAATTGAAGAGACCAAGGAGGTTGACTTACGGACACTCAGTGATCCTAATCTTGTCCTTATCTCTTCTCTTATTTGTCCTCAGAAAATGGATAATCTTAGTGTCATCCTTAACAATTAGAATAAATCTTTCATTTGGTTATATAAGGGAATTCCTATAATTTAATCGAGCATCATTTTCCATATCATCATCACTTATCCCAATATGGAACATGTGCCAAAATCAATGAAAATTAGCTTCAAAGGTCTATAAGTTTTATCACAATGAAAAATCAAGATCTTTGATGCAAAATTCATTAAACCATTAGATTACTCTAGATAGGTTTATAACATAGTGATCATTCATAATAAAGTTAGAATGATCATTCATATATGTATTGGCTTTCATAATCTTGACTTAACATGTCCTAAATATAAGTACATGCTCCTTTATATGTATTCCATTATTTATTTTACAATTGGTTATGATATGCTTTCCCTCATGGATGGTTTTTCAAGATATAATCAAATTCACATTGCTACCATATATCAACATAATACTACTTTTATCACTATGTGGGGCATGTATTTTTATGTTAAGATGCTTTTTGGTATTAAAAATGTCATGGCAACCTACCAACTATTGTCACCCACATTTTTGGTGTTAAAACATAGTCATTGATTTTTTTGCCTCCTAAACTTACCTTTTTCACTTGCATAAATCATCTCATGATAACCAATACCTATTTCACATACAGAAATCCTAATATATCCTAGTACCTAAGGATGGTTTCCTTATTTTTCACATTGGGGTTATCACCACTCAAAAAATCCTTTGGTATAATAACATCATCCAAACTATATAAAATCATTCTTACCCTTTTAAATCTAAATTTTGTGATAAGACTTAAATTCTAATCAAAACATTCAAATATGTATTTAAGAATAGTATTATTTACTATCATATCTATAAAGGAAACATGGTTTAATGTGTTTTATAAGATGACATTTATCATCTTGTTGAGCAAGTACATGGAGGCATTGGTAGATGTCATTATAGTGGACATGTTAATACTTGTCAATGCCTACACAATGGTTATCATTGGCCAAATATAAAAAAGGACATCATCATATTTTCTAATAATTTTAATCATTGTTAATTACATGATGATATTATTCATTATTCTCTAGCCAAGATTGAAACACTCAAATCTCCTTGGACACTATCTATGTGGGGATTATATATCATCAAAAAGTTACCTCAATCATAAAATGGTCATGTTTGTATGATCAATGTCACTGAGTATTTTACAAGTGAGTATAAGTTATTACCCTTTCTAATGTTATTTGCATTACTAAATCCAATTTTATCCTCAACAAAATCAGTTTTTGATTTATAATTCCCCATAACATCATATATCATAATGGTGGGAATTTCAAAAATAAGGATATGAAATATTTTTTTCTTGAAATTTAAGATTCCATACAAACTTTCTAGTCCTTATTATCCTCAATACAATGATTAAGCTAAAGCAACCAATAAAATCCTTTAAAATATCTTATATAATACTATTATATGTGCTTTCACCAATTAACATGTCAAGCTCTTTCATGTGCTTTAAGATTACCACACTAGTACCTACACTACTATTGGGGCAACTTCATTATGTCTAGTCAATGGCTTTGAACTCATCCCACCACTAAAATTGGAATTACCTTCACTATTAATTTCTCTTCATGGTATTATCCCTATGAATATATTCATGAATCCTTCCTTCAATATTTATATATTCTTTATAAGAGATGTATGAGAATTATCCAACACAATCAAAAATTAAAAAATTATATTGATAAGTAATATAATAAGAAAGTGTTATAAATTTTGATGTTGTATATTTATCATTAAAATTATATTAGACCCATGAAAATGTGATTAAGTATGCCCAAATTTTTTTGGGTCCTCATCTTATTAAATAAATCATTGAACCTAACATGTAACAATTGAAAACTAATGAAGGACATGTTCTCAAAAAGCCAATAAAGACTCAATTTTTTAAAAAAATGCTTGACATATGTTCATAGTTTTATTTTTATCTATACTTTTCATTTATTGTACATATATTATACTTGTATATAGTTAGTTTATATTCTATACTAACATTATTTGTAGTTTTATGCACCCTAAATTGGTCAAGCAACCACACATATCATGTCTTTTCATAATCCTTTCACAAGAGACTCTAAATGGAGAATATGAGCCTTGTGTGTATTAGCCATGTCTTTGTTCTGCTTGTCTTGGTCTTGTTTCTTGCTTTGATCACCTCTCCATCATCTCAGTCAACTAACCTATACCCATTGATACCCCTAGACTTGTCCTGTGTCAGTCCCAACCTATTTTTATGAGCCTTAGACAACAAAATTCTATAGGACTACAGTGCCCAATGCTCCTGTCCTACTCAATGTTATTGTGTAATGGTCATTTTTTATATCTTAATGGGTTCCTAACCATTCTTATCCCCTCCCTTAAGTTTTTTTTTATCTTTTTAATCTTGGATAATGTAAATAAAGCTCCCAAATTTAAAATAAAGAGTCTCCTATTTAAAATAATTCACAAGGAATTTTATATCTAACACTTACTACTTTGGCATAATAAATAATTAAAAATCAATCAATAGTATAGCTCAATATTCTACATCACACATGGATTTGCATGATTGAGAAAGGAAGGGCCAAGGTGAAAGTTCATTCTTTCATCTACCATGCATGTTGATTATGCATGTTCCCTAAGGGAGAACTATATTTGATCTGAGACCCTAGCTTGAGGGTTAATGTAGGCAGCAATCATGATAGTAAAGGCTCTAGATAATGCGATCATACTTACCCTAACCTAATTTTTCCCCCTTTTTATTTTTATGTGTTTGTTTTTTCATGTGTGTAGGTAGACCTAGGGTTTTAATATTGAAACATCTCTATAGTGAGTTCCATTGATAATCATCACTCAATATTTCATAGGCAGGCTCACACAAGAACAACGTAAAGAACCCAAAAAATTCAAGTCTTTGTGACTAATTCAAACAATAGTGGTAGGAGTGGAAAACAACACCAAACACTAAAGTGTCCTATTTTTAGTGCTCCTATCCTTTCACCAAATGAAATCTAGATCTGGATTCATGATACTATCCCAATTTTGTATAATAGTTTTTAGCCTTTTAATCATTCATTTTATCCTATTTTTCTAGATAAGTTACTTCTTTTCCATATGTAATTGATTTTATCAAATTGATATAAATCTATATTTTACTGTATTTGATTAGATTTTATCCCTTAGTCTAGACCCTTTATTTTTTAGAAACTAAACCATAGTTTCCCAAAAATAATAAAATATTTGGTGACCAAGACTTACTTTGAACAAGTCTAAAACCCTAGGTACCCTTAGGATTTTTCCTTCTTATTTTTGTACAAAAATTCAATATCAAAACTTATGATTTTTGTATAATTTTTGTGTATTTAGTTTATTCAAATTTTTTTTATAATTTAAATTATTGTAATTATTTTCAAAAATTCTGAAACCCCAACCCAAAACCTTAGATTTTCAAACTAGGTCCTCAAACCCCAAGCCTTCCTTGAAATTTTTAGATAAAAATTTTGGAATTTTTGCAAATTTTTGGGAGTGTCAAAAATATTTTCAAAATCTCTATGTTAATAGTTATTTTTGAATTTATTTTCTTAATAGTAATTTTACATATGTTCTTTGGTGAAAGCAATAAAATGGCCACTAAGGCACTTCTTCCCTAGCATCCTATAGATAAATTTCTAAATTTTTCTCATAATTATGATAATGAATGGACACATTTGCAAAATTTCACATTAGCCAAAAATGTCTAAAATTATTTCATTTACAATGAAGAAAATTACTATTATTGTAATGAGGAATATGATGATGCACATGAAAGTGACAGTGAAAAAAAAAGTAGATGCATCTTCTTCTCTCAAACCTATCTCTTTTTCCCTCTTCTAAAGAAAATAATTTTGATAAATGGGAAAGGTACTTTTCACCCCATTCTCCTATGCACAATGCATTAAATGAGAAAATTAGTCATGCATTTCAAAACTAAACTCTCATTGGTGATAATTTTCTTTCATTTGAACCTAATATATATCTCTCTCTCTTTCACTACTTTTATGTTCAAATTACAACAATATAAACACAATACAATAAAAATTCCAGTGCATAGTTCAAATGCTCCATCTCATTTTCCTAACTCTACTTTATCATCTCAAACAATGATAAAAGAATGTCTAAATGATAACTCTTTTACTCTTACTTCTCATATTGTAAATGAAAATAATACATACACTCCATCTAAGGATAACATAAATGCACATAATATTCCAATTTCACATGACAATTTATTGCATATAAGAAAAGAATTAACATATATTCTTACCCCTCTCCCTAGTGATAATGATTATGATAGTGAACATGCAAATGAATATGAAAATGAGAGTGAATATGAACAAAATTTTGATTGTGATAATGCATGGAATAATGATGACTATTATGCATATAGTGAAGAAGAAAATGCATCTCATGCTTCTAAATCTTCTCTCACTCCTTCTATAAAACTTAATGCATTACAAAATGTTGATTCTACTTCTATTAGTGATTCTATTTGAAATTATGCACATGTCAATGATAACATCACATCTTCTACTCAATTAGAATGTGATTCACTAAATACTAAAGATACCAATGAATCTCCCAATCCACCTTCTATAAAATTAGCACCCAATTCTCACTCTTCAACCAAAAAGAATGGTAGCCCACATCCCTCTACTAAGGTCCAAGTTACCATTCCTCAAAAGCTTCAAGTGAGCACACCCCCTCTATATGATCCAATTGCTAAATGTATCATTCCCATGGCTAAAATAAATGATCAAATTTAATGATTAAATAAACCAATTCAAGATACTAATATACCATCCCAAGAGATTATTTCTTTGATGCATGTATTTGGTGAATTAAAACACCAAGTACATCTTATTACTTTGGAAAACAAGGATTATAAGTCTTGGATGGATGCCAATGACTTGCATGGTAACCCTCTTCTAAAAAAATTTGTCAAAGCTTCATTGTCTAAGCATTTCTAGATACCTTCATTACCTCAATTTGATGGAACTAGGTATCTATTCATACACCTTAAAGCCTTTTGGAAGGCTTTGCCATCTCATGTGAGTGCTTTGATGCTACTTAAGTTCTTCCAACAGACATTAGTGTGTAATGCACATAATTGGTTCTCTAATCTACTCCCTATTGGTTCCTTGCATACATATGATGATTTAGAGGAGGCATTTTTTAGATATTACATAACAAACATGGACCCTCATGTTACATATGAGAAACTTGTTGCATTGCATCAAAATACTTCAGAGTCAGTTAGTGATTATATCTTATGATTTAAGATGCACATGTTAAGATTGATCTATAAACCAACAAATTTTGAGGTCCAACATATCTTTATTAAGGGGCTTTTCCAATCCCTCTTAGATCATATATTATATCAAATAGAGTCCTCTTTTAGACACTTATGTTATACATTTTTAGCTTTGGAGAAGAAATTCGAATTGATTGAGTCAAATTCAATTGATCATCTTACTCTAGATTTCATATAATTACCTCCATCTATAGCTCCTAGCACTCAGCATCCACCATGTCCTAAATAAGATAGAAGACCACAGCTAGAAAAGAAACTAGTTAAGAATAGAGAGCTAGTTTTCAAAGAACCACCTTTAGTATGCACTATAGAGAATAGTATTAGGGCACCACTACAATTTTATTTACAGTGGGATAGCCTATATGTCATATTATCATCATTACTAGATAGGGAGTTAATCACATTAACTTTTACTCATCATTGAGATCCACATCTCCTACACACGCAACCACATTGGCCCTTTTATAACTACCATCATATTCATAGACATAAAGATAATAATTATGATGGACTCAGGGATTGCATTAATAGATGTGTTGATAATAGCATCATAGCATTCACACAGGGGGCACCAAGATCTCCTCCATCATGGATTCTTAGACCTTATTCCTCCATGACTGAGTCATCCTAGAACATTCCTTCATAGTTATCATTGGTTACTTATCGTGAGAGTAATGCAATTTTTAGGACAGAGCCTCATAAGAGATCTCCTATCCCACCTACTCAGAGGGTTTGGAGACCAATACAATAATAACAACCTAAATATACAAATGTAGTCTAAAGAGTACATAGTGCATTTCCATATACATATCTAGCATAGTCATAAGCACTGCAAAAGAGTTTTTAGGGTCTTATCTCATGTAGTAACCCACTATTGTTAAGGTTGGATAAACCTACATTATAAAGTACCACTCCAAATAGATATTCACTATAGCTAAGTTTTTAAGGTCCTATCTCATGTAGCAACCCACTATAGTTAATATTATATGAACCCACATTATAGATTATGACTTCAGATAGATATTAACTATATTTAGTTTTTAGGGTCCTATCTCACATAACAACATACTATGGTTAAGATTAGATGAACCCACATTACAAAGTATGGCTTCAAATAGATATTCATTATAGATAAGTTTTCAAGGACCTATCTCACATAAGAACCCACTATGATTGAGATTAGATGATCCCCCATTATAGGTTACAATTTCATCTCAATCTATTGCTCAGTCATATGTATCACAACAGAGGCCATAAGGTGTTATTCCATGTAGCAATCCACTATAATTATGGATAGATGAGCCTCCTTCATAACACATAATTTCAATTCTGCATCCACTAATATTTCATATTACAGAGTCTCCATGTATAGATATAGTTAGCATACTTCAAACATAATCAAATATAAGGCATGTTCCTACACAACATGGGTAGTATGGGAACTTATTTAGTTGGCCATTAGGGTTTAGATAGTGGTACAATAGTTAGGGAGTCGATACACATAGAGTGATATATTGCATCCCCTTATACAAAAAACTAACATTCCTAGTTCCAAATAACCATGCCTAGCCAGACCAACTTATCCAAATCTTGATCTTACCAATATCATATTTTACCCATCTTAAACCAACTCACTTTATCAAATCAATTTACAAATTACAAAACAACAAAAAAAATTACTCACATATGACTCAAAATCAAAACTAGCATCACACTTGAACCTATCAACAACAATCAAATCATATATCCAAAATACCATTTTACCAAAACATATCCAACCTCAACATCAATGCCAAATTAACTATTTTTAATCAACCATTTATAAAAAATATACCAATATACTCCAAATTCCATAACATAATACACATGAGTCAAAATCAAATCAGTATCCATATATATATAATGATTTTTCAAATAATATACACTAATATCAAGTACAATAAGTCATGAATGGGCATCATGCCCTCACTTTTAGTCTCAATCTACCCACCAATACTAGTCCCATAATCCACCCTAATAATCAATGGCCTTGTACCTCCCTAAGATACCACATACCTCTTACAATGAATCTCTCACTCCAGTAGCCAACCATGTTCCTCATGCAAGTCCACATATCACCTCTAAATATCTATATACTCATCCATGATCCTCATGCTAATAGAACCAAAATTAGGAGGAATCATCCTATGCCTATCCAACTTAGCTCTCAATGCATCTCTCTCTCCTACTGCCCTAATATATGTAGTTGTCATTATAGTAGCCCTATCAAATAGATGGAAATGAATATCAATCATGACTATCACTAACTCTATTAATACCTTTTCCACCACCTCATTAGGTACATACCATGTGTGATCTCAAAGAGTCAACTCAATTATTGTCTCCCATTAATCATCATGTCCACTCCCCACCCTAGCTTGTGCTTCATCCTAAGCACCTCCTACTTCACCTGCACATAAATTATGACACTAAATTAGCTATATACTTTTAAATCAAACTAAAAAAATAAATTTATACACAATTCAAATGTAATCACTACTTACCTCCCATCATCTAGATCAGCTCAAGATCATCATACTCTAAAGCATCCCCTACCTCAATAGGGTACAATAGAGTCCACCAACTCCTTGCCCACCTTATAGTATATGCATATATACATCTAACATTATCCACATATAGAATCTCTATGGTCACATCCTTCACATCCAACAACAATGGTACAAGCTCAGTCTCAATAGGTCTTACATGAGTTCCTACCCTCATATATGATTATGCCTTCATCACCCACACCCATTCTATTGGGGGAACATCTTGTGGTACCCAAAAATATCTAGTAACATACTCATATTGAAATCACTAATATATTCCAACCCAATGGTCATATATCCAACAACTGACCCTCATATATTGTAACTATACTCCATCCTTTATAAGGCCTTTATATGATGTCACTAGCCACCAATATATCTAGTACCCACCTATAATGTTATACCCTAGTGGATTGGATAACTAATGTACTTGTCCAGCTCTCTCTAAATGGCTATGGAGCTGCCCACTTTTCCTTCAATAATTTAATCGACCACACAACTGCTATGTACTCATAAGCCTAACAATGAAATAAGGTCACCAAACTTACCCCACCACTGAATGAATCCTATGTAAACCTATAAATATCCCTATATAGGTCGGATAGCATAGTCCTACCCCACAAGAATACAATGTCATATACATCTACATTGTGCACAATCCTATGCATCATGTATGTAGTAGACACTCTACTCCCATCCATAACAATAAAGATGCCAACAAAATATCTAACCACTTCCACAAGCATAGAACACTAGATTACACAATAACTAGCAGTAGAACATCATTGTCACTACCTCTCTGATGTATCCCTAAAGGCACACCATAAAAATAAAAGGATGCATGACCAATAACACTAGCATTGATATCATCTTGTCTTATCACTCACTATCCACTAACTGGTAAATGTAATATGCAATACACATCCTTTAAAGTCACATTCATCTCCCCTAGAGGGAGCCAAAAATTACATGTATCTACATTCCACCTCTCACATAAGGTAGTCAAAAGAGATCAATCTCACTACATTGTACCTAGGTCACACATGTGACCTAACCTTGCCCTATCTAAGATAGGCCTCTCATCAGTAAACAATGGTAACAACCTCAATGTATCCATCACCTAACCCCTAAAAAACTCTCTCATCTATACCTCACCCTAAAAAATACCAAAAATAACACATCTATCAGTCAACAATGCCAAATAAAAATCCAAGATAGAACAATAGTGAACAACAAAGAAACATCATAAGAAATTATCCCTCCAAGACAACAACACTAGATATAGGATAGTAACATTAAATAGGAGTGTTTCAACCTAGATAAGAGCATTGGATGTAGGATAGGATCACTAGAACTAAAATAAAATCTTAAGATACTTTTCAAATCTTAAAAACACCAAAATAGGTCTAAAATTAACACAAATCAAGTGTTTGAGCTACTTACCAGGGTAACATCACCACCAACTTGAACCTGGGCCACTACTTACTCAAAATGGGTCATGGTAGGTGCTCATCTCCTCAACATTTCTCTTTTTTCCAGAGCTCAAAATCTCAACCTAGTCAATGCATAAATGAATCAAGAATCAATCTAATTTCCTATATTAGCCAACTTTTTCAATCAAAACAAAATACTATTTTGTCCATAACTCAAACCTCGTAACTCTATTTTTCAAACCATTTCCTTCCATAAAATAATGACAAAAATACCTTCAACATCACTCAATATTTGATCTCTTACTACTTTATCTGCCTACTATGGCATGAACATTTATATATTTCTCTTATATCTATAACACACACCTTGGTCCTCACCAATCCAAACATGTTCCATTTACAACAACTCAATCTAATCAATACAAGATATGTATAACATACCAACCTTGTTTCTATTATTATGCCACTAATAATCACTTTTGGGTCAACCTCCTCTATCATAGCTTTCATCACTCTCCGCAAAAGGTGGGCATCATCCATACTATTCCTAGTTATACACTTACCCATCATACCCATCCACTGTCATAAGTGGATACACCATGGTTCTTACACATCCACCATTTATATTATCATATTCAACTCAGATTGGTCAAGATATATAGTGATTTAGATTATATGGGTCACTTGACATTATTCAAGATATTGAAAGGGATATACCTTCAGTTTATAGATATATAGACTATTCAAATATAGTGGTTTAAATCATATGAATCCATAATGATTTTAACTTACAAGTACATAGAATATTCAAATAAAATGGTTCAAATTATATGGATTCATAGTGATTTTGGTATAGATATAGACTCAAATACTAGATTTGGGGGCATGCACATACTACACATCTTACACACAACTTGACAAAGTTATAGAATTAGATAATAGATTATAGATATAGTATAGAGCATAGTGTTTTAGGTCTCCAATTTTGCATATGTGTCATGTCAAGATATGTTATATCACATGTGGTTATAAGACTACTAGATTATATAGATGCATCACTCACATACTAGGTTTGGGGGAATGGCACAGATGTTTATGTTCTTCGTCACTCATTATTATATATATGGAATGGCAAGACATGCCATTCTCTTCTTAAAAATTGAACCAAGTTTCATATTATACTTAGTTTTACCTAGGTTATCACTATGTTGGACCACATGGATATATACAGTGGTTGGTCTATTATATTACTCAAATCTAGACTACATGAGTTTATGCAGGATAGAGGATAGGCATTGGTTTTGGGCCTCTGAGCACTTCTTAGTTCTAGTTCAGATATTTAAAGTGGGGGCATGATAGATTTTTCTCTTCACAACATAAAAATTATATACATACATCCATATTACATGATTTTATGTGGGATAAAGGATAGACATTGGTTTTGGGCCTTCAAGTATTTCTCATCTTCAGTCAGATTTAGTATGGGGGAAAGAATTACCCACCTTATCCATGATACATGGATTACACATTAAAATTTAATTTAGGGGGTATCCACTTCATGTATTCCTTCCCCCCCCAAGAACAATACCATCTACTTCCCTAGACAAGAAGTGAGTTGGAACCTTGTAGCACATTCATCTCCACACAGGTAGGTTTAGGTATGCATTTTCTTCTTCTTTGTTTTACTCTAGTATTCCATTTTATTTCATCAATAGAATAAAAGGTAGAAAATTTATACACCTTAAATTGGTCAAAAACCCACACATATCATGCATTTTCATAGTCCTTTTCATAACATACTCTGACTAGAGAATATGAGCCTTATTCATACTAGCCATGTCTTTATTTTGCTTGTCTTGGTCTTGTTTCTTGATTTTATTACCTCTATGTCATCTCATTCAACTAACTTATACCCTCAAAGACCCCCAAACTTATCCTGTGTCACTCCCAATTTATTTTTATGAGTCCCAAACAACAAAATTCTATAGGACTACAACACTTATTACTCCTATCCCACTTAATGCTATTGTCCAATAGTCATTTTTTCTAGCTTAATGGGACCCTAACCCTTCTTATCCCCTCCCTTAAGTTTCTTTTATCTTTTTAATTTTGGATAATGAAAATAAATCTCTTAAATTCAAAATAAAGAGTCTCATATATAATGGACTTCACAAGGCATTTTATATTTATTACTTACTACTTTGGCATAGTAAATAATTAAAAATCAGTAAATAATATAGCTCAGCATTTTGCATCACACATAGATTTACATTCTTGATCAAGGAAGGGCCTAGGAAAAAGTTCATTATTACATCTACCATTCATGTTTATTATTCACATTCCCTAAGGGAAAACTACATTTGATCTGAGACCCTAGCTTGAGGGTTAATGTAGCCAAAAATCAAGATAGTATGGGTTCTAGATCATATGATCATACTTCCCCTAACCCAATTTTACCCCTTTTGCTTTTATTGTGTTTTTTATTTCATGTGTGTAGGTATACCCGTGGTTTTAAGATTAAAATATCTCTATAATGAGTTTCATCAATAATCAACATTCAAGATTTCATAGGCAGGCTCACACAGGAACAACATAAAGAACCTAGAAAATTTAGGTCTTTATGACTAGTTTAGACAATAGAGGCAGGAGTGGACAACAACATTAGACACCAAAGTGTCCTATTTTTTGTGCTCCCATCCTTTCACCAAATGAAATCTAGATCCAAATTCATGACACTATCCCAATCCTATAAAATAGTTTTTAGCCTCTAAATCATTCATTTTAGCCTATTTTTCTAGATAAGTTATTTATTTCCCCTATGTAATTGATTTGATCAAATTTATATAAATATATATTTTACTATATTTGATTAGATTTTATCCCTTAATATAGATCCTTTATTCTTTAGGAACTAAACCCTAGTTTCCCAAAAATAATAAAATAGTAAGTTTTCTATAAATCTATCATGTTTCAACTTAGCCTCATTTATCTACACCTTTGAGTTTCCTATAATCTACTTTGGCATCACCTCTAGGATTCATAATCTTGTCCTAAACCCTTAGTTTTTACATTTAATGACCTCCTTCTTTGTTATTCCAAACTCCCTTACTCATTTTCCTCTTGTATTTTCAATTTGTGAGTTACATGGTAAGGCTTTGGTGAATACAATCATGTCCCCCTCATAAACACCCATCCTCTATTAATTTGCCTCCAAGCCCATATTATTTAATCTTCCTAGCTTTCTTATTACCTTTCTATCATCACCTATATGATCTATTATTACTACCTTTTAACACCTCATGGTTTTATGCATTTTATGTTATTTTATTTATAAACTCTCCTTTTAAACTCATATTTATGCTCTTTAATTTTCAATTAGTGAGTTACATAGTAAGACCTCAGAGAATACACCCAAGTCCTCTTCATAAACACTTGTCCTCATACTCTTACATACTATATTTTTCTCCCACTCCCAATTATAGCTAGGTGTTTTCTTATAAATATAAGACAATAGTTAGGAGTGGTGTTTTGTTATTTAGATTCAATTATATTCTCTTTTGACAAAATTATTACAGTATATCTACATGTTCCTCATCCATATTTTATCATATCTTATGATAAAATTCTCAAACATTCATGTCACTATATCATCCTCCATTTATGTGTGTGTGTGTGTGTGTGTGTGTGTGTGTGTGTGTGTGTGTGTGTGTGTGTGTGTGTGTGTGTGTGTGTGTGTGTGTGTGTGTGTGTGTGTGTGTGTGTGTGTGTATGTATGTATGTATATTTTGGCATATGGGGTAACCCACTTGTTTTCATGTTCATCTCTATTTTTCCGTGTTTTCACCTATTTTTTGGCACACCAAGGTTAGTTTCAAGATCCAACTCTTTTTTTAAGGTACAAGTCTATGAGTATATAATCTTCTTGATCTATATGTTCTCTTATTTAATGTCTAGGTGTAATCTATCTTGTGATACTTATCTTAAGAACCCATTGCTTGTCCTTTATATCTATATAGAGGAGTAATTACAAAAATCCAAAATATTAAGAAGTCAAGATATCAAAATAAAATAAAAATAAAAAGCCAATTTAAAAAGGCAAAATATCTTTCAAGAGTCAAAACTAGACCAAAATTCATGATCATATCATTTAGAATGTCACCAATCGTTTTTGAATATCAAATTCCATATTTTCTCACATGATAGAGTAAATGTCCCTTAGAGTGTGGAAAATAAAAAGAATAGGGTATAAGGTGTGTGTGCTTATATATATATATATATATATATATATATATATATATATATCATTAGTGTCACCTACATTATCACGTATGTACCCAATTCTCACAATTCACTGATGGCTTCATCGAGGTCCTAAGGAATAAGGAAAATGTCTTGGGATGATATGATCATTTCATTTTTAATGTATATAAACTTTATAAGATGACCTTTATACTTAAATAGATATCTCAAGTTTCATGCTTGCTAGGTTAGGATCTCTAGGGCCATTGGTGTTAAAAACTCTTAGTCTTACCAAACTGATTAAAGTGTCTTGTTTCCAAAAAATAATGTATTTTCACTAAAAAATGTGTTTTCACCTTGGTTGCAGCCTCTTTTCACTCCATCCATTATTTATTCTTAACATATACACATTTTTATAAATCTCTCTCATAATATGTATCTCATTTTCTTCAAATCTTTTATACATGTTAACATTGTAATAAATACTAGTGTTCAAAGGTTTCCCCTTTAAACTTGAACTTTTTGAATAGAAGTTGAATTATTTAATTTTCTTGGTAATTGCCTTATTTATTAGTTATTTTTTTAACCTTGAGATTTTATTCTCCATTTTTGGGTCATACAAACCTAATTTAACCTTCCCTTTATGGTTATTCGACCTCATTTCTACCTTTGTTATGTTATTTTATTTAGTACCATTCATTTTCCCTTGGGTTGTCTAGACTTAATTTATCTCAAGGCTATCCCATGCCTTTTATCTCATTACCATCCTTTGGGTTTTCTGAACCTAATCTAGCATCTACCTTATGGTTATCTAGATTTCCTTCATTTCACCATCTTTTCTAAGAGTTTTGCATACTTATATTTTTATTTTCCCTTACATATGGTCATATTGATTTCATCCCATTTTAGCCTTGTATCATTATGGTTACCATATGTATTTTTTTTGCCTGCCCACCATTATGAAGAATACATTATTTTAATTCATCTTCTTAATTGAAAGGTAAGTCGAGGTATATATATGTTACTTTCATTTATTTTATTTATCATCATTCATTTATACCACTTACTTATATTTTTCATGTTGTTATGTTATTTGCAAATTCAACATCCCATAGTACATTATTATGACATATGATGGGATTTGGGTAGGGCATATATATACACCTATATTATTTTAGTTACTATTAATTTCTCTTTTAGGACTCATCAACACATCAAACTACCTTAGTAAATGTCCTAAGGGGTGTATAGGGAAAGGGGCGGTATTGATTATGTTTCTTTGTGAGATATTCATATATGATAATTTTTTATACCTATTTATACTAATTAACATGTTATATAATCAAGTAGCCTCCTTCAGGCCTCTTTCCCTTCCTTCCACCTCTTCTATGTGGTTTCATGTTTATTTCCAACTAAATATGGATTCCCTATGTTTTCCAAATGTATTGGCCATGGTCAAAATTGTGTTATTCCTATTGTTGTCCCTTTCTTACTATATTAGCCTCAACTAATATATTTTTATACTAGCTATCACATTTTGTATTGTATCAGCCCTTGCTAAGATAGTATTATTTTTATCTCATTTTAATTTATTATATCGATATGGCCCAAGTCTGATGGCATAATTCTTAAGTGAATTTTAGGATTTTGAATGGTGTATATAGGCTTCCTAAATATAATTTTTATATAATTATAACATAAGTATACTCTGATTTCACAATAAAACTTGAATTTAGTATAAGATTCATTAGGATATAGGAGTTTATAATTGTATGGGTATATGTTTTCACCAGGTCTTTAAACTTCATAAGAAAAGAAGTTGCCCAAAAAGATACACCTACTATTTCAAGTACCCAACTAATTATAATTAGGTTTTCTTCCATATATCTTTATTTTCACCAACAATATCTATCATAAAATGTCACTTGAGCCAAGGGGGAGATTGATGCACCAACAAGTAAACCTAAAGTAAGCATCCATATCCCTGAAATCTTTATTTTATTTATGAAAATATATTTATGAATATGAAGATTATTATGTTTTTGTCTTCAATGATAATATTATCTTATGATTATTAATTAATTTTATATTTTTATGTTGTCATAATATTAATTATACATGATGTAGGAGCATCAAGCCAAGAAGCACTTTTTAGAGTTATTGTCAAAAAGGGGTCAGATCTGGTCAAAATTGATGTCAAGGTGTTTTATGGACCCTATTAGATACATTTTGTCTTTAGTGTCTACCTAGAGTCATTAGAGTAAGTTCTATAGGCTATAGGAATTTTCCGTCCAAAACTAAGAAATTCAAAATACAAATATTGCAATTGAGTTTAGGAGGGTAAAATGCATGTATTGAAGAAGTTAAGTGAGCAAGTTAGTGTGTGAGGTGCATTAAATTTATAAACAAGATATTTTAATGTTAAATGATTAATTCAATTCATCAAAACCAAAGTAATATTAACCTTGTATGTTGAGGTAGTTAGAGTAAAGAAGTTGGTATAACCAACTCATAACACCTACATTAAAAATATGAAGAGAGAGTCATTTTGGTGGTGTAATGGTGTAGATAAGAGAGTAGGAGATCTCCAAGAAAGAGAGGATATTTTTAGAATGATAAAAATTGTATGAAACTCCTCATGGGAAGTGATAGAATCTGTAATAGATTAATTTTTGAATTGATGTTGATATTTTAATGAATAGTAAAGGAAAGTAATTATATGTGTTATAGTATTGAGCAAGAATTGGAGTAATATGAAACTTAAATTTTATTTGTAAGATTTATATAATGGTATGTTTTTGTGTGTATTTAATTGAAGGTATTAATTCAAAACTGTGATCCCAATCTTAGGAGAAGGGTACTTAGTCATTTACTATGAGGTAGTGGATTGTAAGCTTGTTAAAATGTATATATGTTTGTATATGTTAATATGTTTTAGACCTCTAAAAGGGTTGGATAATCTAAATAAATAAGCAATCCTAAATTAAATGGCCTTTGGAATTTGGAAACCCTACTGATTAGCATTCACAGCCAAGAAAAGAAGACAAGATTAGATTTTAAGGAGATAATCCATCAGTATGCTTGGATAATGAAGGATAAGAGGTAAAATTTGTTTTTTATTTATTTTATTGACTATTTTATTATGGTAAAAATCTAAACATTTAGGTTTGGAGAAGTTATTTTCATGAACCTTATTGATACCTTTTTTTATCTAACACAGGCAAGGGTCTGAGTTGAGGACAGATTGATGTAGTGTTGGAAGTTTGATATGTTTTAAATGGGAGAAATAACTATATTTTGGTGATGATAAACTATTATTAAAGATATTTAAATGTCTAGATAGACCCAATGCACCTTTTAACCCCTTCATTTTCTTGTATAAGGAAACTATAACAAAATATAACTTTAGAACCTACGTTTTGGGAGAGAATAAAGGTCTTTTAAGAAATAATATTATATGGAAAAGTAATAATTAATTTATGTATATGATAAAAATATTAACAAATATTTAATACTTTTTCAAAACCCTGAGTTGGTAAAAATCAACCTTAGAATTAATACAAGTAGACTTATGTTCCAAGAGCCCTATCAATTTACATTTGGAGAGGTAAGGAGTATGAAACAAGGTAAAATAAAGGTTTGGAAGTATTAATTGGGTGTATATATACCTATTAAATGTCTTAAAACATTTAAAATTGATCTATCACTCTTTATATGACAATATTTGTAACTATCTTGTCTACACAGTCAAGTTTTAGGCACATAACACTGTATTTTGGTTCTTTATAAAAAAAATGATGATTAAAATTGGGTGTAGACCTATTTAAGAAGTTAATATTGGATAAAATAGACATTTTTTTTATTTTTAAACTTTAAAAAACTTGATTTATGGACTTTAAATATCTCTCAGCCCTGTGTAGGTGTTAAAAATCCTAGAACTAAGGTTTATTCATTTTAGAGAGATATAACTATCTAAAGTGGCTAAATTTTTGTAATCATTCATAATTATAGGTATTATAATTGATGTAAGTTATTTGGATTTTTTGGTGTATGGATAAGTATGCATTTGACACAGTGGTCTTGGAATAGGCCTAATTAAGCCTAAGAAGAGTAGATTTCCAAGAGAAGTGCTACATATGAGAAGAATTGGGTTATGAAAATTTATACATAGTTAATAGGGGATAAAGTAAGCTTGAAAGTTGGATTATATATTGAGGATAAATCCTATTTTTATCTAACTAATGAATATTGTTCCAAAAAGAGTAACAATCCTTGAATGAGCCTTGTGACCTTGAGATGTAATAGGGAGTAAAAAAGAGTGATTGAGATATTTAAATGGATTAATTTAAGTATAATAAGGTCATTAAATACTATATATAACTATAGATTGATTATTTTAAGTCTAAGACAAGATTTGGCCCTTGAAAGCTAATGGGAGGTTATCTAGTAAAAGCTAGTAAGAGTAGTTTGAGAAGAACATGAATTGATTAAGATAGAATATTAGTTGTAAATCAATTGAGATAGGTTATGGAATAATTGAAGGGATTTTAAGATTACAAACATAGGTACACATATAAAGTACTATTTATACCTCATCAAAGAATGAAAAGGTTTGAAATAGAGATAAATCTTGTAGATCAAATCATCAAGATCAAGTGATCAGTTGGGTTTAGCATAATATGGTGATGTTTATGAGGAATTTTCCCCATACCTTGTAATAATTTGGTATCAGATCTAGGAAAATTATTATTGGATCAAAAAAAATATATATATGTTTATAACTTGTTGATTTCAGTTGAATGCATAATACCATGAGATGTGTATGAGAGATAACCTTGTAGGGTAGTAAGGGAGAAAAGAAGATTGTAGTTCTAATCCATTGAGATCATCATAGAGGAATATTCAATTGAGTAGAGATAAAATCCCAAAAGTCCTTTGAAAAATATAAGAACCTAGTTAAGAGAAAGACTAGAAGAGATGAAGATCAAAAGAGAGCTTTGAATCTCCAAGAGGGAAGATAAAAGACTCCATAAGAGAGTCAAGAGAGTTAAGAAGAGATCTTAGAGAGAGTAATAAAGTAGAGGAAATGCCCAAAATAGTTCTAAGAGTAAAGCTTGATAGACTTGTTAAGATAAAGGTCTAAATAGGCTTAGAAAACAAGAAGAATGGAGGAGATGAATATAGAAAGAGAAATAGAGTACATAATAAAATAATTTAATTAAGGTATAGAGAGAATAGAGATCATGATGAAGAAAATTATAACAATAAATCCAATGGATTGGTTATAATATGAGGAAATGAGTAAAGTGGCCACTAGAGTCACTTGTGAGAAGAAGAAGTCATAAGAATGGTGTCTTAAGAGATGAGAATAAGAGAAAGAAAGCAGCGCAAAGAGGCATGAGAGGAGATAAGTTTAAAAATTAGAAACAAGAAATAGAGGTAGAGAAGATATTTTTCATTTAAATAACAAGAATAAGATACAAGTGCCAAGAAGAGCACATGAAGATGAAAATAAGAGAAGATAGAAGATGTTTATGCCAAAGACAATCTAAAAGACTATGTGACCTCTCATTTTATATGCTAACATTAATTTTGATTTTGTGTTTTTAGGTATAAAGACAAGGTTGATGAATTCCAATCATGAGGCCTCAAATTTGATGAATAATGGACCAAGAATGTCACCCATAAAGTGGAAAGAAGATGACAAAAAGGAAGAACCTCTTGAAGAAGATAAATCAAAAGAGATTAAAGATATTTCACATGAATAAATTGAAGAGAAAGAGGAATAATATGATTAATTTCCATGCATATCACCTAAAATAAGAGAAAAAACTTGAAAATAAGACATGGAGGTCACCCAAGAAGACATAAAGTAAGACACAAGCTTGCAGCAGTTGCCATTAGAGGTAAATGAATGTATAATGTTGATTTTGATTGCATATGTGAAGATGAAAAGGATGATATGAGGTTTGAGAGAAATAATTATAGATTTAATCCCTCAAAAGGAGAATAAGGGCATGGATATGTATGGCCTAAATGGCTGAAATGAATAGGTTATGATAATAAAAAGGATAACCTCAAATAATAGGTCAAATAAGGCAAAATCATAGGAGAAAAGCACACACAAATGTGGAAGCAAATAATAAATGGTAAAGTATATAAATTTATCATGGTAAAAAAAAAGGTTTGAAGCATGAAAAAGGTGAAAATAGAAGCAAGTGGCAGCCCAAAAAGATACAAGGTAGTAAGTGGGTTGTAAAAAGAAAGAAAAGAGTACAAGAAGATCATATTGCAAGCATACTCTAATAAAGTATGGAAATTCATGAAGATGAAAATCCTACAAAGGACATAAAAGAGATGGTGAAATCAAACCAAGAAAGTGAAGGAAAGTTACAACCACATATGCAATAAAATGAATTCATAAATAAAGATAAGTGTTTGATAATTTGTTTTCAAATTTTGTATGTGATGATGCATATGAATTTGATTCCAATAGTGAAGATTTCTTGTATATGGAAACCATTGCATTGATAAATGAGGGTGTAGCATGTAAAGATGAGGGTGAATAACCTAAAGGAGTGTTTTAAAATCAATTTATGTAGCATGAAGAGGCTAGTATGACTCTCAAAAATGAGGGAGTCCAAGGAAAAGATAAAGAACAAGTTGCCCAAAACAATGAAGAGCAAAGAGGACCAAATTTTGATGAGAAATTTAAGGAGATTGATGCACAAAAGTTGTAATAAGAGTTAGAGATATTGGAATAAATTTTCATTCCATCAAATGGGCTGAATATAAGTGAGATAAAATATGTAAAAGTTAAGGAGTAACTCCAAAAAAAACCTTAAAAGAAGAGCAGCAAAAGAAATCACAAGAAGTGCAAATAAGCAAGTAAATGGAGCATAAAGAAGCACACAAGGTGAGTTATTCATTTGTAAAAGATAATGTTTAGTTTACCATTTCTAACCATGTTCACGGAAAGATAAAAATATTCCACATAACATTGTATTATGGTGAGGATGAAAAGAACAAGAAGTTTATCTTGCATAGTGAGCAAGATGAGATGTAAAATCATCAAAGTGTGAAGAATTTTGAATAAAATATTGAATAAGAGAGTATATACAATCAAAATATAAATTTTAAGATTCATGAAATTCCAATATATCCCAAAAAATAAGATAATAGTAAGAATAAAGAACAAAAATCACTTAAGAGGCAAGAATCAAGTGAGAATCATGGAGAAGCAAGCTCTCAAACAAGTAAGATAAAGAAGAATGAATTCCAATTGGTTGTATTTAAGTATGAAGAGCTTAAAAGTGACATATAATTGGTGGTAGATGCATCAATTAATGAGATAAAACATTTTTAACACTTCATGGAATTGGAGGATGCATGGACATAAAGAATAGACAAAGCCACAAGGAAGAAAAGCAAGAGTTTGGAAAGGAGAACGGAACTAGACAAAATTAAAAACAACATGTTGAGTATAAAAGACACTCAAATAACCAATTGGAATTCAAGGAATAAATTTTGAGGTTCAATTTTTCTCCCTCATGGGGAGTATGATGTAGGAGCATCAAGCCAAGAAACACTTTTTAGAGTTGTCAAAAGGGGGTCAAATCTAGTCAAAATTAATGTCAAGGTGTTTGGTAGACCTTATTAGGTTCATTTGTGCCTTTAGTGTCCATTTGGATTCATTAGATTAAGTTTTATAGGCTATATGATTTTTCTCTCCAAAACCAAGAATTTTAAAATTCAAATATTTCAATTTAGTCTAGGAGGATAGAATGCATGTATTGAAGAAGTTAAGTGAACAAGTTAGTATTAGATGTATATTAAAGTTATGAATAAGGTATTTTCATGTTAAAATCTTAATTCAAGTCATCCAAACCAAGGTAAGAATAACCTTGTACATTGATGTAGTTAGAGTAAAGAAGTTGGTGTAACCAACTCATAACACCTATGATGAAAATAGGAAGAGAGAGTCATTTTGGTGGTGTAATGTCATAGAGAAGAGAGTAGCAGGTATCCAAGAAAGAGAGGAGAGTCTGATAATGACAAGAATTTTATGAAAATCCTCAAGGGAAGTGATAGAATATATAATAGACTAATTTTTGTATTGATGTTGATATTTCAATGAATAGTAAAGGAAAGGAATTATGTGTGTTATATTCTTGAGCAAGCATTAGAGTAATATGAAATTTATATTTCCTTTGTAAGCGTGATATAATGGTATGTTCTTGTGTGTATTGAATTAAAGGTGTTAATTTAATACTGTGATCCCAGTCTTAGGAGAAGGGTACTTGGTCATTTACTATGAGGTAGTGGATTTCAAGCTTGTCAAAATGTATATCTGTTTATATATGTTAATATGTTGTAGACATTGAAAAGGGTTTGAGAATATACATAAAGAAGGAATCCTAAATTAAATGTCCTTTGTAATTTGTAAACCTTATAAATTATCATGTAGAGTCAAGAAAAGAAGACAAGATTAGGTTTTGAGGAGATAAACCATCAGTTTGCTTGGATAATGAAGGATAAGAGGTAACAATGTTTCTCTATTTTTTTGACTATGTGATTAGGGTAAAAATTTAAACATCTGGCTTTGGAGAATTTATGTTCATAAAAGTCATGAACCTTATTGATACCTTATTTTTGTCTAGTACAGACAAAGGTCTAAGTTGAGGATGGATTGATGTAGTGTTGGAAGTTTGATATGATTTAATGGGGATTAATAACTATATTGTGGTGATTAGAAACTATGATGAAGGATCTTGAAATGTCTATATAGACCCAATACACCTTTTAACCCCTGTATTTTTTAAGGAATCTCTGACAAAATAAAACTTTAGAACCTACATTTTGGGAGAGAATAAAGGTATTTCAAGAAATAATAGGGAATTGAAAAGGAATAATGACTTTATGTAGATGATAAAAAATATTCATATAGAGTTAATACTTTTTCAAAACCCTGAGTTGGTAAACATCAACCTTAGAATTAATACAGACATACTTATGTTCCAAGAACCCTGTCAATTTGCATTTGGAGAGGTAAGGAGTATGAAACAAGGTGAAATATAGGCTAGGAAGTATTCATGGGGTGTATAAATACCTATTAAATGTCTTAAAACATTTTAAAGTGAATCTTGTCATGTTTACACAAACAAGTTTTAGGCACATAACACTATATTTTGGTCCTTTATAAATAAATGAGGATTAAAATTGGGTGAATACCTATTGAATAAGTTATTAGGTCTAAAACATAACTTTTGGTTTTACTTTCAGCTTTTTAAACTTTACCAAACTTGAGTTATGGACTTTAAATATCTCTCAGCCCTATGTAGGTGTTAGAAACCCTAGAACTAGCATTTTTTCATTTTAGAGAGATGTAGTTATCCAAAGTCCCTAAATTTATGTAATAATTAATAATTATAGGTATTATAACTAATGGAAGTGGTTTGGGTTTGTTGGTGTATAGATAAGTATAGATTTGACACATTGGTCTTGGAATAAGCCTAATTAGGCCTAAAGAGGAGTGGATTTCCAAAAGAAATGATAGATATGAGAATAATTGGGTTATAAAACTTTATACATAATTCAAAAGGGATAAATTAATCCTAAAAGTGGGATTATATATTGATCAAAAATCCTATATTGATCTGACTAAGGAAGATTGTTTTAAAAAGAACTACAAGCCTTGAATGAGCCTTGTGACCTTGAGATGCAATAGGGAGTAGAATAGAATGACTAAGCCATTTAAAGGGATTAAGTCAAGTATGATAAGTTCATTAAAGACTATCTACAACCATATATTTATTCCTTTAAGTCTAATTCAATATTTGACCCTTGAAAGCTAATGGGAGGTTATCTAATGAAAGCTAGTAAGAGTAGGAAGAGTAATTTGAGAAGAACATGAATTGATTAAGATATAATATGAGTTGTAAATAATTTGAGAAAGTTTATTGGCATCATTTAATGGATTTTAAGATTAAAAAACATAGGTACACATCTAAATTTCTATTTAGACCTCATCAAAGAAGGGAAAGGTTTGAAATAGAGACAAATCTTGAAGATCAAATCATCAAGATCAAGTGATCACTTGGGTTTAGAATAATATGGTGGTGTTTATGATTAATTATTCCCATTACTATTCATGAATACATCTGTTAGTATTATCCATTATTTTATATACCTCTGGGTTACTGCCTAGTGGCACTTTTATCTCTTTAGTTTACCCTTTTTACATCTAGATCTAGGTGAGTCATTATTCATAGTTTCTTGCATAGACATCCTAATTATATCCTTTATATCCCTTTTTTTTTAAATATTGTAACCTCACCTCTATTTTTAGTGTGGAATCTTGTATGTATGATGGATTTAATATGGTTTTATACATGTTCTTATATTATAGGATATTTATTTTCTTATTGCATACCCTCTTCACCATACATAGACTATGTATATGATGTGCATATGTATTAATAGTAAATATAGGCATTTTAAAGGAAAAATTGTGTTAAAACCATAAAATACCAAATAATTTGAAAACTAGTTCAAATAATTGTCAGAGTATCTTTCATAACTTTTGTTGATAGTTTTAGAAGTTACCAATCTCATATTCTTTACAATTCATCATTATAAATGAGGTAGAAATATTTGTGATCATTGTATGTGTGTGTGAGAGAGAGATAACGAGATTATAAAAATTAAGGGCATGTTCAATACTTTGATGAACCTAGATAATGATCATCTTTAGCACCTCATCAAAATGCTAACTCTACAAGTTTATTCCCTTCACCATATAATGATGTATTAATAATCAAAGGAAAAATAGCTCTTAAGAAATCAAATAAATTCAAACTATACCGTGTCTTGATCTAATTTTAATCCTCTAACATGGATATCTAATATATTCAACAAGCCAATAAGATGAAAATAAAAATTTAAATTAGAGAAGGAGGCCCATGCCCATGTTTGATAAATGATCAGATGGAGATGGAAATACTTTTATTTGTAGGTTGTTATGACTTTATTAAATTCTAGATCTCATGCATACTACTTGTGTGGATTGTAACCTCACTTATAATCTTTTTCATCTTTAGGTGTAACTCTTAGTCAATGTGCAATGTTATTGAGTTATGAATAATTTTCAAAGCTATAGTTTGTTTTTAAGATGAGTCTTGCATTATTATATACAAAAGGAAATAGAGTGGTGGTGTCATACCATCCTCCAAACTTTTTAAAAGTTCAGTTACTTTTTTGTGCTTTTATTTTTCCTTCTTTGTATTTTTTAATGAAATAAATTTGAAAATTATCTAGTACAAAAAGCAAGGAATGTCTTAGCTTACATATTTATTAGTTCTAATTCACTAAAGAATTTCAAGATCTAAATGTTGGAATTTATGTATTCTATCTTCATGCTCTATTGTTCCAAAGATATTAATCTAGTTGGAACCAAATTTATGTTTTCTCATTCATTTTGGGATTCATTATTCACTCGATTTATGATTTAACACAATAGAACATGAAGGGAGGATAAATAATTCCAAAGTAAAACTAAACCCATGGAGATGTAATTGGAAATTTTTATTCTACTATAATGTTATATAAAGAGAATAGTTCAATGGGGAAATTTTTCATTATGTTAAAGATTAGATTTATTGATAATTTAGTTTCATTCTAACATTTTGATTTAATGTTTCATTCCATTTTTTGATTTATTTTATTTTTTATTATTTGAGCCATTATGCATGTTTTGGCATGCAATTATGAGCATTTTCCTTATTTTTTGTAGTGATCACTTTAGAAATATGATCTTTAAGATATTTTTATAGCTTTAAAAATAATTTTTGAAGTCACATTATCAATAACGTTTGAGTAAGGTGAATGGTGATAAAATCATGATACCACATGCCATATGTCTAGTTAGCTAATTATAAAGAGGTTTATTTTTTCTTATTTGAGCCATTATGCATGTTTTAGCATGCAATTGTGAGCATTTTCCTTATTTTTTGTTGTGATCACTTTATAAATATGATCTTTAAGATATTTTTATATCTTTAACAATAATTTTTGAAGTCACATTATCAATAAAGTTTGAGTAAGGTGAATGGTGATAAAATCATGATACCATATGCCATATGTCTAGCTAGCTAATTATCAAGAGATTTAGGAGCCATAAAATCCTCACATAGCATCCAAATGAGTTGAAACATTTATGGGTTTATTCATGGCATGGATTTTGGGATACACCATCAGTTTCAAGGCAAAATAACATCATATGAGCTTCAAAAATGTGTGGGGGTAGTGTTATAGCTCAAAATTTCACCCTATGAGAGGGTGATTCAAGCCCTCTCAACTTGAGCTATGAAATGGAATTTAATATAGGTTGTGGGTGACCTATAGTGAGTCAAACCTCTAGATTTTGGGCTAGCTCCCAAATTACAACACCTAGACTAATACTACACCACTTGATTCAACATGGAAAAGGGAAATAAGAGTACTAATCTATAAAAACAACTCGAAAGTGGTTCACCAAACATGAAATACACAATTTTTTGAAGATGCACTATGAAATATCAACTTACAATCTGATTATGCTACTCTAAATAGCCCTTATCACACTAGTGTTTTAATATGAAGGTTTAGATGATTGATTGAGTGATAGGATGATTAACCAAGAGGTTTTAATGGAAACACTAATGAATTATCAATTATACAAATAATAAAACAAATTAGAACACTTCATATGACCTATGAAAGGTAACAAACTTGAATAAGGCATGAAACATGAAGGACAAATGCAAAGGACGTGACTATCACTAAACACTCATCAATACAACATCCTCAAAATCACTATTTTCAAGATAAAAGTATAACATCTAGATTGAACCCACTTTAATAGGTAAGTAAAAGTCTCAATTTTGGTAGGGATTCACCATCAAAAATGTATGGATCCTTTTCAAAGCCAAAAATGGTTGCTTAAATAGAACAATGGTGAAGAGAAAGAGGGGCATAGTAGATAAGGAGTGAAAAGTGTAAATCATGAGAGATAAAGTTAAAAATAAATGAAGAGTTATGAAATAGTCCATCAAGTATACCATGCCATGTGTTGACCCCCTGAAGATGTTCCATCCTTCCAAGTGGCATAGGAGTTATAGCTTGGCTTGACACTTTGACTAACATCTTAAAAACTACCATTTTTGTATGAAAGGAGTGGTAAATGGACCTTATAACCATGAATTATACTTAAATTTACCTAAAATAACTCATTTAACATCTTACATGCCTTATTATACTCTTTTGACCTACCATTCCATCAATTATATGCATAGGTGTCTTGTAACTCTCTATTTCCCATACCTAGATTAGTCCAAGTGGCCTAAAAATCAAGTGCATATTATTAAACTTATCCAAACCATATTAATGGTCTTAAAATATTTTATCATGCCTAAAAAAATCAATTTTGGTTCTTGGTCTAACTCCCAAAAACTCTTTTTTTCTTTGAGTCTTCAATAGCCCTAATTTCCTTATAGCCTTTTTTATTATAAATCTCCTTGTGTGGGAGTTGTATGGATGATATTTAAAAAATAATGGAATATTATAGGACCCTATATTTCCTTATATCTCCATGTCAAATTTCATCTTCATAATCTTAGTGGAAACCCAATTTTTTGCCTTTCTCTCTCTTGAATTAGGCCTCAATTAGACCTCCTTACTTTGGACCCTATTTTCTTACTATAGACTTCTACCACACTTTTAAAATCACCCAAAATCATTTGATTCACTTTTAATAGACCATAAAAAAAATCCATGTCAAATTTGGGGTCCTAAGACCCTATGGAGTTATGCAAACCAAGAAATGGCCTTATCACCTAGTCTCATTTTGAGCCTATTTGAGACTGCTTTAAAAAATGGGACTAGTTTGATCATTTATAGAATATCTTGTAAAATTTTTTTAATTTAATGTATATTTCAAGTCCTACATAACCTCGTCCCATGATTTGGAATCCCTCCACTTCTCATAACATCTTCAAAACATAAAAACCATGCAAAAGTACTATATTTTGGGTAGTCCATACAAGTGAAGTACTTGTGAATAAGATCCTTGGAGTCATAAACAACATACAAGAGGTTTCATGTTAAAATTATGGAAATTGATGTGCATTTAAACTCTTTTTCCCCTAATTGGTCACTATTAGGGTTTAAGAAAGGTTTTAGACCTGGATGGGGTCTTAACGATTATTCATAAATAAAATATCATTAAATGACATCCTTCTACTTTTAAATCCTTATTTATAGACCCATTAAAATATTCCAAAATTATTATACTCCCATTAAAATTTTGATCAATGGTATGAGCATATGAAGTTGCTCTTCAAATGGCTTGCTTAGTGTTCTTGGGATTAAAGAGAGATATAATTTAATTTTTGGGTCTTGAAACTCATTCCCACTAATATGAGAGGATCAAAAACATATGTAAAAACCCTCTCCATTATTTCACATGATTTTAAAGTGTATATTACCCCTTTATATGTAATTGGTTCTCTGATCAGGGTATTTGGGGTTTAAGACCTACCTTGTTCTTATTAGTCTTTAAGGGCCTTAGAGTGAGAACTAACATTTATTTCCACCTAATAATGAATGGAAATATCATATATGACCTTTCACTACCTCAAAATCCCTTTATATGGTCTTAAAACTTGTTTCATTCCATTTTATCTCAAGTAGACCCCCAATCTCTTGATTGCCCCTTCCTAAGGAGTGGGCCTAGTTTGAAATAAAACAGTGAATAATTCCACTATTTTTATAACCTAAATGAGACCTTATAAGTATTTTTACCAATTTTTATACCTTTATCATGCCTATATATCCCTCAAATATCAATTTCCCTCAAGATTGGGTATAGCCTGCTAGTGTGACTGTAGGGTTTTACGCCTGACTGAGTTTTGATATTTTTCCTCTTATTACCAAACATGAGTGGATATATTAAGGTGTTTAAAAATTATTATAAAACTTCACCAAATATATTTAATCCTTTTATACCCTTCTGTATTCTTCACTCTCCTTCAATTCAAGAAAAACCCACTGAAAAGAGCAAACATGCATGTATATGTTCGTTAGGGTCCATGACGATATCCCTTGAGTTTAAACCCTCTCCACTAACTTACAGACCTTATAAAATATTTTAAACCTATATTATATTCCATTTTAATTTTCAAATCATTTCAAACACTCTTTAAACCTGCTCTATCTCTTCTTTAATACTATAAGATGGCTAACCCTCTAAGCCATCTGCAGGTCCCTATTATGGATTGCTAGTTATATTCTTTAGGTTAAATTCTCACAATTTATTTTCAACATACATTTAAATTATTCTTGTTTATTATTATTTTTTAAATTATAAAATAATTTTAAAATCCCATCCCACTCATCTTTATTCCTTCACTTAGGTTTAAGACCAATTGTGCCTATGTAGCCTGTAGGTGCTCTAGGGTAGCCTAACTGTGTTTATGGTTTTAACTCTATATTTATATATTAATAACCTCTCTAAGTAGTATTTAAATTGATTAATATTTAAAATATATTTCAAATCCTCTTCTACTAACCTTTGTAAACCACCTACCAAGATTAGAACTAGTTTATCCTACTAGCAACCTATAGGTGTTCTTAGGACCGTCTTGACTATGTTTGGGGTCTTAAGGGTTTACCTTATGAGTCTAGTTACCTTTCTCTCAATATAAAATATTATTTAATTATCAATAAAATTATTTAAATATCCACTTAGGTTAAATCATCTCTAAACACTCTTTGCATCCCTTCTTTATCCTTGAGACCAATTATCACTATGATAACCTATAGGTACTTTTCTTGGGGCTTATTGACTGTACATTAGGTATGATCATAACCATTATTATCATTTATCCCCTCATAGGGATTTTAACTTATATGGAGTCTCATAAGGTTTCAAATACACCTCATCAAATTTCCACTTTACCTTAGGATGTTTTCCAATTTGACTTGGTTGTAGATGACCATCTCAAGATGAGCCTTGCATTGAATTATTGGCTAGGACCTCACTCTCATGTCACTATCTTCCTCCAAGTTCAATGAAATTATTTTATATACCAAGATTATTTTATAAAATTTTCAAACATAACTATACCCTTTTCTATTATTAGGCTTAAGACCCATTGTCTATTGTCACAGAGTAACTTGTAGGTGCCCATAGGGTATCAAGATTGTGTGTTAGGGCTTAAGAATTCCATCATTTCATCTTTCCATTATGTTTAAATTTATATAAAAAGGAACTTGATTTACATTATGCATTTATGATCTATATGTTTCTTAAGACACTTTCAAACTAACTTGTCACTTGCTCTTCAAGTACATAATCTGTACAACTATTGTAATTGCTCTCTTAGACTATCAACTCATTCTATTATCCTCTTGACTAGTCTTGTAACTTGGTATTCTATTAAATGAGTTATATCACTTGTAATGGTTTTGGGATCTCCATATTTTATAAATTATTTTGATGGTTTGTCATTGATTTGGTCTAAAATGTGGACCTAAAGGCTTAGGGCTTGTAGGTCACTATGGACTATTTAGGTCTACATAGTCAGCTCCTTGAGCTCTTGAGTTCTGAGCCTTTCACCCTATCAAACCATTACATACTTAATATCACCCTTTAAATTTATCACAATATCAAGACCATTCATTTCATCTTCAAATCACACTAATAACTTAGATGGACCTGTAGGTGCTTATGATTGTATGCACACTTTTGAAAGCAACTCCCTTGTTTTTCAACCATCTGCATTGTATTACTTTTCCTTAAGAATATTTTATCCTATAGATATTTTTCAGTAGTCATGGAAACTTATTACCAAACATTATTCACTCCTTCATACCTATCCTTTGGGTATATGGACTATATACAGACTATGCAGTCTTGAGCATTGACAATGGAGTCTCTTGATGGTGCATCATGATTTTGATGATATTTTTGTGTTTAAATAAGGTTTTATTTACCTCTCCATGTTATCCATACATTCTTAACATGGATTTGGGTCTTTGAACACATGTTGATAGACTTGAAGGCCTATAAGTGCTTGGGGCACTTCCTCAAACTTGCTTAAGGTGTAAATCTGGATCATATTCCCCATTATTCAATAAAATAATAGCTCAAAAGTGTATATATTGTTGATCAATGATGATATTCATTGTTACTCAAACAAAAATGAATTTCAAACCTAGAAAGGCCATCCAAATATCGTACAAGTCTCTCAAGAAGCAAGTCACTTGGAGATTATGGAGAAAAAGAGCCATTTCAAACAAAACACATGAATTCTATGGATTTTAAGTATATTCCATGAGTGATATAGTTTTATAAACCTGTAAGAGTGACCACTATGAAGAGAGCAAGATCCACTGGAACAACCTTTATACCAAGACCTTCTTCTCTCAAGTAAAATACTTCATGTAGATGATTTAACTGATCAAAACATAATTAAAATGAGCTCCAATACCTATAAAAACCACCCTCAAAATAATTCCTCTCCATCTCTTTCTAATATTGAGAAACAAGTGCAAAAATAGACCCCTCTTGGATGCATAAGCCATAGTGACCTAATGTCACTCTTAGTGATTGTTCATAAATAATAGGCTATCATTATTCAAAATAATGCCACTAATTTTAATCTCATTAGGACCTCTAAAAATTTTTAAATTTCATCTCCTAACTCTCTCTCTCTCTCCTAGCCATACCATCCACTTCAATTTTGCCTTTCTAAGCTTGTGAAGGTAGTGTTGGAGGAGAAAAGGTGTCTAGAGTATCAATTCGAATTAAAAATTGGTCCAAATTTGGGACATTATGTGAGGGATCCCAATAGACACTTCTAAACCATTTATAATTTATCATTGATCCTCCAAGGTTGTACAAGTGCCCAAAGTTCTTGAAAATGCCATTTTTCCTATTTGGGGAGTTGAAACTACAATTTTATCAATACCTAACTAAAATTGAACATTTTCTTACCCCTATCTGACACTAATGTTTTTTAGAATATCTGATTTGTTGCCAGAATCTGGATAATGCGAATGCAATGGAAACGTGATCACACGAGATGAAGCTAGTGCACATCACATAGATGCTAAAGCAATTTAAAATTATACAAGAAGATAAATTGCACAAGACAAATAGGAGAAAACCCAATATCTGATTAACATGAGATGGCCAAAGTGAAGAATACATATAGGAGAGAACGTAAGTAACTCTTCCACAAAAGGTGGTCAAGGCACCCCAAGAATAGACTGTAACTCCTCCATGAAAGGTGGTGACAAGGTGCTAAGAATAGAGAAGTAACTCCTATCAAGGGAGTTACTTATGACATTCTTATGACACCTATGACACATATATGACACACATCTCCACATAAGCTAGCCTATCCCACGAATGTAGCAAAACTCCATGTATGCATAAAAAATAATTTTTCTAATTAAATAATAGGGAAAAATAAAAACCTACACTAATACCCCCCCATAAGTGCAGCTTAGGTGGGTAGTGTGGAAATATAAAATGGGTCCCAGCAACTAGGCCTGATGAGGTACCCATGTACAAATGCAATCTCCCATAAGATAGAGAAAAGGAGAAAACCTATAGGAAAAAAATCCCCCCCCCAAAAGAGAGACATAAAAAAATGAAGAGGCTAGTGCCCCCCAAAGATGATGCTACTACAGATGTGGACCGCACCCCAAGAAGAGCTTGTAGATGAATGAACTTGCTCTTAGTGAAAGTTTTGGTGAAGATGTCTGCAACCTACTATGAATACTGGCAAAATATCAAGTCAATGACTTGACTATGAATAAGCTCCCAAATGAAATGCATGTGAATCTCTATGTGCTTGGTTTGCTGGTGTTGAACTAGATTCCTACAAATTTGAATGGTACTCTAGTTGTCACAATAAATGATGGTGGGCTACCTGATAGGAATGCCAAACTCAAAAAAATCCCCTGAAGCCAAATAGCCTTAGTAGCTGAATTAATAGCTCCCCTGTACTCTACCTTTGTGGATGATATAGCAATAGCATTTTGCTTCTTTCTAGACCAACTGATAGGACTAGAACCTAGAGAGAAACTATAACCAGAAGTGGACTTGCGAGTCTATGAATCACTAGCCGAGTCTGTGTTGGGGATCAACCAACAATGGATTACACTTGTGAAAGCAATAAACATGAAAATAAATCAGATAGATAAGTAACTGAAATGATAAATAGCACAGAACAAGATATACAAGAAAACACCCTAAAAACTTGTATTAAAACTCTTTACAATAGGAATACAATTGAAGAAACTTCGTTCTTCCACACCTCTCTCAGATGCACACAAGATCTCTCACTAGATCTCTATTCCTTAAGAGCTCTCTCTCAAGTACACTCAAATCCAACAACCTGGATTGATGCAACTCAGTACTTTCCTTCAAACATTTACAATGTTCTACTCTTACAGTTCAACTCTCATACTAAGCTAAGAAGATCTTTCCTACATATAGAAATAAGAAACTTGAGCATGCTCTTACAACAAATAGTTAAGCCACTTCAACAAGGGCTCTAAAAATAATATTGCTAACAATAGAGACGCGAGCTTGAGTCTACAACTCAAACTCATCATGCAAACACTCGCTTCTGTCCTCAAAAATCGCTTTCTGGACACACAGGTAACCGACGTTGGTTCCTGCCTGTTCGCCTGTGACCGTCGCCGGCCGACCCTACTGCCGACATCGGCACCTCTGTAACTGCAACTGACCGATGTCAGTCGCTCCTAATCGATGCCGGCGTCTGTGTAGACCCGAGCCTATTTGAGTTTGCTCCTTGGTGAAGCTTTTAGCTCCACACCCTAACAATCTCCCACTTGGAGATAAACCAGCTGCACCAGTACCTGTACAGCAACATCTTCTAGCTCCTCCATCTTCAACTCAATCATGAAGACCAATAGAAGTTGAATGAAGATTCAACTTCTCCTTAGTAACTGGCTTTGTTAGCATATCAGCAGGATTCTTGTCTGTATGGATCTTCTCCAGCTTCAACTCACCATCTTCCAATACCTGCCGTATGAAGTGGTACCTTAGCTGTATGTGCTTGGTTCTTGAGTGAAAAGCTGAGTTCTTAGCCAAATGGATTGCACTCTGACTGTCACTATACAATTTGTAACTTCCATGCTCCCTTCCAAGCTCTTCCATGAACCGATTCATCCATATCATCTCCTTGCTAGCTTCTATAGCTGCAATGTACTCTGCTTCTATAGTTGACAAGGCTACAACCTTCTGCAACTTAGATATCCAACTAACTGCTGTTCCACCTACAGTAAAAACATAACCTGTGGTGCTCCTCCTGCCATCCAAATCACCCGCCATATTTGAATCTACATAACCATGTAGAGAAGTATCTGAACCTCCATAGCACAAGTGTCTACTGCTGGTTCCTCTCAGATATCTAAGGATCCATTGAACTGCCTTCCAATGTTCCTTACCTGGATTGGCCATATACTTGCTTACTACTCCCACTACTTGGGCGATATCCGGTCTAGTACACACCATTGCATACATAAAACTTCCTACCGCGGAAGAATATGGAACCTTACTCATGTACTCTACCTCATCATGTGAATTAGGACATTGTTCTTTACTCAACTTAAAATGTCCAGCCAAAGGTGTGCTTACCGGTTTAGCATCCTGCATATTGAACCGTTTCAACACCTTGTCCACATAATCCTCCTGAGACAATATCAACCTATGATTTTTCTTGTCCCTCTTAATGCTCATGCCAAGGATTTTATTTGCTGCTCCCAAATCCTTCATAGCAAACGTTTGAGCTAATTTTACCTTAAGCTCAGAGATATCCTGCATGTGAGATCTTGCAGCCAGCATATCATCTACATACAACAATAGAATAATATATCTATCATTATCAAATCTCTTAAAATATACGCAATGGTCGGATTGACACCTACTGTAGCCATGCTCAGTCATAAACCTGTCAAATTTTAAATACCATTGCCTAGGAGCTTGCTTGAGGCCATACAAGCTTTTCTTCAACCTGCACACTAATTTCTCCTTACCCTTGACCTCAAAACCTTCTGGCTATTCCATGTAAATTTCCTCATCTAAATCTCCATGAAGAAATGTTGTCTTAACATCTAGCTGCTCAAGATGCAAATCCTCAAAAGCAACCAAAGACAATACAACCCTTATAGAAGTCATTTTAACAACAGGAGAAAAAATCTCACCAAAGTCGATACCTGGCTTTTGTGCAAATCCTTTCACAACCAATCTGGCCTTATATCTCATCTGTCCATCCTCACCTTCTTTCAACCTGTAGGTCCATCTGTTCTTCAGTGTTCTCTTACCAGCTGGCAATTCAACCAAATCCCATGTTTGGTTCTCTCTTAAGGACTCCATCTCCTCAACCATGCTACGCTCCCACTTACTCCTGGACTCCACCTGTAATGCTTCTTCAAAACTCTCTGGTTCTCCACCATTGGTTAGCAATAAATAATATAAGGAAGGAGAATATCTAATTGGAGGCTTACTTACCCTTTCAGACCTCCTGATGGGTGTCTTGGACTCGTTCTCAACACGCTGTCCACCCAAATTTTCTGACAGTGACCAACCTCGGCCACCTGTAGACCTGTTACTGGCTGACGCCGGTTCTTCCTGGCCGATGCTGGTGCCTGGTCTGCCGACGTCAATCTCTGTGTGACCGACATTAGTTTCTGTACTGTCGACGCTGGTTCCTAACTTGCCGACGTCGGTCTCTGTGTTTTCCTGTAAGTGATTATTTCTTTTTCCTACGAGCTCATTTTGGACCATAACTTCGTCCAATTCACCACTGCTCTGCCCAGATTGATCTAGCTTCCTTATCTGATCACTATACATCACTCTTTCATTGAAAACAATGTCATGGCTCCTAATTACCTTGTTAGTTACTAGATTCCAAAATCTGAAACCAAAATCATCTGAGCCATAGCCAATAAACGTGCACCTCATAGACTTAGCATCAAGCTTCTTTCTATTTTCCTTATCTATGTGCACAAAGGCTTCACAACCAAAAACTTTGAGATATGAGAGATCTACCTTTTTACCTATCCATGCCTCTTCTGGAATTCCACCATCCAGAGCTGTAGAGGGTCCTCTGTTAATCAGGTACACTGCGGTGTCAACTGCTTCTGCCCAAAACTCTAAGGGCAACCCTGCATGCAATCTCATACATCTTACACGCTCCATAATAGTTATGTTCATCCTTTCAGCAATACCATTCTACTGAGGTGTCCTTGGAACCGTCCTTTGCCTACAGATTCCGTGAGTGTAACAATACCAGTTAAACTTAAGACTGCAGAACTCACCGCCATTATCAGATCTCAAGCACTTTAATCTTCTGCCTGTTTCATTCTCAACCATGGCTTTCCAAATCTTAAAAGTCTTAAAAACATCAGATTTATTTTTAATACAGTATATCCATACCTTTTTTGTGGCGTCATCTATGAATGTAACATAGTACCGTGATCCGCCAATAGAGGCTACCTGAGCCGGTCCCCACACGTCTGTGTGAACAAGCTGTAACTTCTGCCTTTTCTTAGTAGACCCAGTCTTGAGAAAACTAACCCTTTTCTGTTTTCCAAATACACAATGCTCACAAAATTCTAGATCCATACTTTTCAAATCTGAAAGCATACCTTTAGACTTAAGAATTGACATCCCCTTCTCACTCATGTGGCCAAGCCTTGAGTGCCACAATTTAGCATCCACATCTGAAGTAGATAAAATTGAAGGAGATTTGTTAGTAACACAATTACACAAGTAGAGAGTACCTTCTCTCTTACCTCTGGCCATAACAAGTGCACCCTTGGTCACCTTCCAAGAATCTGCTGTGAGAGTTACTGTACAACCCTCATCACCTAGCTTACCTGCAGAAATCAAATTTCTCTTCAAACTAGGAACATGCATCACATCTCTCAACACCCATGTGTTGCCATTCTGCATCTTCAGCTGCACTTTACCTTTGCCAATAATCTTACAAGGCTCATCATCCCCTAAGTACACTATTCCAAAATCTCCATGGATATAGTCACTGAAATATTCTCTGTTAGGGGTAGCATGGAAAGATGCACCAGAATCTAATACCCAAGATTCTATATTATTATGCAAAGAGAAAATAAGAGCATCCTGTGCAATACCTGCAACCTTTGTCTCTTCCTTTCCTTCGTGCTGATTCTCCTCCTTAGGCTTTGACCAGCAATCTCTGCTTATGTGCCCCAACTTTCCACAGTTCCAGCATTGTGGCCTTCTGCCATTCCTGGATTTGGATCTGCCTCTTCCCTTAGACTTAGATCTTGATCTCCTCTTGCTCTTTTCTTTTTGCCTTCCCCTGCTCTCGAGATTTAAAGCGTTCCCAGATGTCTCTTATGTGCTTTTCCTATGAATTTCCTCATTCAAGATAACACTAACCACGTCCTCTACTTTTAAAATATTCGAAGCAGAAGCAGTATTAGAAACTGCCATTACCAAGCCATGACAGCTTTCAGGCAAAGAACATAATATTAAAAGAGCCTTTATTTCATCTTCAAATACAATATTGACATAACTTAACTGATTAACAATACCATGGAAATCATTCAGGTGATTAGAAACAGATCCACCTTCTTGCATATGCAAATTAAATAACTGCTTCATTAAATATACCTTATTTGAAGCGGAGGGTTTTTCATACAAATTTGCTAGTATAGTCATTAACTCTACCGTAGTTTTTGCCTGTGACAAATTAGATATCACAGTAGAGGCCAGACTCAGTCTTATAGACCCAAGAGCCTTTCTGTCAAGAACTTCTCATTCTTCATCCTCGATGTCCTTGGGCTTCTTTGCTATCCCACCTAACGGTAAGTAAAGATCCTTCTGATACGGATAGTCCTCTATCTGCATTCTCCAGTGTTGATAGTTCTTGCCATTAAACTTTTCCATTCTCAACTTACTTTCTTCTGCCATTGCTTCTCCCACTCAAACAGAAATCCCTGCAGAAACCCCTGTGAGCAACCTGTAATCCAAACACACTACACAGATCTGAACCACCTGTTAGTGAACCTGAGCTCTGATACCACTTGTTGGGGATCAACCAACAATGGATTACACTTGTGAAAGCAATAAACGCAGAAATAAATCAGATAGATAAGTAACTGAAATGATAAATAGCACAGAACAAGATATACAAGAAAACACCCTAAAAACTTGTATTAAAACTCTTTACAATAGGAATACAATTGAAGAAACTTCGTTCTTCCACACCTCTCTCAGATGCACACAAGATCTCTCACTAGATCTCTATTCCTCAAGAGCTCTCTCTCAAGTACACTCAAATCCAACAACCTGGATTGATGCAACTCAGTACTATCCTTCAAACATTTACAATGTTCTACTCTTACAGTTCAACTCTCATACTAAGCTAAGAAGATCTTTCCTACATATAGAAATAGGAAACTTGAGCATGCTCTTACAACAAATAGTTAAGCCACTTCAACAAGGGCTCTAAAAATAATATTGCTAACAATAGAGATGCGAGCTTAATTCTACAACTCAAACTCATCATGCAAACACTCGCTTCTATCCTCGGAAATCACTTTCTGAACACACAGGTAACCGACGTCAGTTCCTGCCTATTCGCCTGTGACCGTCGCCGGCCGACCCTACTGCCGACGTCGGCACCTCTGTAACTGCAAATGATCGACGTCGGTCGCTCCTGACTGATGCCGGCATCTGTGTAGACCCGAGCCTGTTTGATTTTGCTCATTGGTGAAGCTTTTAGCTCCACACCCTAACAGTCTAAATTTGTATGTCTAACCAAGTCAACCTCTATGCTAAATCTATAATTAATCCTGTATCTATGTGAACCCTATATTTAATGCAAGATCCTCTTAGCTACTTTCCAATGTAGCTCATGAGGTTCCTGCATAAATCTGGAGACAAGTCCCACTGTATATGATATGTTAGGCCTAGTGTGAGTCAAGTAGATGAGACTACCAACAAGTTGTCAATATCTAGTGGCATCAACCAATGGTGAAGAATAGTTAGCTTCAAGCTTAACTCCTGATATAAATGGAGTCAGAGATGGCTTGTAATTATCCATGTGAAACTGTGCCAATAAGTCAAGATCATACTTAAGATATGCAAGAGAAATCCCTAAATTTGACTGTCAGATCTTAATGCCAAGGAAGTAGTGTAACAAACCCAAGTCTATCATGTCAAATCTATCCTGGAGAGATGCCTTCACCACTGTAATAGCTGATGAAGAACTCCTGGTGATCAAAAGGTCATCAACATATAGAACTAAAATTAGGAGTGAATCATCCTACCGCAAGAAGTAGACATTGGGGTTAGAATGACACATAGTGAAACCCACTGTGAGAAGGAAGGAATCCATCTTGGCATACCAAGCTCGAGGGGCCTATTTGATGCCATAGATAGATTTCCTAAGTTTGCATACTAAGGAAGAATCCTAAATAAATCTTGATGGCTACTCCATGTAGATTTCCTCCTCTAGGTCTTCGTGAAGAAAGGCACTCTTCACATCCATCTGGTACACATCCTAACCATGTGATGTGGCAATAGCCATGTTAAGTCAGATAGAATTCATCATTGTAATGGGTGCAGAGGTCTTTAAGTAGTCAATGCCTGCCACCTATGAGAAACCCTTGGCGACCAATCACACCTTATACTTATCAACTGACCCATCTTCTGCAAACTTGGTCTGATATATACACCTACATCAAACCATATTTCTTCCCTTAGGAAGTGAAGTCAAATCCCAAGTGTGATTTTTGATTAAGGAAGAATATTATTCCTACATAACACTATCCCACTCAGGTACCCCTGATGCCTCTCAAAAAGTCTGTGGATCTAAAACTGAAGCAAAGAAGGCATGTGGGTCTCGCTGAAAATCCCCCTAGTATGTATGTCATCTGCGGGATCTCTAGCCCAAGTGCTAGCACTCTCAAGTGTCTGTCTAGCCCAAAGTGGCCCAAAAGTGGGTGATTCAGGTGCTAAATCCTCATCCTCTAACTGACTAGAGGTGGATTACTCTACATCACTATCCTCACTATATGAACTTTAAGAAGAAGAAAATGTCTCTAGCTCAAGAACCTACTATGGCTAATCTAAATCTGATGAGGAATCATCATGAAGAAGTAGATCTAATGAGGGAGAAGAAGCACCAAGTGTTGAGTCTCTAGGACTCTCTTGAAAGTGGACACTTCTCTCAATGAACAACTCATGAGTGATCAGGTCTAGAAGGTGATACCTCTTAATACCATCTAGATATCCAACAAAGATGCAAGGCTTAGACTGAGATTCCATATCTTTACATTTATTTTTTGGTATGCAGGCCATGGTTGGGGATCTAAAAACCCTAAGGTGCTCAACATCAGGTTTCCTTTTATGCCAAGCTTTAAAGGGTGTTATCCCTTTCAAAGCTTTGTGAGGAACCTTATTTTGAATGTAGAAAGCATAATTGGTGGCTTTAGCCTAGTACTATGGTGCTAAGAATTTGGAGTGAATCATATAGCTACCCATCTCTTTCAAGAACCTATTTTTGCATTTTGTAACCCCATTCTGTGAAGGACTGTAAGTGACTGTGCACTGCAAATCAATCCCCTCTATGGTGTAAAATTGCTCAAACCTGTTACTGACATACTCCCCTCCATTAACAGTTTGAAGAACCTTGATGGATTTCTCACTTTGTTTCTCAACAAGAGCCTTGAAGTCTAGAAAATTTTCAAACACTTCAGACTTTTGTTTGAGAAAATATATCCAAGTGTACCTAGAGAAATCATCAATGAAAGTGAGGATGTACTTGGCCCTTGTGAAAGATGGTTTGGGAAAGGGTCCCAATACATCACTGTGGACTAACCCCAAAGGTTATGAAGCCCTCTAAGCTTTGCCTTTGTCAAATTTTGCTTCAGGATGCTTCCCAAGGGAGCACCCCTCGCAAAGTCCTTTTTAGAATTGGACACGAGGCAAGCCAATGACCATGTCATTTTTGCAAAGTTGTTCAAGGTAGCGGTAGTTAAGGTGGCCAAACCGCTCATGCCATAGTTTTCTAAATCCATCTAAATGAGTCAGAAATGATATTGGAGAAGAATCAAGTGTAAAATGTGAGAAGGTGTATAACCTGGCTTGGTGATCTGCCCTACCCATGCCACTGTAGTATCACTATGTAATTCCCTGATAGCCACTGAACTTGGTGAAAACTCAACTCTCATCCCTGACCAATGTGAGTGATTTGGTACACTAATAAGAGATTGGTTGAAAGAGAGGGAACACTTAGAACATTATTGAATGTTCCTCCTTCCATTTCAACTGACCCTCTCCCTAAAACAGAAAGTGATGTGTCATCACCCAAACTAATTGAAGTCATGCTACAAGGCTCTAAAGATGAAAACTCAACTAGTGAAGAACCCATGTGGTGAGAAGCACCTAAATCAATGACCCATGATGTTTTAAAAGTTATAGTTGCTATAAGGGCCTTTCCCTTTTCTTTCTCCTTACCCTTGCCTTTTGCCTTGGTAGTATCTTGGGTAGATGAATTCTGCTTGATGGACTCAGGAACACCTATGTTGTGCTTCTCTAGAAGATGAGTTAGGTGATCTATTTTTTTCTTCATGAATTTGTGTTCATCATGCCCTATCTTCTTAAAATAGTCAAACTTAACCTTCTCCTTCTTAGGTTTAGCATTGGAGGAGGAAGACTCAATGTTGTTTTTGGTAGGATTGTTTTCTTTCTTCTTTTCCTGGTCCTTGTTCTTTTTCTTCTTATCCTTTGTTGAAGTCTTGTCTTTACCATTTCCAGTTATCAAAGCTTGGGGTTGAGTAGACTTCATTATACCCATTTAAATTATCTTATCTTGCTCCCTAGTCAAGTCGGTAATTAATGAATCCAAAGAAGGCATTTTCCATGTATTGCCAAGGGCACTTTTTGTGGCATGGAAAGTGGAGACAAAGACTGAATAGCTTGGACCTAACTTTGTGAGAATAGAAAGAATGATTTGATAATATTTTTTATCTATCCCTCATTCTTTCAATTACAATCTAAGGGCCTTAAACTTAGTGAATAAGTCTTGTAGGGTATCAAAGTTGCTAGGACTTAGGCTTATGAGTTCATTTTCGAGCTCATGACCTCTCATCTCATCAAGCTTCCCAAATAAGAGTTCTAAGGTGTCCCATATGTCTTTGGGAGTCTTGGAGGTTTCTAAATGGAAGATAAGTTATGGAGACATGGACAAGCTCAGTAATCCATAGGCTTCATCACTACGGTTGTACCACTTAACTTTTTCAGCATCAGTGCTTGGTTTTACTTCAGTAGCCATGGTGATCCTATACAACCCTTTGCTTCTAAGAATGATTGAAATTTTAACCTTACATTCATGATATTTTAAGGGTGTTATGGGTTTAAGTTGAAAATAATCCATTTTAAACTAAATTGAGGTGAATTTGTGTTGATTGCAAGTTGTAAAATTATGCAGAAAGGAGAATGAAAGCAAAAATTGCAAGTGCTGAAAAGCAATCACACCCCCCTAAAATGTTGAGTGCCCCCCCCAAATATGAAATATCATGCTCAAAATATATTGGGCTTAGCCAAAAATGTGTCTAAGAGTAATCAGTGCAAGACTGTAAGCAAACAGGACGTCGGACTCAACCAAAAATGCATCCCGAGAGACCCAAATTTTTGGCACTTTATAAACTAGTGCATTTTTTACAAATAACAAGCCTAAACTATGGATAATTAAATTACAAACACTTTTACAAAAAATGGTACCCAAATCTGAGCTACCGTTTGCAAGATATTAAAGATTCAATTTTCTCATAAACTAGTGTTTTTGCAAAAAAAACACTAAAACATTTTTATAATACCTGTTTTGAGAGAGAAAGTGGCCTTTCAACCACTCATTGGACTCGGCCTAGAGTGAGGAATCCAAAGGAGGTTTGTGTGAAGGATAATTGGCCTCTTGCCAACCCAGGCCTCACCCTTCATCTTTGACAGGCAAAGATACAAGTTTAAATCTAAACCCCCAAATTATCAAATTGTCTAAAATACTTAATATTTAGTAAAATTGACTACTTTTTATTTTAACAAGTCAATTTTAACTAAAAATAATAAAGCAAGAGACAGAATGAAATGGAAGGCCAAGTATATAATGGCCCACATGGGATGCCAAGCAAGGAAGGGGTGCCATTTTCAAAAAAATAGTTCTGATTTTGCTAGGCAGAAAAAAGATATTGAATTTGTAGACCTCTCAATGCACAGCAACAAGTGGAAATCACAGAAGAGAAGAGACAAGTTTTAATTACAATGCATAGTAGAGAAGAGATAGAGTTTTAGTTTCAATGCATAGCAGATAGTGTTAATCACTACCTCACTATGCACCTATGCATTGGACTCCGTACAGCTTCATTTTGCCTTGCTAGAGTCATACTCCATGCATATCTCACCCTATTAGATGCCCCACATCGACCTCCACATGTAGATGTGCTTCCTAGAGAGCTACCCTAAGCTAAAAATGGCATCTAAGAATAGAAACTAGATGTGCAGAGATCTCTCTTTTCCTGTAGAATGACCAAAAAAAAGAATTCCATTGCCTTTGTTGAAGCCACAACAAATCTATACAAGATGTCTTAGCAAATTTTAACTCAGATATCTAAAGGGAGATTTGAATGAAACTCAACAAAAGTAATTTTTTTAATATATTTCCGTATAGATTTGCATGAGTTTTAAAGAAACTCTACCAAAACTCTCAAATGCAACCGAGTTAAATAAAAAAACTACTAAGAAATCAAAGTAAGAATTTTAGAATAAACTACTAGCATAACCAGACACACGATTACCAGGGTTGCTCTGATACCATATCGGAGTTATTGCTAAAATTTGGATAATGTGAATGCAATGGAGATGTGATCACATGAGATGAAGCTACTGCACATCACATAGATGCTAAAGCAATTTGAAATTATACAAGAAGATAAATTGCACAAGACAAATAGGAAAAAACCCAATATTTGATTAACATGAGATGACCAAAGTGAAGAATACATATAGGAGAGCACGTACGTAACTCCTCCACAAAAGGTGGTCAAGGCACCCCAAGAATAGACTATAACTCCTCCATGAAAGGTGGTGACAAGGTGCTAAGAATAGAGAAGTAACTCCTATCAAGGGAGTTACTAATGACATTCTTATGATATCTATGACACATCTATGACACACATCTCCACATAAGCTAGCCTATCCCACGAATGTAGGAAACTTCCATGTATGCACAAAAAATAATTTCCCTAATTAAATAATGGGAAAAATAAAAACCTACACTAATATAGAATCCCTTTTAAATTTCCTCTTCTTGAGTCAGAATGTCTTATTCCTCTATATGGGCCAAAAGGTGGCCAAACTAACATTTTTGGCATTTTGGAGTCAAATAAAGGTTAAATAATGATATGATGACATTAATTACATTCAAATAACATTTTATAATGACTTTGAAACATATTAAACCTTTGACCAAGTTTTACACAATAAGACCTTGTGATTGACCTCTTGGACAAGATAAGTGTTGATAAGACTAGAACTTAGACAAGGCTAAAAAAGGGAAAACATGACCATATGAGATTCTCTAGAACCAATATAAACCATGACCACTCCATGAAATTTTCATTTTAGATATGTTTACCTCTTTTGGCTTGTGTTTAAGATTTGGTCAATAATTTGGAGATTCACATGGGTATCCTACCTATAATTTTAATGGATCAGTAGCCTTATCCTTCCATTAGGAAATGGGGTTAGTTTAAAAGTACAAATTTACACCTACCTTAGAAACAAAGTAAAAATAGATGACAAGAAAATAAACATAACACCAAACATGTGTCTAAAGACACTTATAGGAAAAAACACACAAGGAAAACAAAACAAACACATGTGCATGAAGCACTTAGGGAACTCAAAATCTACTCTAATATGCAAAAAGATAAACTGACCTCAATAACATAAATTCAAGTATATCCCATTGACTAGGATACCCAATTCTTCTCCATTTATTATTTCTAATTGAAAGACAATATTTTCCTTGAAAGTAATTATGACATAAGTTCCACTCTATAATACATCAAACTTGGTATGCTTACTAGGTTTGGCTCTATTAGTATCCCACTTTAAGATGATATCTCCTTGATATATTCTTTATATGGCTCTCTTGTCAAAGTTTCTCTTCATTTTTGCTTGGTGACTTTCCAAGGTAAGCATAACTTGATTTCTTGTCTCCTCTAGGGCCATTAGTTCTACCCATCTTATCTCCATAGGATCATTCTCCATCCTCTCAAGCCGATGTGCCAATTCAAGAGTTGGTAACTCAAGTTAAATAGGTAACCTATATTCTCTCCCATAAATAATCATATAAGTATAATTTCCAATGTCAATATTGGGAGTGATCCTATCATCCCAAAGGGTTGTCTTCAACTTAGTATGACAAAAACTTTGATTGTCCTCTATAGTTTTCTTCATAAATTATTGTCAGTGGACTCAAATAGACCATTTCCTCAAAATAGTAAGTTGAGGAAGTACTCAAATAGATTCTATGTTGTAGATCCCATTCCATTGTTTTCAATCCACTGAAAGCCATATCATTATCAAAAATTATAGTTGTAGGCACTCTAAACCTTATTACTATGCTCTCATAAAAGTAAAGAACTAAATTTTAATTAGCCTATATGAGAGCCACTGCCTATACCCACTTTTATAAATAGTCTATGGCTATAATGACCCATTTGTGACCACCACTAGATGGAGGATTAATCATTCCAATGAAATCAAGCCCCCATTGCATGAATGGTTGTTTAACCTAAATTGGATGAAGATGAAAGGATGTAATTATTTATTTAATTTTAAAAAGTGCACAATTTTGACACCCCTTAACTCAATCATGTGTATTCTTAAATATATTAGGTCAATATTAAACATCCCTCATTATTTTTATAGTTACAATTCTAGGTGCAAAGTGACCTCCTATTGGTCCATCATGGAATTATTCAATAATTTTCTTGACCTGATATATTTTAACACACCTAATTAATATCCCATTAATATCCTTCCTAAATAATAATCCATCCACAAGGACATAGGGGATTGATTTCAATCTAAAGTATCTCCTTTTATCTTGATCTAAACCTTTAGGACACTCACTTGTTTGAAGGAATCTCACTATTTCTTGTGTCCAACTTAGAGGAGATGAAGTTGTAAATGTACTAGGATCTTCTTGTAATGCTAAAACCACTTCTTATTTATTTAATTTTGATGCTAGGTGTTCACACAACCCTCTTCCTCTTACAATATTGGTGGAAGTTATCTCTACATCATATTCCATCACTTTGGTTATCCACCCAGTTTTATTTTCATTAAAATCTTTGTTCAAGAGGAAGTATTGTATGTTTGGGTGAGATACCATAGCATGAATCTTGTTATTGGACACCATATGTCTAAATTTATTGAGACTTCTTATCACATCCAACACTTACTTCTTAACATAGGTATACCTTTCTTCATAATCTTCAAGTCCTTGACTAAAAAAGGCCATGGGTTTCTCAAGTCCATCCTTTTATTTCATCAACATGGAAGATATTGTATTATTATTATCAAAATCATACAAGAATAAATCCTTAGATAAATCATGATTGATTAGTGTAGGTTCTTGAGCAATTGCTTATTTAATGGCCTTAAAATAGGTCTTCCCTCCTTTGGTCCATTATAAATCTTGGAGTTTCTTCAACATGACTATTATTGGCTTCATAAGAGTAGAAAAACTAGGTATTAACCTTCTCACAAATTTAATCTTCCCAATGAAACTTTGTAAATCTTTCTTATGATTAGGTAGTGACAAAGCTAGAATGGCTTCATCCTTATTAGGATCAATATTAAGTCCATCCTTAGAAACAATATGTCCAAGTAGATTACTTTCATAAAAAAAAAACAGACACTTATTTAGGTTAATACACACACCATATTGCCTACAACTTTCAAAAATCTATCTTAGATGCTTCAAATGATCACTTGCATTCTTGGAGAAACTTGTTATGTCATCATGATATATTAACACTATGTCATTTATCAAACCTTGGAAATCCATGACAATGGCCTATTGTAATGTATCACCTACATTAGATAGCCCAAATTTCATTTTTTTGTAGGAAAATGTCCCCCATTTTGTAGTAAAGGTTGTCTTGTTTTGACCTTCCTAATTGACCAACACTTGGTTATACCCCGAATAGCCATCTAAGAATGAAAAATGTTATGATCCATCCACCACTTGAAGTATTTGTTCCATTGAAGGTAGAGGATAGTGATCCTTAAATGAGACTATATTAAAATATATAAAATCCACACACAACCTTATTTCACCACTCTTATTTCTCATTGGTACAATATTGGCAACCCATAAAGAATGCTTGATAGGAAAGATAATCTTTGACTCAATCAACTTGGTTAATTCCTTTCACATGAGCATATCCACCTTAGGATCAATTGGCATTTGTCTTTACCTCAAAATTTTATAATTTTAATCAAGTTATATATTGTGTTTAACTAATGAAGGATCAAACCCTTTGAGATCACTATACTCCCAAGCAAAGACATCTACAAATTCTCTACATAACTGAATGAATGATGTCTTTTATTCTTGTGTACATACCTTCTCAATCATTAGTAATTTGTATTTTAATATGTATAATCTCTCATGATTCTCTTACTTTGCAGATATACTTACTTTTTTTTTTCCTCATTTGATCACTGTCATTAAATATACTTTCACGAGTCACCAACCCTTTAGGCAACTTGTTAGATCTTAGTTGTATAATTTGTTACCAATAATGATGTTACAATTTGGATTTATTTTTTGAAGATAAATTATCCTCATATTTTAAGAAACATTATATTTATTTTTCACTTTCAAACAATTTCCAATTTACATCATTATCTATTATGGAAGGCCTTAAAACTACCATGATGTATGACTACAATTTTGGACTCATGACATCATTTAGAATATCAAATTGTGCTCTCACTAAATTGAACCTATCATCATGTTTTTTTGATTCCCTTAGGACTGATTTTAAGTCAAAATCTTCAAAATCTTCAATAATTTCCCATAATCTATGCTAATATGACTTTAACAAGGTATTTTTTGATGCACTCTTACCTCTTACTTGATGCATAACTAGCTCACTATCTCCAACAGCTTGAACTTTCTTGATATATCTCTTCCTTTCCCATTTAATCCCATGAATAAGAACCTCATATTTGACTACATTTCAATCAAAACTAAATTTTAACCTAATATCTAAGTAGTACCTTTCATTTTATGGAGAGACAAGCATCATACAAGCACCTACACCATTATTACTTATTAAGCCATCAAAGAACATCTTCCACAAACCATCACCATCATCACTAGGTTTTAAAAGACAAGGTATGGTTGTACCTTCCTCATGTAAAAAATATATCCCAATCCAACTCTTCTATATGGATCAAACTCATTATTCTCATCACCCCCCCCCCCACTCATCTATAAAAAGATCAGGTATGCCATCCAATGGTGCATGTGGTTCTTGATTATTAGGTTGATATCCCTCATCAATAATAGTGCAATTCATGTTAGATGAATTTTCTACATAAGGATTCACATGAAACTTGGCTAAATATTTAGATTGTATAGTCACTTTATAACCATATCTAGTCATAAAAGCCATATAAGACCAATCTAAATTTAAGTACCCCCTAATCTTGATGATGAAGTCTCTTGACAAGCAAAGAGAAAAGTGAGCTAGCACATGAACAACTAATATATCTTGGGATATAGATAAATTTAGAAAATAATTAAGAGTCAATTTCAAACCTTTGATCATGACAACTATTTTGGTAGTTGATCCATCAAGTTGTAATACTCCCTTTAAATTTGGTTCATACTTCAACTTTAGCTTATCTACTACTTGCTTTGTCATAACTGAGCTACTTGCTCTACTATAAATTAGACAATTATGAACCAATTCATATCTAAAGATAATAGAGAGGAATAATTGAGGAATGTTATCTTTTCATTCATTTTTTATTGGTTGTCCATCCTTGGTCTTCACTTTATTGGTCAAAACTACCCCTCTTTCACTAGGTTGTCTAGATGATGTATTAAACTTGGAGAGATAATTTTGGAGAAAGTGTTTTTTTACTAGATATGGATAGTGTTTCCCATATTTGAATGCTTACATGAACCTTCTTCATTTGATCCATAATATTCATAGGAGAGTTTCCAACTTTAGGAGCCAAAACACTACCACTAGTTTGTGTCACTTGATTTGTAGGAACAGGTATAAAAGAATCTTTAACATTCTGAGTTTTATGGTTGATTTGATTCATAAAGGCTAAATTTTATGTACCAGATTCTTGGTATGCTTGAGAGATTACATTTGGACCACTAATTGTTCCTTGAAACTCCTCAACCACTCTCTTATTTGACCTTGTATTGGAAGCTATGGAACTTGGATCAACATTGAGATTTCTTGGAAGTTGATAGCACATGAGTATTCTTGATAATAGTTCAACATGGAATAATTTTATTAAGCATATTCTCCATTAGGCATTTCTTCTTTATTCATAGAATTCATTATTCTGTATTGAGACATATAGGCTTGATGGAATGCTTCATTTGCATAAGTGGAAGGGTCATGAGGTTGTTTCCTTGAAGGTTGTTCTCCATTATCTTGTACAATATTTTTTTGAATAGATAAAAGTTCCTTGGAAGTAGAAGGAGCATTGTGATTTTTTCCATTAGGTTTTCTTACTTGAGTTAGTTTCCCTTGTCCTTGGTATTGACCTTGAAAAGCTTATCTAAGAGCTTGATAGGATTGGTTAGGCTAGAAAAAACCTTGATAAGACCTCCATTATTGTTGTTTATTTGTTACCTCTTAAGATCTTGTATTTCTTCTCTAAGAGTCTTAATCACAACTTAATTTTCATTGTTTATTTGACTAGGGGTAGCTTGTCTAGTTTTGGTTGTGGGGATAGAATCAATGGTGGGTATGGGAGCTTGTACATTAGGAAACAAAGTCATGGGAGGCCTAGGATAAAGTTTTTCATTTTGTATCAAGTTTTTCTTAGATATTATGGTAATGTCATATGCATTTGGTATAGTATTCCCAACCATTGATTGAATTATAACACCAATATCACTATTCAAGGCCTTAAGATAGTAGATAAAATCATAGTTTTGGGTGGGTATTACTAGGATTGGTATTCTATCCCATGTTTTTTGAAACATAGAATTGAATTCTTGTATGGATTCATGAGGGGATTTATTTATGGTAGTCAATTAGTAGACCAACTACAAATGGTCACTTTTGTCTTCAAACCTCTTACTCAATTTATCTCCAAAATCATCCCATGAGTCAATTGAATTGAGAACTAATGTCTTATGCCATTCCAAATATTTTCCTTTAAAACTAATTTCAAATGAATTGATTACTACATTTCTTGTGTGATGTTTTCAAGGTTGTAAAAGTTGGCCATGTCTCTAATATGCTCAATGGGGGTAAGAGAAGTCTCTCTATTAAAGTAATGCACAATTTTGAGGGAATCAATTTAGATATCATCATATTTTTGAAGATTCAAAGGATAATCACCATTGAAGGAAACAAAGGGTATATTTATATCCATGTTATTAGCCTTATAAGAGCTTGGATAATCTAGAATAAAGAGCCTCCTTCTAGGTGACTTAGTGTATGGGAGAGTGTGAAGAAATATCTTTCTCTTATATGAATATAAAGTAAATTAAAGGAATTAAAAGTGGATGCCTTTTTCTTCAATTTTTTTCATCACCTTTGTCTTGAAAGTAGGCTCACTAGTTAATAACAAAGAGTTAAAAACCTTTTGGAGTCACCAAATGTTGCATGAACAAGATTGCTACTACTATAATAATGTCAAGACCAGTATCTATCTTGGATAGCCTCTTATATTTTGAATCCCACTACACATGATAGAATGGTTATAGCTCAAAATTTAACCCTATGATAGGGTGATTCAAGACTTCTCAACCTGAACTATCTAATGGGATTGACTCTAGGTTGTGGGTGACCTCTAAGTGAGTGAAACCTCTACATTTTGGGATAGCTCCCAAAATACAACACCTAGACTAATACTACACCACTTGATTCAAAATAGAAAATGTAAATAATAGTAATAATCTAACCAAATAACTTTGAGGTGATACACCAAACATGAAATCCACAACTTGTTAAATATGCACTATGAAATATCAACTTACAATCTGATTATGCTACTCTAAATAGCCCCTATCACGCTAGTGTTTCAATATGAAGGTTTATATGATTACATGAGTAATAGTATGGTTAACCAAGAGGTTTTAATGGAAACACTAATGAATTATAAATTCTCTAAACAAGCAAATAAATTAGAATACTTCATATGACCTGTAAAAGGCAACAAACTTGCATAAGACATGAAACATGAAGGACAAATGCAAAGGATATGACTATCACTAAACACTCATTATATGCAATCTAAATTTCATGATGCACATGAATTAATCCTATATTAGATAAGATAGAGCACACCTATACTTCTAATTGGGTATACACTTGCTAAGCAGAAGCATTACCAATATGGGGATCCACTAGACCCAATTAGGTGATCATGTGTATCACTTGTCACAACATATCATTCTAGGAAGGGTTCTAAATCCTATAGACTAAAAAAATCAGAAAACAACCCTAAAAGAGTCCTATGATTTGATATTTTACTTATGCTAACAAATAATAAAAGTAAACTAATATAGTGCATACCAAATCTTATGGCACAATGTGAGGGTTTAGATGCAAAGCAATCAAATATGTATAGGGAACTTCATATAAAGTAAGTATGAGTAACACCCCAATACATAGAATATAAAGAGGAATATTATTTGATCCAACACTTAAGATACTTCTATCTACTAAAAGAGAGGAGAACAAAGTTAGAATATACTTACCTAAATGTGAACCCATCATGATTCAATCTCTCCCTTGGTCAGTGGGGCTTCGTAAGAGGTTCTTATGGTTTATAAGGATCACTTTATTAGGCCAAAGCATCCAAGACCTATCCATAAGACTATATCATATAAAATAAGAAACCTAAGCTAAGATTACTCAATTATAATGGTGGAAGATCAAATTGTGAAGAATCATGAGTAAATAATAACTCTTGATTGTGTATTCAAATAATGATCAAAATGATCTTATATAGATGAGTACCTCACCCTAAAATCATTCAAAAATGTCAGTTGTGCGAGGTAAAACTATTCAACCTGGCACATTTTAGACTAATGTCTAAATTCTATGCTAGGTCAGTCGAAAGGTTAACAAACCTAAAGAGCTAAAGTGACCCTAAACTTTATTAGGTTGCCTGGTCGACCTAGTTTGTTGAGCAGGCCAAAAGGGTGCCAAGTAAGGAGTAGAAGGATAGAAAGAGGACAATACTAGAGGAATGTGAAAGGGAGGAGAAATATCTTAGGGAAAGGTTTTAGGATATGAATGTATTAGAAATTATATGTCAATAAGGGACAAAAATTTTATGAAGCACTAAAGGTCAGCCCACCCCTTTCTCAGTACACCCCTTAAAGCATGAACTCAGAGAGATGAGTCACACCAGGTTCCTAAAAGATGTAAAGCATCGGTATTTTATAAAATTTAAAAATATTGTGTATACATATGCCCCAATTAAATCTCATTATGTGTCACTAAGGTGTAATAAAAGATGGTGCTTTGAGAAAGAATATAAGGACACACATAATGTTGATGCTAAAAAAAGTTGAAATATTTTTAAAAGCTTAAAATAACTAAAATTAAATGATAGAAAAGGGAAACTAATCTAAAAATTAAAACTAATGTTTACCTTGACTTACCTTTATCATGGGATGATTGTCAGTTGTGTTTTTAGTTTTGATTGTGTAGGGCATAGAGATTGCTTTTGACAAACCCAAAAATACAAAAATAAGGAGGAAAAAAAAACACAAGAAAATCCAAGATAATTGGTGTTATGAGGATGGGACATACTTGGTAATTTGGCAAGCTAGATAATAAGTTTTCTGTTAGACCAAATGACCAAGTTAAATAAGAGTAAATTAGGTAACCCAAAATCCAAGGCTACTAAAGACCAAAAAACTCAAACAAGTAAACGTAAATCAAGAAAAGGAAAAATCACCAATTCAAACCAAGGATACATGTTTAAAAAAGAACGATAAGCATGACAAATCAATGGTAAAAATAAAAATAAAAATGGTAAAACAACATTGATGAGTGATTAGTAACAGTCCATATCTCACTCAATAATGGAAAAAGGTGCATAAAAGGGAAAACAACATTGATGAATGAACAGTAACAATCCATATCTCACTTAAAATGGAAAAAGGGTACAAACTTAGGTATCTGTAACAATAAGACAACAAAATCATGAAAAATGGAAAAAAGAAAGTAAAGTAAGTCTAGTAAATATAAAATGAAGTGAATAACATGATCCAAAGGTGCTCAAACATTTTGTTTTACATCTAAAGATAGATAAAACTAAAATATAGTAGTGCTAGCATGTTTTAATGAAATGAATAAGGAATTTAAAGAAGAGGGAAAATAGATTTGAAATCATATTTTGGCTATCAAGGGGGGAGATGAAATGGGTGGAGGGGAGAATGAAGGAAAAACTAAGGTAGAGAAACTCTTTATCAAAGTCAAGACACTCAAATTTGGTTTGTCAAAACAAGAGGACTATCGCCCTTAAGGACTCTAAAGAAATTCTCTTAGCTACACAAGACTTAGGTCAACAAATGGAGTATACAGATCATCCCATGAAAGTTATATGCATGATAATCAAAATGGACCTGCCTCCCCATAATATGTTCCTCATTATTCAAGACCCCTTACAAAGTCATCAGTCTACTATGAATATTGGTTACTTACATGAGAAAGTAGGTAGTAGCATAGATTTTTTTCAAATTCCCTATTCCTATTTACTAGACTACTGCACCCCAAAAGACTTCATCTCTATGTGAAGCTAACTATAGAGTTTGAGCTTCAATTGGAGATAGGAGATGTGCTTGTAATCATGTATTTTGGTGTGAATTTGACTTTTGAGATTTGTATGTTGCCTTCTAGATATCATTACCTTTTGTTTCAAATGATTTGTATTTTAACTTTCTTTTGATGGTTTTTTCTTATTCCTCCTCCATATGGATTTATAATACCAAACATGGGTGTTAAATATGACTTTAATTTTAAAACTTGGGAAAAGGTTGCTAAGAGAGATAACATCAAAGAGCATGGGGTCTAAAAGTCTCATAAATCTAGGTGAAATAAAAGTGTTATCTTGACTTTAACCTTGTTTTATCCAATGTGGAGATGAAACAAAGGGGAAATCAAGAGCAATGACACATGGAATAATTTGAATTTCTTCAAATTAAAAAAAATGAGAAAGGGAAAAAAGAAGGGATATAATGATATTAAAAGTGTGATTCTTTATCATGAGAAAGAGGGAAATATAAGAAAACATTTTAACATAGATTGTTATTCAAATTCTATCTAGTAAAAGAAGCAAAAGCTAAATTTTAAGAACAAGGATCAAGAACATGAAAATAATGGTAATTTTATGAGGAGGGTTGGGTCCTATTTATGGTCTTACAAAGTAACTCATAAAAGAGAGACCCATGAGGGTGATAATAAGTAAGATAAAAGCAAAGTGAGGGCGCCTTTTAAAAAATCACCTCATAAAATAAAAACCCAAAGGATTCCAAAATAGCCTTGGCAAGTAGCAAAAAAAGAAGGAAAATAAGTAAAATGTGGTGTTTTTATGAGGGATGTTGGGTCCTATCCATGTTCTTACAAAGTAACTAATAAAATAAAATCCCAAGGGGAACCAAATAAAAATTGGTAAATAGAAGGATAATGAAAAATAAGATAATGAAGACTATGGTACATCAAGAAACCAAAAGACCAAAAAAGGACTAAAGGTTTGTGAATAAGAGGGAACTGATGCAGAGGGAAAACCCCATGCTTAAGTAACCAAATTTTTTTTATAGAAAATATAGATAGAAAACATGAAAATAAGGAAATGATTATACAATTAATGGCTATATTAGTGATGAGCATGTGAGAATCAAGCCTATGTGTCTTGGAATCTTTCTTGGAGTTGAATTAGTTTGGTAGTATGTAATGGAGAATAAGAGTGAACATCACAAGATGCCCCAAAAGGTAAGTGGATGTATGGATGGGCATTTCAAGATGCCCCAAAAGGTAGGTGGATGTATGGATGGGCATTTTAAGATGCCCCAAAGGCTATATTAATGTGTGTATGGGCATTTCAAGATGCCCCAATAGCTAAAAAGAGGAAGAAGAGATAGGAAAGCATAAGAAGAAAAGAGAACCCCATAGAGTGTCTAATTGGATTCAGGATATCCAAGAAGTTTTTAATGGTGGATATGATGGTTGAGGATAAAAGGAAAAGAATGTTAAATAATAATAATAATAATAATAATAATAGATAGATAGATAGATAGATAGATAGATAACTAAGTTAGATAGATAGAGAATTAAGTTAGACATACAGGGAAGGCAAAAAAGCTAAATTGGATAGTAAAGAAAGTATAAAATATTACAAGGTTGACCTAGTTGACCTAGCATAGAAAACAAGGCCTGTAGGCTATACAGGGTCAACCAAGTCAACCCAGTATAGTGTATAGAGGTTAGAAAAAGCACTAGGTCAACTAGGTCGACCTACTATAATAGACAGGGAAATTGTTTTTCCTGTATATTTAGTTCTTCTCATCCATTTTATAAACCATAAAATAATTTGGATTCATGATGATGTATTAAATGAAAATAGGGAAGAAATAAAAATAAAAATAATGTTCACTAGAATGTATCATGAAGGTGAAGCCAAAGTGAAGCTAATGCTAAAGAAGAAAGGAAACAAAAATGGAAACATGAAGACAATCCAACTAGTAGTGGGATAGGATTCATGTCAAGTTAAAAACAATGTATGCAATTGGAATTTCATGATGCACATGAATTAATCATGGATCGAATAAGATAAATCACACCTATACTTATAATATGGTATACACTTATTAAGTGGGAGCATGACCAATATGGGGATCCATTAGACCTGATTAGGGGAGTACTTGTATCACTTATCACAACATATCATGCTAGGAATGGTTCCAAATCCTACATTATAACACAATTTCAAAACAACACTAAAAGATTCCTATGATTTGATATTTCACTTATGCTAACAATTAAGAAAAGTAAACTAATCTAGTGCACACCAAATCCTGTGGCACAATGTGAGGGTTTAGATTCAAATAAATAAAATATATATAGGGAAATTCAAATAAATTATGAGTAACACCCTAATACATAGAATATGAAGAGTAATATTATTCAATCCAACACTTATGCTACTTTTATCTAATAAAAGAAAGGAGAAAAAAGTTAGAATATACTTACTTGAATGTGAACCCATCACGATTTAATCCCTTTATAATCCAATGAGGCTTCACAAGATGTTTTTATGGTTCATAAGGATCACTTTATTATTCCAAATCATCCAAGACATATTCACAAGACTAGATTCTCCAAAATAAAAAACCTAAGCTAAGACTCCTCAAGTAGAATGGTGGAAGAGCAGATTGTGTAGAAGTGTGAATGAATAATAACTCTTGATTGCATATTATAATAATGAAAAAAATTACCTTGTATATATATGAGTATCTCACCTTAAAATAATTTGGGAACATCGGCTATGCTAGGTTGACTCGGTTGACCTAGCACATTTTTGGGCTAATGTCTAAAGTCTGTGCTAGGTCGGCTAAAAGGTTAACAAACATAAAGAGTTAAAGTGACCCTAAACTATACTAGGTTAACCAATTTGATCTAGTTTTTTGAATATTTCAAAAAAAATCCAAGCAAGGAGAAGGGATATAGAGAGGAAAATACTAGAGGAATGTGAAAGGGATGAGAAATAGCTTATGGAAAGGTTTTGTGAGATGAATGGATTGGAAATAATGTGGTAATAAGGGATAAAAATATTATGAAGCCCCAAAGGTCTACCCACCCCTTTCATGGTGTACCTTTTAAGGCATTTACTCATATATATTGAGTTGTGATGGGTTCTTAAAATATGTAAAGTGTTAGTATTTGATAAAATTTAAAAATATTATGTGTATACACTCATCAATACAACATCCTCAAAGTCACTCTTTGAAAGATAGAAGTATAACATACATCTTGAATTCACTTCAATAATTAAAAATCTCAATTTTTTTAAGGATTCACCATACAAAATGTGTGTATCCTTTTTAAAGCCAAAAATGACTACTTAAATAGAATAATGGTGAAGAGAGAGGGGCATAGTAGTAAGGAGTGGCAAGTGTCAAGAATGAGAGAACTAGTTAAAAATAAAGGAAGATTTATGAAATAATCCATCATGTTTTCCATGCGATATGTTGACCCCCTAAAGATGGTCCATCCTTCCAAGTGGCATAGGAGTTACAACTTGGCTTGACACCTTGACTAGTATCTTAGAAACTACCATTTTTGCATGAAAAGAGTGAAAAATTGACCTTAAAACCATTAATTAACCTTAAAATAATCTTAAATAACTCATTTAACATATTTCATGCCTTAGGAAACTCCTTTGATATGCCATTTCATTAGTTATATGCATAGGTGTCTTGTAACTCTCTATTTCCCATGCCTAGATTGGTCTAAGTGGCCTAAAACTCAAATACATATTCTTAAACTGATATAAACTATATGAATATTCTTAAAATATGTTATCATGTCTAAAACACACCATTTTGGTTCTTGGACCAACTCCCAAAAACTCATTTTACTCGTTGAGTCTTCAATAGCCCTAATTTCCTTATAGCATTTTTCCCTATAAATATCCTTGTGTGGGATTCGTATGAGTGATATTGAAAAAATAAAAGAATAATATGTGACAATTTATTCCTTCTATCTCCATTTCAAATTTTATCTTCATTATCTGAGTGGAAACCACATTTTTTGCCTTTATCTCTCTCAAATTAGGCCTCAATTAGTCCTCCTTGCTTTAGACCCTATTTTCTTACACCAGACTTCTTACACACTTTTAAAATCACCAAAAATCATTTTATTCACTTTACCTAGGACATCACCAATTTCTATGTCAAATTTGGGGCCCTGAAATCCTATGGAGGTATGCAAACCAAGAAATGGCCTTACCACCTAGTCTCATTTTACACCTATTTGAGATTGGCTTGAAAAATGGGCTTGGTTTGATCATTTATAGAATCTCCTATGTAATATTTTATAATTTAATTGATATTAAAAGTCCAAAATGACATCATCCCATGATTTGGAAGCCCTCCCCTTCTCAAAACACCTATAAAACAAAAAAATATGCAAAAATAGGGTATTTTAGGGGATTTGTATAGTAGTTCATACAAGTGAATTACATGTTCGAAACCTCCTTGGATTCATAAACAACATAAAATATGTTTTAGGGTCAAATAGTGGCATTTTATGTGCATTTTAACTATTTTTCCCATGATTGGTCATTATTAAGGTTTAAGAGAGGTTTTAAACCTATTTGGGGTCTTAACAATTGTTCATAAAGAATAAATCATTAAATAACCTTACAATTGGAAAACCTTATTTATATACCCCTTCAAATAATCTAAAATTATCATATTCCCATGAAAACTTTGATTGATAATATGATCATTTGAAGTTGCTCTTCAAATGACTTGCTTAGCATTCTTGGGCTTAAAGAGAGCTCTACTTTGAGTTTTGGATCTTCAAACTCATTCCCACTACTATGATATTCTCAAAAACCTATGTAATAACCATATACATTATTTCACATTATTTTAAATTTCCTATTGCCCCTTTATATGCAAATAGTTCTCTGATCAGGCTATTTGGGGTTTAAGACCTACCTTCCTCTTGCTAGCCTTCAAGGGCATTGGAGTAAAAAATGACATTTTTTTCCACATGAGAATGAATTTAAATATCATATATGACATTTCAATACCTTATAGTATATTATTATTGGTTTGTAAACTTGTTTCATGCCCTTTTAGCTCAAGTAGAGCCCTAAGTCTCTTGCTTACCCCTTGCTAAGGAGTGGGCCTAGTTTGAGACAAAAATATGAGTACTTCCACTATTTGGCTGACCTGAATGAGATAATTGAGTTATTTTTAAAGTCATGGTGACATTTTTTACCAGTTTTCAAACCTTGATCATGCCTAGAGAGCCCTTAAATATCAATTTCTCTCAAGACTGGGTATAGCCTACTAGTGTGATTGCAGGGTTTTAGGCCTAACTAAGTTTTGATATTTTCCCTCTTGTTACTAGACATGAGTTTATTTATTGAGGTGTTTAAAAATTATAGTAACACTTAAAAAAATATATTTCATCCTTTTATACCCTTATACATTTCTCACTCTCCTTCAAATCAAGCAACACCCACCTAAAAGAGCAAACAAGATTGTATATGTTTTTTAGGGTCCATGACTATATCCCTTGGGTTTAAACCCTCTCCACTGAAATCTAGACCTTATCAAAGATTTTCAACCTAGTTTAGGTTCCATTTTAATTTTAAAATCATTTAAAATACTCTTTAAACATGCTCTATCTCTTCTTTAGGTTTAGAATATGGCTAACCCTCTAAGTCACCTGTAGGTGCCTGTTATGGATTGTTGGTTGTATTCTTTGGGTTAGAGTCTCACTATTTATTATCAATATCCCTTATAATGCTTCTTGTTTCTAATTTATTTTTGAATTATAAAATATTTTTCAAATCCTATCCCACTCATCTTTATTCCTTCACTTAATTTTAATACCAGTTGTGCTTATGTAGCCTATAGGTGCTTGAGGGAAACTAGACTGTGTTTATGGTTTTATCTCTCTCCTTATATCTTAATAACCTCTATCAATGGTATTAAACTTTATTAATATTCAAAATAGGTTTCAATTATTCTTCTAATTACCTTTTTAAACCACATACTAAGCTTAGAAATAGTTTATCCTACTAGCAGCCTATAGGTGTTCTTAGGATAGCCTTGATTGTGTTTGGGGTCTCAAGGACCTACCCTATGAGTTTAGTGACTTTTATCCCATGATAAAACCTTATTGAATGGTATATGAACTTATTTAAATCTCAAATTAGGTTAAATTATCTCTAAACACTCTCTTCATCCCTTCTTTATCCTTGATACCAATTGTCACTAAGGTAACTTGTAGGTGTTTTTCTTGGGGCTTATTGATTATACATTGGGTCTGATCATCACCATCCTTATCATTGATCTACTTAGAGGGATTTTAAATTATATGGAGTATTTTTATGTTTCACATACCTTTAACATATACCTAAACATGTTTCCACTTCACCTTAGCATGTTTACCAAATTTTTCTTGGCTATAGATGGCCATCTCAAGATGAGCCTTGCATTGAATTGTTGTCTACGACCTCACTCTCATATCACTAATTTTATCCAAGTCTAATTAATTTTTTTTAGAGACCAAAATGAGTTCAAAAAAATTTCAAAAATAATTATTCCCTTTTCTGTTACTAGTCTTAAGACCCATTTCCTAATGTCACTAGAGCAACCTGTAGGTGTCCATGGGGTACCAAGATTGTGTGTTACGGCTTAGGACTTCCATCCTTTCCACTTTACATTATGTTAAAAATTATAGACAAAGGATATTCATTTCCATTTTTTATGTAGGTTTTATAGGTTTCTTAAGACACTTCCAAATTAATTTGTCACTTGCTCTTCAAGTACATAATCTATGCAACTGTTGTGGTTGCTCTCCTAGACTATCAACTCATTCTATTATCTTCTTGATTGGTCTTGTAACTTGGTAGTCTCTTTAATTATATAAATTACAATGGGGTTTTGGATTTCCATATTTGATAAATTCTATTAATTATATATCATTTATTTGGTCCAAAATATGGACTTACAGACTTAGGTCTTGTGGCTCACTATGGATTGTTTAGGTCTACATAGTCACCTCTTTGAGCTCTTGAGTTCTGAGCATATCCTCCTATAAAACCATTAAAGTTTTAATATCACCTTTTAATTGAATCACAAGCTAAATACCATTCATTTTATCTTCATCTCACACTAACAAATTGTATGGACCTATAGGTGTTTATGAATATATGCAAACTTTGGAAATCAACTCCATTGTTTCTCATCCATTTGCATTGTATTACTTTGCCTTGAGAATCTTATATCCTTTGGCTCTTTTTCAACAGTCATGGAAACTCATTGCCAAAAATTATTCACCCCTTCATACCTATCTTTTGGGTGTGTGAACTATGTATGGATTGTGGAGTCTTGAGCATTGACAATGGAGTCTCTTGAAGGTGCATCATGCTTTTTATGAGATTTGTGAGTTTGAATGAAGTTTTGTTTACCTCTCCATGATATCTATAAATTATTAACATGGTTTTGGGCCTATAAACACTAGCCCATGAAATAATTAAAACTTTTCCAACATACCTAATTTTTTTCCCATAAAGTATTTTTCAACTTTTGGAGTAGTACTGTACGACCTTGTAAGGTTTCCATTACTATGGGCTTGCTTTAGGCCTAATTGGGAAAGGTGGGTATTGATAAAGTAGGTCTACCTTAGGATTTGGAACCTAAAATTTTGGCTGAAACTATAAGGGTATTATGGGTACCTAAATATTCTTTTATTTCCTAAATAAGTGTTATGTATATTTCAAACCAAGGATCTTTGTACCAAAATAAGGCTACAAGGATTAGGCCTCCAAAATAGAAAATGTGATAATGATGAAAAAAATTGGAATAGAGATGGAGAGATGATTTATTGTGTATGTTAAATATGTTTCCAAAGAATTTACCCCCCATAATATTATCGATCACTTAATTATCACTGTAATAGTTAGTTTCAATTGTTCAAGGCTAAGTCACTAAGCCAAGCATAACTCCTACTCCACCTTGCTCAAATTGTCATCAAATGGAGCATGCACTTGTTGAAGAGGGACTTAATAAATTTCATTCAATAGTTTATTCTATATTATAACTTGTTCCATTATTTTTTCATATCCATCATTAGATCTTGACACCTCACTGCTCTTTTTCTCTTATTTCTTATCCTATATGTATGCCTAATTTTGGCATTGTTTACAATCTTTTTGTTGGATATGATGTATTTCTATCCAAATAAACACTTTTACTTTGCCTTTGAGATGAATAAGGTTGATTTATATCCTTATTATATGCTTTATACTAGTGTATATTCATTTTAGTTGATGAATGCTAGTGATAGCATGTTACTTCATCTCTTTTGTCCTTGTCATGCTTACCTCTTTTCAAGTGATGGGTTATCTTTGTAGGTCATATAGAGTGACTCAAAATATATTTGAATAGATCAAAATTGGAATAATTCATTATTTTCTTTGGATACCTCGTGATTAACTCCCTTATTATATGTATTATGTTATAACCTCTATGTGAAACACTCATGTTCAAAGACCCCATTTGAGTTGTGAAATTAGATTTAGTTATGGTTCATGTTCTTAGTGCATAATAGGTAGGTAGAGGAGATAAATTTGGTACATCACCTTCCTAGTTTAGTTTATTTTTAGTTTTCCTTACCTTTTCCCTTATACATATTAGCTTAGTTTATAGTGATTAAGTGATGCATCAAGGGATCTAGCCCTATCTAGGGGTTTAATCCACTCTTTAGGTCACCCATATGATATCACTTAAGTGATTAATCTTGAACAACCACCTCAAGGGTCCAATTTTTTATGATAACAATTTTGGCATGCCTAGTAGGACTAGGATTGCATTCTATTAAAGAGTTATTTATGTTGTTCTTCAATTCATCAGCCTTTGGAGGCATGAACACAAGAATAAATGGTGACTTCAAGTGAATATTAACTGGTATAAGTATCCCAAGTGTCTAAAAATCATAAAATTTATATCTAATCCCATGATTCTTTTGTTCAAAATCCATACTCTATGCCTTCACATTCTTTATATCAAGTTGATGGTATTCATGGCTTCACCCCAAGTGGTTATCAAATACTAAAATGTCAACATCACTAAGTCTATCAAGAGTCTTATATGGCCTCTCCCAATCCAACTCAACCTCTATAGTAGCCTACTTATGCCTCTAGTTAGCCTTGTCAAAGTGATAATAATCCTACTCAATCCCTAAAAGAAATTATATTAGAATATGAAATTCAAATGAGGGATATTGGTAGAGAAAATGAGCTTGGATTAATTTTACCTATTCCTTCCAATCAAAGTGAGATCATTTAAAAAGAAATAATTTTTTTACAGCTAATTAAGAATAAGTGGGAAGCTATTGAGAGATAAACCTAACATCTACCAATTGATGAAGTGTTAGAAACAAAAGGACTAATTCAATGTATTGATAATATATTAATACTTGGAGAGAGGCAAAAAAAGCAATAAATTTAGTCTTGTATTCCTTATCTAACTCCAATTCAACTATATTTTTCTCTAAATCCAACCCAAATTTCATTGTGTTATCAATAAAGGTCCATGCCTATGCAACCCTCACACACTCTTCCTCAACAGCATAATACCATTCCATCTTGGAGACCTTCTTGGACAAAGACCCCTGATTATGTCATGCCAACTCTTGATAAGTAACCCTCTCTCATGCCTATCCAAATTCAAGAAAAATATAAGTATATAGAGGTCAATTCAAGAGATATCTCAATTTATTCAAGTCCTTCATCTACCCTTCAACTTATAGCCATCCATGAATTTTAAGACACATAAAAGTTTGATAGCATAATTAAAGAGTGGAAGGAGAAGAATATAAAACTCTCAAATATATTCCCTTATCCATCCCTTAAAGAATATTATAATCAACCTATCACTCCCAAATTCTTACGTTTTAAGGACACTCTATTAGGTTTCAAGTAAGATAATGAAGTATCTTGTCCTCCCACCCTCTCCTTTTATGAAGGAGAACTTACTGCATTGAGGGAAAAAGATGATTTTTTAGTGGGAAAAGAGATTTTGTTAAGAGAATAAGGTGAGGTGGAAGTCCTTGAAAGGATTGAGGAGGTTATAGCTATAAATGGATCTCAAGAAAAAAATTATGGGAATAATTCTAGTGTATATGATGAAGAGATATTTCTTGGCAATCATATTTATCAATAAGTAATCAAATAAGTCTTCAAGGATGATGAGAAAGATGGTCTTGATGGAGGAACGCAAGGTAACATGGTATAAACCTATTTTCAAATTGATTCCATTAAAAAGGGTTAAGAAGAAGATTTTGATTAGGTATGGTAGTGGTTATACCATAGCTTCATGGAAGAAGTTGACTTGCCTGGCAAGCATGTTATTCCTTTACAACATGATAGTGAAATCCAAAATGAAGTTACAAATGTTGGCAGTCCTATAGAAGAATACAAATCAAGTTTGACACCAAAGAAGCATGATGAACTAGACCTTGAATGGGAATATGAGCTTACATTCTTCACTGAGAAATAATAAGACCAATCTAATTGGCATAGATTGAGTGTTGATGAAGGAAAATATTATCTTACATCAATGGATTAAATTATAGTTGAGTATGAGGTGAGTATTTATGAAGAAACCTTGGTTCTTAACTTTGTTTAGCCTCATAAATAATATATAGAGCTTGTATAATCAAAGTTGTAGCTATGTCATGAGTATATTAAATAATTTGAAGCATTTGAGCAGCGCATTTTACATCAAGATAATGGTAAGATTGAAATTGAATTCGGAATGCTTTCAAGTGACCAAGAAGAAGAGGCATTTCAAGAAGAGATAGAAATAAAAATTCTAGTTTTGATAGTGAACCTATAGACCATGAGGAAATTGTTAAGATTGTTGTCTTGTCTAATGAACATGATGAAAACATGCATGATAAAGCTCTTGAAAATAACACCATGGTGGTTGATCTTATTAAACCTCCTAAACAAGTTTAAGGACATCTTGAGGGCATGTGTAAGTCCTACTTGGACATGTTAAATTAATATTAAGATCTTAGAAATTTTACACCTCCAAAAGAATAAGATGAATTTGTTGATGAGAAGTAAAAATCTCCTAGCAAGCCAATATGTCTTATAGATCATCACCAAGAGTTTTAAGTCCATGATGTAGCAAGATTTGATGAATATGATTCTATTGAAGGTGAGAAAGATATGGAATTTGAAGAGCTAATATAATATGAAGTTGTTTCTGGCCTCATGAATCAAAGTGTGATAAATTTAGAGGTCTCTCACATTTCCAAGCATGGACAGTAGTATGAGGTAAGATTTAAATATCAAGATGAATTTATTTTCATTGGATACATGTTTTCTATTGCTAACTGATTTAAATTCAAGACAAATATAATGTTAATCAAGAAAGGAGCTGCCAAAGCAAGAACAAGGCATGACCAATAGCTTGTACACCATCCTTGTTCTCCACATGAAGAAGACTCAAGGATTTTTCCTTTCAATATATGAGGATCAACTCTTAAAGGTTAGTTGTAAATAGTATTTACTTATTTTTTATTCCCTAAGTTATTCTTAGCATAGTGTGCATCTTTTTATTTTGGTTTCTTTCTTTAATGTGTTTGCTTATTATCTTGTTGTGTGTGTTAGTGAAGAATATCAGTTATTCCATTCATTTCAAGAGTTTTTTAGTCAAGTGTCAAGGTCAAGTCATGTTTGAGTTGAGCTGAGATGACCTTGTAGCCCAATAGATGCAAGAAGACTACTAGTTTATATGCATAGAAAGCATGTAATCCCAAGAGGCTGATAAAGATGTTAGCCAAAATTGGCCACCATGAGTGAGGATAATTTTTAAATTTTACTTCTAGACTTGTTTAACCTTATTAGTAGCCTTTTGAGAGTCTTTGTCTTGGTCTGTTTTTCAAAGTTAGTCAAACTTAGTCATAACAAGGTGTCTTTTCAAGTGTTTATCATCTTAAGGTCTATTACATAGTCTATAGAGAGTGAATCAAAACTTATTCTTATCATCCATCCCTTCATGAAGGTTGTATTTGAGTTGTAGAGAGATTAATATATTTTAACAAAGTTTAAGGTTACTTTGCAAAGGTCAAGGTATGTTGAACCATGGTGAGATTTTTGTGTATTGACCTTCCAAGGTGATTTGATGTCCTATGGTGAAGGTGGTATTCTAAAGATAAGTGATGTCAAGGTGAAAACATTAATATCTCATGTATAGCAAAGGTTAAGGTAGTTTTTGAGATATTAAAGTAATGTTGACCTTTGTAAATAAGAAGAATTAAGTGCATTTTGAGACCTCCAATGCATGTATAATATTTTTTAAAGTTATTTCTCCCTCACAAATGTGCACCCAAGTTAGTTCAACATGAAAGGAGTGGTGGGACCCTTCAAAGATCAAGAAACTAAAGAATAACTCATAAATACACTTACTAAGAACTTTTAAAGAATTTTTTCAATGTGGAAGTGGTAATTTTAGGTTATAAATTGATGGTTTCATGTCTCTTAAGTTTTTTAGAGTCATATAAATATTTTGGTATCATTTACAGGTCATAAGAATGTAAAAAAATGTTTTAGTTCCTCCATCAACCCCTTTATAATCTTGTAAAGGCCATTTTTAGTTGCTCATTCCATGAAGAGGAATAATAGTTAAAATTATTTCTCTTGGAGTTTTATAAGGTCCCTTGTTCCCTTTAAATTTTAGGCATTATTTTGAGATTGAAGGGTTGAGCTTTATGAACAATCGTTAACAAGTTAAGTAGATTAAAACCCCATAACCAAGGTCTTCCTTATCTCAATAAGTGTGTAGTATTAATAGATGAAAATTTTTGGTTGTTTGAGATCCTAAAAGTTCTTAATATCCATCACACATCAATTTCCATCATCATTGTCATGTTTGAATAGGAAAAGTATGGAAAATGGATTGAAAGTGGTAGTTTCAAGCTTACTTATAGGGTTTTGGTTGTGTGAAAGCATTATGACCAATTGTTAGGACTTATTGAGCATGGGTAGAGGTTTAGTGGTATCCTTAAAAATCTCTACATGTCTCTTCAATTTATATACATATTTAAAATGCCCTCAACATAGGCCAAAATGAAGACTACTTATGTGTTTTACATAAGAAACCCAGTTGCAAACCTTATTAAGGTCATATGAAGCCTAAAACTCTATTGTATAACTTGTATAACATTATAAACATCTCCAAAATCCTCCTTCATTCTCCTTATACCCCTACAAGTTCATGGGAATGGTTTAAATGTGAATTTAGGGTCATTTACAAGTGGCTTGTATAGGTTACAAACAAAAAAGTGATAAGAGAGTACAGGTTTTGTACATCCAAATGGGTAAAAATTACACTTTTAGTATAAATAACACTCTATAAGGTGATAGGAGTGATTGTAATCCAAGAAAGGAGAGGAAAGAACCTCTATATAGTGACAAGTTATAGACTTATACAAAAGTAGTAGTCAAGGTTTTGGTGGGTTTTAGAATGTGACTTGAAGATAAAGTGTTTGATATGTAAATCTGAGTATCATACTTCAATAATATCATTTAGATGACTTTAATAAGCCTAAATAACTTTTTCATACCCTCCCCTAGAATATGTCCATATAAAAAACCTTGATGCATGCTCACGTTTGCTCTATTGGAGGCCTAATCCTTGTAGTCATCAAGGTTTTCTATATGGACATTTGTTAGATAGGGCTACCTCCATTGAACCAAATTTTAGGTGCATAACCTCCCTAGTTTAGTTTATGTTTAGTTATCTCTCCTTTTTCCCTTGTAATTAGTAGCTTAGTTTGTAGTGCTTAAGTGATGCATCAAGGGAGTTATCCCTATCTTGAGGTTTAGTCCACTCTTTAGGTCACCCACAACCTAGGATTATTCCCATGCTATCACTTAAGTGATTATTCTTGAACAACCTCCTCAAGGTTAAAAATTTTGATGATAACATTTCATATATGAGACACAATCTCATGAATAATCAACATCATAAAGTTCTATCTGATATGTTGACTTAGGTGCCACTCGACACATGAATAGAAAATAAGATTGGTTTTATAGTATGAATGAGACTTCACCTAAAAATCATGTATCTTTGGGTGATGATTCATCCTAAAATATTTAAGGTATTAGGAACATCTATTTACCACTTGGATGTAATTCTTGCAAAATCTTAGACATTTTGTATGTTTTAGGACTCAAAAAACATATTATATAAGTTTGTTACTTGACCACAACCTTGTTGATGATAAACATTCCCCTATGATTAGAATGGGGACCCTCCTTTCTTTAATTTTCAAAAATGGAAAAGATGTTAAGCATATTAGATCATTTGACTACATGAAGAATTGATTGAATTTACCAATACTTGTGTTCTAGAATTTTTGGTTAATCATTCATTTTATAATAAGGATTGATGCTTAGAAATATTCAAATTATTGAAAGTATTCTTCAAGTTTTATTCAGTAATGAATATTGTCCATGGTTGATTTAATTATATGTAAACAAGATTTTACTAGGGAAGTATGACCTAGTTCCCTAATAAGCATAAACACAACAAGCTTCATTGGGTTTTATTAAATTGACATTATGTTGTGTTTAAAGCATTTATTTGCAAAGTTTTGCTTTAAAATTATTTAAATCTACCTAAGATAGGCAATGACATATTCAATAATCTAACTTAGTTCTTTCTTGACCTCACAGAACATTAAATTAAAGTTATGGTTTATGATGCCTGATAGGATATCAAAATTTAGAATGCAGCCTAAAAGAATAGAAGTCAACTTCATCAAGCCTCGTAATGCCTTAGGGATTCATCACATCTTGTACAAGATGTCTAAATTAAATCTACCAAGTTTGTGAGCAGCATGGCATCATCTAAAGGGATCACAAAAAGCTAGCCATTAGAATTAAAATCCTATGGCTACATGTCTAGATCTTATCCCCACAAGCAAGCTCATCTAATATAAGTTGCATTGCATCCCCCATGTATCCTACCATAGTACAAAATATTTTAATATGTCACCTCATGTCTCAATGACAAATAGCTAGACTCGAGTAGCCTTCTGAGGTGATGCATTTTCCCCTTGGGTTCATATGAGTCACCACATGTCTATGCCATATTGCATCCATCCAAATCTCATAAGAGCTCTCAAGGAAGACATCTAGGTTGCACCCAAGCTGTCTGATCAAGATCTGATGATATACAATTGTTTTAGGTGCCTTTCAAGAAGGATACTTGGTAGAATAAACAATAGCCTATAATAATGATGTGTGTCCCCTTTGGGCCTGTGTGATGATGTTGCATGTCATTCCCATGTTATTTCTATCTAAGAACTATGATATTGCCTTTGAGAGGGATGCATGTCTCCACCCACTCCTTATAATCAATGCCAAGTTGTTGATAGTTGTCTAAGAGCCTTCAAAAATAGACACCTAATGAGGAAAGATATGATTTCCTATGAGATTGATTCATGGCATTCCCATATCCAATCAAAATTAAAAAGAACCACCCAAGAGTTTGTTATGAATTGAAAGATGCTACGTGGTGAGATATAAATGATTTTTCACATGAAGCTACATTCTGAGAGTCCACAAGGAAATCAAAATGTGATATGTGTCTATATTTTGAGCCAACTAGGCACCTTAGTCATATTCAAGCCACGTGAGTACTTAGTTGGATCCAAGGTGGCATCCACGTGTTGAAAGGTGTCAATATTTAGCTTTAAATCTAAAATTAACAAAAAATCAAATTCAAATTAAAGTTGAATAAATTTTTTTTGTAATTAATTACTAAAAGTAATAGTTTGAAGATTGTTTCAAATATATTCAAAGTTGACAAGCTCACCATTAATATGGCATGAACTAGGATCACCATAAATAATGCATTAATCAGATTAGTCATTCAAAAGGATACACAATCAAAGATATTTTTATCTATATTTTAAAATTATATGAATTTGATTTCTCTATTATCTATGCTCTCATAGTTCAATAAAACTCAAGTCATTTACAAATTTCACTCTCAACCACCATTATCAGATATTGAAATTTGTAGAAGGATACAAAGAGGGATTGATTTCTACCTAAAATATTTCAATAGATGGCACAAGTAGGTCCTTCTACTCTAGGTAAGAGTAGTTCCTTTGAAAATGATGACTTTCTATTTTAGAATGGTATTGCAACCATCCTCAAAGATACTAAATTTATTATTGAGGCCATAACATCTTTTGAAATGCATTACAGTATCATATAATTTCATGAAGAAGTAGTTAGGGATATTGATGAGGATGAAAGCATGCCTCATATAATATAACCACCTTCTAATATCCTTACCATTAATGCAGTCAATCTCTACAAGGCCACAACTAAGCCATAGATCATGCCATGTACTAACCTAGTTTATGGTATTTTTGGGAGGTCAAAGTGTGAAGACAAGATAATTAAATCAATATCCCAAGGGCTCCCTATTGCTTTCATATTAGGACCAAGCCTTAATAATTATTATTACCTTCCCTCACTATAGATTAAATATAACTAGGTTATCATCGACAATTGGTATGAACTACACTCCCTGAAGGTCTTAGCTTCATGGGTGATGGACCTAACAAGAACTATTTTCATGGATGACCAAAGAAACTTGCCCATCCAATAATTTAGACAATAATTTAGAATTCACCTAGCCCTCCTAAATAGAATATTTGGCAATCAACACATTGTTTATGTGGACATAAGGGTTATTCAATTGCTATAAATAATCTTAGAAGACCAGTAGATTCCCCCACTTGGGAAAATTATCAACAATAACTTCATATATGCAACATAGGACATTTGAAATAATGGTGTCCCCTTATTTATGATGAGTTAATTATTAGATGCAATATGTGAACTACTCAACTGGGTCAAAATTCATGGTCTCTTGAGCATCAAGAGTTTATGCCTCATCTCTTATTTGCAATGCATATTCATCAGTTTAGATGCAATATAAGATTGATTATGGAAGAGTTATAATTAATGGTTCATAGGTCAATCACTAGATGCGAGATGTAGGGGGTTCATCCTAAATTGAAGAAAACCTTAAGGGACATGGGTAAATACTTGCTATACCCAAACTATATAGTCATTAGAATAAGAGTGATGGTGGCCCCTCTTAAATTGTCAAGGTGCATGCTAATGAAGCTAGCTAAATAATAAATGGCCTATCAAATTTTTCATGGAGTTGATGGAGTCTTCAATAACAAGAATAAAATAGCCCTATGATAAGGTTCCTTACAAACTAGGGATGACCAGGATTACCAAGTGGCATGATATTGTTATAGCTATTAGGCATAAGGATTCATACCTATTACCTAAAGATGACTTTATACCATGGGATCCCAACAACATCATTACCAGGCATCTATTGAAATTCAAAAAATATATAGTAATGGAATACAAGCATCTAGAATAAGTCCATGAGTGGATATATAGAGATGCTCAAAATGATGAGGTGGAGCTCCATAATACTATAAAGAAGAACAATAAACTAGAAATGAGACTAGATAGGGAGAAGAAAAAGGAGGATATTTGTAAGTCCTGGCCACCACTAGCACATGTGAGCATGTTTGATGCTAAATATGATGAAGGGAAAGATGAAGAAGATGAAGATAATGTTCCTATTATAATAAATAATCCAAATAGACCTCCACAACTTGCCACTTTAATCATCCAAGACTTACCTCCAAACTTTGAGCAAGGAGGATCTAGCAGTCATCCTAACCCCTCACAAGGGACCACAATAATCACTACATCTATTATGGGAGTTGTTTTATAAATCCTAGGTCAACTTGACCCTACTGATATTGACCTTGAGGAATTACAACAAGGCATTTAGTTCTCCTCGAAAAAAGTGTAGGATCTAGCTGATAGAAACATTGAGAAGGTTTACAAGAGGAAAAGGGAGCCCAAGACCACTATTATTGTCATTCCCACTAGCACACATCAATATACCCTTAGAGAACAATCTCTCAATATAAGTTCCTCACCACTACATTTTTTATAGTTACAAGGACATTTCAAAATGTTTTTACTTTTGTATTTGCTCCTCCCACCATTGTTCCCCCATTGGCTTTAGTATCATTTACAACTACAACTACCACTGCTCAATACTTAGTTGATACTAGCCTATGCCAAACTAGTGGTTCCTTGGGATTTACTATCTCACATTTCATTTCTCATGCCATTACAAATATTTTATCTTCATTAGGCTCCCAATGCACTAGTGCTAGTTAGGTTGTTAGTTCCACTTCTTCCTAGGTAACAACAACTAGTACAACATTTACTATTCGTTCCCTTGCATTAACAAGGCCATTAAGGCCCATTTCAAAACTTTTCACCTTCACAAATCCACCTTTTCCTACATCCCCATTAAATATTTATATGTCTTCAAAGGTTAGTGTGCCTCCAAAATTACCTTCATTTATTCTAAATATGGGCCCTGTTAGAACTCTATTTAGCACACTTGGGTAGATAGACCCAACAAACTTATTGCACATTCATATTTTATCTCTAACCTCTACCTTAGCTACACCACCTTCAACAAATTCAATTCCTACTATCATCCCAAATTAGGTCATGGATATTATACTAGCAGTAAGACAAGAGAGACCTCAGGTAGTCTTATTTGCACCATAGATTGGCATGAGATTTGATGTTGCTATAGGTTACATGAAAATATTATGAGGAAGTAGGTTGAATAGCCCAAATCTATCTCAATTGTGTCTCATGAAAGTGAAGAGTCCCTCTTCACTTTAACAAAGAAGAGGAAGGCTGGCCTAGGTGAAGTAGATGAGTATGTAGAGGACCATGTGTCCATGATCCAAGCCAATGTACAATCCATAGTGGCTTTAATGAAAGGTATGCAACAAGAGATGAAGATATTGAGGGAATAATAATTGCCTATAGTTTTGGAAAACACTACAGTATAGGTAATATATGTAGTCATTAATGTCTTCAATTTATACAAAGTCATGAAGAGAAGGCAAGAATATGGGACTCTATAGTATAATGTAGTCATTAAATATGACCAAAAACTTACACTCTATGATGCCAAGTTGGCAAATCTTGCTAGAGTTTCAAGGAGAAACAAGCTCCCAAACCTTAAGGTATTGCCACTTGAATACATCATCCCAATACAGACCATAATGATGAATAGAAGGAGAACATTGAAAAGGTGGCTAGAACAAGTTAAGGATATAACTACATCCTTAGAAAAGATAGAGTTCAGAATTTCCCTCTTGTTAAAGGATGTTATGGTCACTAGGGTGACTAAACCTAATGTTAGCTTCATGGATGACCAAGAATTCAGGGCTCAAATGAAGGTATTTGTTATAAAGTTCCAAAAGGACATAGCCAATGCCAAGACTACCACTAAAGTGATGAACATTGTGGATTTTTCCAACCAAAGGCTAGAGAGAGTCAAGGTGATTAAAGAAGCATTGATACCTATACTTGTAGAACATGATAGGTTTATTCAAGAAACACTTGACTTATTCTAGCTTATGATCCTAGATTTCAATCAAATTGACCAAGATTACTTAGCATGTGTTAAATTTTAGACAAAGGAAGAGGCAAAGAAATAAATATGGTAACAACAAGCACTTCAGAAACCTCCTCCAAGGCCTTGAGGGATATTCAGCTTTGTTTTATAATTCAAATTTAGAATATTCCATTGTAATATGTGGCATATTTAGTTATCATTTTTTCAAAAGTCTAAACCCACTTGGCTATATTTGGGCATCTTTTAATGGGCCCACTTGAAATTTCATAGGCATTTTGAGGCCTATATATATGGGTATTCCCCCTCAATATAAGGAAAGGAATAGTTGTTAGAGAATTAATGCAAAAGAGTTAAGAATTTATAAGATTGTCTAAATGCTCTATTATGTGTTTTGTAGTTTCTACTTCTTGTGCTTTTAGAGAATTAAAGGTTTCTTTTCTACTGACTAATCTAGAAATAATGTCAATGTGTGAGTCTATTAGTTTGATTTTAACACTAGGCTAATAAATCTATTGGTATATGTGCTTTGTTTTATCTTAATTGCAATTGAATGTGCTTATGAAATTTAATGTGAATGAGCAAATTTCATGCAACATATGCTTTCAAATATATGAATTTCTTCTATTTTAAAGTCTAAACTACATTAATTTGGCTTTGTGTAGTATTACACTAGGGTTGGTGATTGCTAGTTTTATATGTTATTATCATAAAGGTTAAAAGAATTGACACTTATAACTATCTAAAGAAAACCTTATTTAATACCTTACCCTACTTACCTTTGGATCTACCCCCTAAGTCACTTTAGTCTAGATCATTCTAAAAATATTCATGGATTTTTTGTGCTTGGGTGATAATTGGAAAAGTTTAGAACAATTTCACAAAAATTAGAAAGAAATAGAGTGTCACTGCTTATAATATGTTGTCCCTATAGCAGGGTCTACTTACAAATTTGCAAGTGGTGGCCATATCTCTACTATTTTTCTATTTTTAGTAGTAGTTATGTAACCAACTCAAGCCTCAAGTCTTATAGGACTTAAAATTAAGTTTATTATTTCCCCCCATTCCCTAGTGACACAAGGAGAACATTAAGTGCATCAATAGGGAGGGAAGAGATGGCACTAGAAGGAGGGGACCTATGTAATTACTTTCATACATCTTAGTGAAATTGTAGTGTACTTCATTAAATATATGCTTAATTATTTCAAAGTACACATATATTTTTAAAAAACATTGAATATCTATATTATTTTTATGAATCTTGGCATTCTTTAAAGGATTATATCAAAGTGTTATTCATAAAAATTTGGTAAATAATCTAGATATTTTTGAGAATATATGCAAAACCTTAAAGATAGGTGAAATACCCCATTTTTTAGGTATATTAAAGGTTTTTCTAATCATATTTTGAAATGTTAATATAAATTTGATAAATAATCTGGATATTTGTGAGAATTTGTGCAAAGGTCAATCATTGAGACCTCATTTGTACTGAATATAGACATTTAAGATCATAATTTCTCTAATATTCTCTTAGGATTGAGTAACCTTTGTGTATCTTTATGCTTAAATATGTTTTCAAATGCTTAAACACTCTTAGATTGTTAAAATGGGCATAAAAATACTTTAGAATGCTAGTTTAAAACTAATCTTTGTAGGATAACATGCAGAACTAATAGTATTTGTGCAAGAATTGAAAACTCTAAGGTTTCAAGGCTTGATTCCTCAAAGATCAAGGTAAAGATATTTGATCTAGGATTTTTTATAATAAGTTGACTGATCTTTGTAGTATTTGACACTTTTGAAGCTGCTTTTGAAGTTTTTATACTCTATGCTTATTAATTCCTATTCTGCATCCCTGAGTTACCTAGGATTATAACTAGATCTCAATCTAAATGTAGGGTCCATTTAACATCCCTAGAAATTCATAGGAAGGAAAGAGAAGACAAAGGTAAATATATAAAGTCCAAGACCTATCCAAATTCCCCATCTAATAAAAATTTTCCACCCCTCTTTCTAATCATGGCATGGTTAGTTGGTTCATCCATTAATGTCCTTGAAATTGTACATGATCTACCAAAAAACCCATAAAAATATTTGCCTCTCTTCAACCCCACTAGAAGAGTAACCACTAAAGATCATATAAATTCATTTAAAGCATATTTAAGGCTGCTTAATGTGATTCATGAGGATGTGGGTTCCTAACTTTTTCCCTTTGCATTTTGAGACATGGTTTATGATTGGTTCCTCAATTTGTTGGAATATTCCATCATGGGATGGGATTAGTTCAATGTTACTTTTATTTCCCAATTTGGTAGGGTAGTAAGCCCAAGATTTGTGTATCAAAAATTCACCACCCTCAAAAAGGACATAATAGAACCAATTAAAACATTCAATGCAAAGCTCCAAAAAATGTATAGCCTAACATCCTCGCCCTATAAGTCAACAAATAATCTGGCTTTAGAAATATATAAAATTGCCTTAGACCTGATGATAGTTATCTTCCTAAGAATAACCTTAAATATTGACAAATTGCCTTTGGAATATGTTGAAGCCATTCACATTGATGAGTAAATACACTCGTAGGGGCATCCTACCTTTGATATACTAAACAATGACCCAACCCTACCTGCTCTAAATGTCATACCCAACATGAATCAAAATCTACCTACATTAAACCAAGTGTCAGTAATTAACCAATTATCAATAAGTCATGTTGCACCCAACTAATAGATAGGATTATTCAACCAAGTGAATGTTGGAGCACATCCCTAAAACAATATCAATCAAGAAATAATGCTTGTAAATAACACTAACATTCAAACTATGACCCAAAACAATAACTTAGAGCCTCCAAAGGGATAATTAGATTCAATATAGAGAACTATTTAGAAAATCACTAATTATTTTTTGTATCTCAAGAAACAAATGGGAAATATTGGTAATTATAACTTTTATAGATATAATAGACCATTCAATAGTTCTTACAATAATAGTGATCCTCCTTTGAGAAATTTTCATGAGATCAACATTTTTGATTTAGCCTTGCCCAACTAGTGTCGAGTGCACAATATCACCAGACATGGAGAACTAGACTACATGGAATTCTATCATGCATTAAAATCCATTGAAAGTCAAATGGAGGGGTTTGAGATGAATCCCACCAATCAAAGTAATGTTAAAGGCTCTGACAATATCAATGATGCCTTTAGAGCTCCAAAATAGTCCTCATGGTTGAGACCTATGATTTTCCCAGTCAAAATGAAAATGAGCCTAAAGATAATTTTGAGGAAGTGCATGCTTTCCAACAATACTAGATAATCAACTATGCTTTTAGAAGTAAAGGTCAAAACCCACCTATGATGACTTCACCCCACCTAATAAAATAGGTACACCTCTTGATGTCAAGACAAACAATAATCTTCCCCCCTTAAAGGTAAATAAAGTTAGCCAATAGTAGAAGTTCCCTACATAACATTAAAAGGTGGATATAACATAGTAGAAGATATGAAAATGATCAAGGCAAACATAACATTACATGAACTCACTCAAATCACTTAACAACATGATTTTCTATTGAAATCATTGAATGAAAATCCTTTCTCCAACAAGGCTAAACCAGCTCATGTAAATGTAGTAATGTATAAGAGTAAGCATGAAGTTCCACCATTTCTATTGACTAGAAGGATTTTTGGTAAAAATCTTCATAATTGCTTGCTAGATTCTAGTGATTTGGCTAACATTATGCCTTTATAAATCTATGAAAAATTAGGATTAAACCCTGTCAAATTAGAGAAACTAGTGGTACAATTGGATAAATCAAGAGTGAAAGTGGTGGGTGAATTGTTAAATATTCACATGTAGATCGCTCATGAACCCCAAATCTAGCATTTCATTGACATCCAAGTCATTGAAATACCTGAGGCTTATAAGTTTTAATTTATATATGATTGGAATAAATCCCTAAATGGATATATGTCCACTAATTATTCCCATATGTGGCTACCTTGGCACAAGAATCCCAATCAAATCAAGTTTAATCAGGAACCCAAAATGAAATACATGACCACTGAATATAATTCCAAGAATGAAAAAGGTAAATTACCAATCCTCTAACTTAGGTGTTTAAACTTTGGAAACCACTAATGTTATTATAGATGATAAGGTGAAAGAAGAAAGTAAAGTTTTTTGTACATTACACTTTGATGGTGTGCAAGATAAGCAAGGTTTTAGCATTAGAATTATTCTGACAACTTCTAAAATAAAACAGTATCTATCTTCTTATAGATTATAGTTCACTTGTATTAATAATTTAGTAAAAATGAATACCTTATTTTAGGACTTCAATTCATAATCAAACATAAGGTAAAAAAAATTGTTAGTCTATAGTGATTCAGAATTATGTGTTAATCAGGTCAGGAACATATATCAATATAAGCTTTTTTATTTAAGAAAGTATAAATTTTGAGCTTGAGATTTATTGAGTATTTTGACTCATTTAATATTATTTACTTTCCCAGGGAGTAGAACCAGTTGGTGGATGCTCTAGCTTTAACAACAGCAAGCCTAGTGCTTCTAAAGCCTTTAAACTTGTAGGAGTTTATTGTGGAAATAATTTCATACCCCTCTATGCTAGATAATATCAATCACTTCCAATTTTTTTATGATGATAAGTAGATAACTGACTTCATGTGTAATTTTGGCATATTCAAATGCCATATTATTGATGAAAAAGATGCAAGTTCTAAACAAAATTCAAAAGATAATGAATATGGAATAATCCAACTTAAGGAAAATTGAATCCCCAAGGGCATGATCTCCTTAGAAAGGATGTTTGACCTAGATAAATAAAGAACTAAAACTAGATAACCCCAGGTGAGAAAAAAATATTATGAGTAAGTCAATTTGGGAAATCTTTGGAATGAGCAAAGTATCAACATTGGTTAGTTTACACTGATGAAGAGCTAAAGAAATCCACTACAATTTTAACCAAGTTCAAGGATGTCATTTTTTAGTCATATGATGATCTTAAGATATTTTATACTAGTGTGATTACTCACATAATCCCCTTGAAAGAGGCCTACAAACCCTTTAGACAAAGATAGAGGCTAGTGAATCTAGTTCTACAACCATTGATTTATACTTAAGTGAATAAATTTTTGGATGTAAGGATAATCTTTCCCATATGGCACTCAATGTGGGTTCCAAAAATTATGCCAGTCTGAAAGAAGAATGAATAAATTTGACTCTATGTCAATTTCATAAACTTGAATATATCTTTAGAGAATGAAAATTATCCTTCTCCATGTTTGTATGAAGTCATTTAATTGGTGAGTGGGTTTGGAATGATGTCATTCCTTGATGGTTTTTCAGGCTACAACCAAGTCCTAGTGAATGAGAATGATAGAATGAAAACTACCTTCACCACTAAGTGGGGAATGTTTGCATACAAATGAATGACATTAAAAATAATCAACATAGGAGAAACTTCTTAACGAGCAATGGGCCATGAATTCTAAATATTAATAGGTAAGTGCATCCTTATTTACATGGATGATCTAACATTTTTTTCTAAAAACAAAGGCAATCACATGACATATTTGGAATAAGTGTTGGATAAGTGTAATAGGTATGGAATTTATTTAAAACCCAAAAAAATTATCTTTTTTGTAATTTAAGGAAAACTTCTAGGACATATAATCACCCAAGAAGGTATGACTATTGACCCTGATAGGATAAACCCAATTTCAAAGGTATAAATACCTAATAGAAAAAAAGAGTTAAAATCTTTCTTCAAAATGATTAATTTTATAAGAAAATTTATCTCTAGTTTTATAGATATCATGAGACCACTCAACATGATGCTAAATAAAGATGCAAAGATAGAATAGACTACTAAAGCAAAGAAGGCATTTCTAGACATTAAGTGTTCAATTATTCAAGCTCCTATTTTGATAAGTCCTAATTTTAGTAAAGACTTTAATCTATACTCTTTTTCTTCTGATCAGATAGTTGTCATTGTCTTGATGTAAAAAGAGGATGACAAAGTGAACCTTATAGCATTCATGAGAACTAACTTGAAGAATGCAGAACCTAACTATCATATTCTAGATAATCAAGCCTATGCTCTAGTGAAGGCCATCAAGAAGCTCAAACACTACATCTTGAGGAAAAATACATATGATATAGTGTCTAATTCAGTTGTCAAGTTGATATTGGGACAAAATGAACTTGAATAACAAAGAGGGAAGTGGATGACCAAACTCCAAGAATATGATATAGAAATAAAATCTACTAAGTTAGAGACCAAATTCTAATCTAGCTTATTACAAATATTGATCCACATAATTAAATTTTGCAGGTTGAAGTAGGTCAAGTGTCCAGTAATAGTTGGTACAAGAATATTGTTCACTATTTGTTGCATAGAGTGTGTCCCCCACATCTCAAAAGGATCAAAAACAGTCCCTCAGGCTGAGATCATCTCACTTTATGATCAAAAGGGGAGTCCTTTATAGGAAAAGTTATGAGGTGATCTATCTAAGATGTGTTTCTAGAGTTGAAGCCATGGAAATCATGAACAATTTTCAAGACAAACTGGGAAGTGGTCACCCTTCAGAGCATGCCATAGTACACAAGATATTAAGATCAAGATATTATTGGCCAACCATATTCAAAGATGCCCATGTTCATGTGCAAATGTGTCATCAATGTCAAGTGTTTGATTGAAGAGAGATAAAGGTAGCCATACCTTTATAACTAATGATTGAAACAAAGCCATTTACACAATGGGGCTTTGAATTTTTAGGCGTGATAAATCCTAACTCCTTAATAAGGCATAAATTTTTACTCACTACCATGGATTATTACACTAGGTGGACTGAAGTAATGGCCACCAAGAATATTAGAGTGATTGGCATCATCAAATTTCTAGAAGAAAATATTATCACTCAATTTGGGAAACCTCTATCTTTAGTATGTGACAATGGCCTAGCCTTTGTGTCAACCAAATTCACTGAGTGGGCATATGACAATCAAATAGTCATCAAGTTTACTTCAAACTATTATCCTTAGGGTAATGAAGTTGAAAAATCTACCAATAAAAATTTGATGAATGCCATCAAGAAATCTACAGAGAAGAAACCTAGAGAATGGCAGCCCCTACTAAAGTATGATTTATGGGAAAATAGAATGAGATACAAACAAATGTTTAAGGCATCCCCATTCCTACTAGTCTATGCGTAGAAACATATCTTTCCTATCACACTAAAGTTTCCCACCTATGAGTTTATGGCTGAATATATAGAAGATGATGAAATAGTAAAGTCTTGAATACTGAACATCATCCAAATGGAATATGCCAAAGATGAAGCCTTGAAAATTTTTAGAAAGCACCAAGATGTTGTAAAGATATGGTTTAATAAATGAGCCAAATTTAAATCATTCTACATATTAGACTTGGTCTTTCTATGGGACAAGGCCCATGAGAAGAAGGGATAGCATGACAAGTTCACTCCTCTCTAGATTAGACCATGTCAAGTGGAAGGAATACTGGGTGAAAATGCATTTAGGCTGAAAGACCTACAAGGGAAAGACAACCTTGTCATTCAATAGGAAGTACATGAAACATTATTTCTCTATCACTCTATCAAAAACTCTAGAAGGATAGTAAGATTATTTAGAGTTAGGGTAGGTAGGAGTAGAGTAGTTTCCTTTCTTTCTTTGCTTTCCTATTGTGTTCTTTCTCACTTTTTGCTTGCTATTTATTTTCTATTATGTGATGTAGCTTAGTAATAAGTCCTCTAGACAAGAATTCATTGGCCCAATCTATTATAGTCTTATCTTCAAAATGGGAGGAAGGGATTGTTAATCTTAAACATCAATCATCCAAATTTGGGAAACCTCTAGTAGTGTTTCAATTAGAAAAGTTGGGTGGTTTTTATTAGAATTTAGTTTTCTCATGAAAATCCTAAGTCATTTTAAGATTTTAATATAGTTTAGATGAATAAACATTTTCTTGAACTAGATTTTGAATATGTTTGGACCATCGTACTATCACTTAAATTCACCATGTAAATTTCTAGGGTAAAACTTGATATCTAAAAGTGAATTACATCTAGACTATGTCTTGACAAAACCTTACACCTGGCTAATTCTAGTTCCTAACCATTATAGTTTATTAATGTAGCTATACAAAAAAATTGATACACTATGAAGTAAAATCATAAACTTCTTTAAAATTTCATGAATGGTGATTTAGGCAATCTCTACTAGGGCTATGGATGCCTAGATGGTAGTATAAAAATTCTTGAAGTGGAGCCAAAGGTATCTCTATTGAGGATATATATGCCTAAATGGTAGCAGAGTAATACCCAGGCCATCTTCAACTGAGCAAATTATAATTATATAAAATCTAAAGAATACTCAAGTCATTTCATGTTTGATGTCCTGAAACTTGAAATTTATCATTTTTAAACCTAGTGGCAATGGCTAAGGAACCTCAAAGCACGCATGTAGTATGATTGTCTACAAGGCTTAAACATTATTTCAATCTTGTGGGTGTTCATTAGTTCTAAAAAGTAGTTTTGGTACTAACTAAAGATCACAATAAGATAACTAATTTTGGGTTTATTTTTTAATAGAATATCTAGATTCTCACATTTTTCAATTTTTCCCCACATAGGTTGTCATTTTTTGATGATCAACATTTCCTATTCTCATAATGGGGACCCTCTTTTCTTCAATTTTCAAAAATGCCCAAGATGCTAAGTAAATTAGATCATTTGACTGCATAGAGAATTGATTGAATTTACCAATACTTATGTTTTTAGAATTTTTGGTTAATCATTCATTTTTCAATAAAGATTGATGCTTAAAAATATTTAAATTATTTTAAGTCTTCTTCAATTTTTATTTAGCAATGAATTATTGACCATGGTTGATTCAATGATATGCAGACAGACTTTTGCTAGGAAAGTGTGACCTAGTTTGCTAATAGGCATAAACACAACAAGATTTGTTGTGTTTTATTAAATCAACATTATGTTGTGTTTAAGGCATTTGATTTTAAATTTTTTCTTTAAACTTGTTTAAATCTACCTAAGATAAGAAATGGCATCTTTAACAAACTAATTTAGTTTTTTACTTCACCTTGTAGGATGTTAAATTAAAGTTACAATTTATGACACATTATAGGACATCAAAATTTATAATGCATCTTAAAGGATAGATATCCACCTCATCATGCCTTATAATGCTTTAGGGATTCATCACATCCTACACAAGACACCTGAAGCAAATATACCAAGTCTATGAGAAATGTGGCATCATCTAAAGGGCTCATGAGAAGATATCCATTAGAATTAAAATATAGGGGTTACATGTCAAGATCTTAGCCCACATAAGTAATACAATCCAATCCAAGCTACCATGTATCCCCCATGTATCCTTTCATAGTGAAAAATCCTAAGATATGCCACTATGTGTCTCAACAGTAACTAGCTAGACTCGAGAAGACTTTCAAGGTGATGTGTGTCTCCCTTAGGTTCATCTGAGGTCACCATATGTCTACACCACATTATATTCATCCAAATCTCATGAGAGCTTACAAGGCATACATTTGGGATGCATCTAATCTATCTTATCAAGGTGTGATGATATACAGTTGTCCAAGGCACCTTCCAAGAATGATATTTGGTAAACAAACAAATAATAGCTCATAATAATGATGCATGTCCCCTTTAGGCCCATGTGATGATGTTGCATGTCATTATCACATTATTTCTATCTGAGATTCATGAGATCACCTTTGAGATGGATGTGTTTCTCCACCCAATCCATTTGATCAATTCCAAGTTATTGACAATTGTCTGAGAGCCTTCTAAGAAAGGCACTTGATGAGGAAAACTAATATTGCCTACGAGAGTGATGCATGGAATTCCTATGGCCAATTAGAATTGAAAATCACTACCCAATAGTTCACTATGAATTGAAAGATGCCATGTAGTGAGATAAAAATGATTCATATGCAAAGTTACATTTTGAGAGTCTATGAGGCAATTAAAAGGTGCCAAATGTCCAAATTTAGAGCCAACTAGGAAACTTAATCATATTTAGGCCATGTAAGTACTTAATTGGATCCAAGGTGACAACCACATGTTGAAAGGTATCAATTTTTAGCTTTAAATATAAAATTTATGGAAAATCAAATTCAAATTAAAGTTAAATCAAATTTTATTGTAATTAATTGATAAAATTAATATCTCAAAGATTTTTTCAAATATATACAAAGTTGACAAGCTCATCAATACAAACCAGGATCACCATCAACATTATATTAATCAAATTAGTCATTCAAAATGATATGTAATTGAGGTTATTATTATCTACATTTTGAAGCTATACTTGTTTTTTTTCTTTTTTATCTATGCCCTCACAGTTTGGCAAAGCTCAATCTATTTGTAGATTTCACTCCTGACCACCATTATGAGTGCTTGAAAGTTACAAAAGGATATAAAGAGGTAATTATTACTACCTAAAGTATTGTAAGAGATGGCATAAGTAGGTGTTTATACTCTAGGTAAGAGAAGTTCCTTTGGAAATGATGACTTTATGTTTCATAATGGTACTTCAGTCATCTTCAAAGATACTAAATTTATTCTTGAGGCCATAGCATCTGGTGATATGCATTATAGTATCATATAATTTAATGTAGAATTAGCTAGGGCTATTAATGAGGATGAAACCATGCATCTTATAATACAATTGGCTTTTGATAGCCTTACCATTAACATAATTGGTCTTCACAAGGCTGCAGCTAAGCCATAGGTCATGTGATGTGCTAACCTAGTTTATGGTATTTTTGGGAGGTTAAAGTGTGAAGATGGGCTGATTAAATCAATATCCCAAGGGCTCTCTATTGATTTCATAATATGACCAAGATTTTTGAAGTACTATGACCTCTCTTCATCATAGATATAATATAACCAATCATCATCGATAATTAGTACGAAGTGCACTCCCTAGAGAAGGTCTTGGCTTCATGGGTGACTAACCCAATGGGAATTATTTTCATAGATGACCAAGGAAAATTTCCCATCTAATAATTTAGATAAGGATTCATAATTTACATATCTCTCTTAAATAGAATATTTGTCAATCCACACATTGCTTACATGGACACAATGGCTATTCCATTGCTATAAATAACCCTAGAAGACCAATAGCTTCCCCCACTTAGGTAAATTATCTTCAATAAATTGGTGTATTCAATAAATGACACTTGCAAGAATGGTTCCCCCTTATTTATGATGAGATACTTATTAGATGTAATCTATGAAACTAATCAACTAGATTAGAATTCATTGTCTCATATGTATTTAAGAGGTTGTGCCTTAACTCTTCTCTATAATGCATAATCATTTCAGATGTAATATAAGAGTGATTGAAAAAGAGTTATACCTATTGGTTTATAGGTTGATCATTAAATTCAAGATGTATAGGGTTCCCCCTAAATTTAGGCAAACCTTGACAGACATGGGTAGCTATTAGTTATACCTAGAATGCATAATCATTAGAATAGGAGTGATGGTAGCCTCTTTTAGATTATCAAGGTTCATGCCAATGAATATAGATTAATAATAAATGGCATATCAACTTATACATATATTTGATGGATTCTTCAAGAACAATAACAAGATGGCCCCCCATAAGGTTCCTTAAAAACTAGGGAGGACCAAGATTACCAAGTGGTATGATATTTTTATAGCTTTTAGGCATAGGGATTCATATCTATTTCCTAAAGATGACTTCAGACTATGGGATCCCAACAACATCATTACCAAACATCTATTCAAATTATTTTATTCTTTTTGGGAATTAATTATTTTATTCTTTTTGGGAATTAATTATTTAATTCCTCAACAAATAAAGGTCTGAGCAAATTTAAATCAATGATTAATGTGTCTCAATCATCCTATTTATTTGTATAAATAGATATGTATTTTACCTTTTTCTAAAAATAGTAATAAGTGTGAAGAAATCAAACTTAGTTTATTATAAGCTAAAACAGATGATGCAGGGTCTAGAAATTATTATGTAGGGATGACAAACTATCATAAATAAGAATAAGAACTCTATTTCTATATTAGATAGGAGTTTAAACTTAGGACACCCTGTTACTTGGCACTATAGTCCATTTTATAGCACTAGTGTCTACTTCTGGCACTATTGTCCACTTTTGGTGCTATTGTCCTAGTGGTCTAGCTTTTTTGGGTTCTGCTTAGTAGGCCTATGACACCCTGATAGTGAAATATTGAAGCTTGGGTCTATGTAGAGCTTATTATGTGTCTGATTCAACCTTCAAAACCCTTAGGATCTTTTGATACCTGAACTTGAGTAGAAAACTTGGGAAAGAGATAAGGGGTTAGTGTGTAAAGGATACATTGGATGCACTTCACACCCTGTGTGTGGACACACTACTTACATACCAATACTCTGAAGAGGGATCAATCTAATGTAGTTTTCCCATTTGAAGTGCTTGGTGTAATTATGTGATGTATGTAACTACATGCAAAACTAGAATGTACTTTGGATGACTAGAGACTGGTATGAGTGTTTGAATAGGCTTGAATTGGTCTTGGAAGGCTGTATGTAGAGAATAGGTAAGAGTGATTAAGTGTACTTATTTGTATTATTGACTATTTTCTATGAATGAGTGTTAACCCTTATAAATAGACATTGAATGACATTTTATATGGAAATTGGGTTAAATGAGCTTATATTGGTTGGTAGGGGAAAAGATAAGGAATCAAGAAAATGTTGAGTTGTGGAGCTAAAAGCTTCACTAATGAGCTAATGTGGAGGTTTTTGGGCTTACACAGTAACCGGCATCAGTCAGAACCAACCGAAATCGGTTAGGGGTCGACCAACATCGATCAGAACAAACTGACATCAGTTAGGGGTCGGCCGGCATCGGTCATCTTCAGACCGACACTGACTTCTGTGTGTTTCCAAAATTCTATTTTTAGGAGAACAAATTTGAGCCTTTGATTTAAGAGGTGGATCTAAGGGTGGCGAATGCATGGCTCATGAACCCTAGTGTTGTAGTATTCTATATAGTAGGGTTAGATCCTCATAGCATGTACAATTCAGTAATTAAGTTGATTTTAATTGATTGAGAGAGAGAGAGAGAGAACTCTTGAGGGAGAATTACTGTACATCTGAGAGGTGTGAGGAGAGAGAGATTTCTTCATTATATTTCCTTCTGGAAGAGTTTATTATAGATTGGTTGTTTCTTGTACCTCCTATTATTTGTTGTTTTTGATTTCTAGTTACTTATTACTTCTGGTTTCAATTCCATGTTTAGTTGCTTATACAAAAGTAATCAATTGTACTCTAAGATCCTAACAACTAGTATCAGAGCGTGTTAGTGTTTGTTGATTATAGAATTCACTCACAGGGGTTTTTGATTGAGTGGAAGCAAAGTAATGGTAGAAAAAAGTAAACTAAGAATGGAGAAATTCAATGGAAAGAATTATCAATTATGGAGGATGCAGATTGAAGATTATCTATATCAAAAAGATCTGTATTTACCATTGGGTGGGGTTTCAAGGAAGCCCATAGATATGGAAGATGAAGAATGGAATGTTCTTGATAGAAAGGCTCTTGGATCCATAAGGTTGAGCTTGGCAACTTTTGTGTTTTCTAACTTATCACAGGCAAAGACAACAATAGAGTTAATGGATACTTTGGCAAATTTATATGAAAAACCCTCAGCTTCGAATAAGGTATATCTTATGAAGAAATTATTTAATTTTCAAATGTAGGAAGGTAGATCTGTATCTAGTCATCTTAATGATTTCCATATTATAGTAAATCAATTAAATTCAGTCAAAATAGTTTTTGATGATGAAATTAAGGCTCTCTTAATCTTATGCTCTTTACCTAAAAGTTGGCATAGTTTGGTAATGGCAGTTAATAATACTGCATCTACTTCAAATATCTTGAAAGTTGATGATGTTTTTAGTGTAATCTTGAATAAAAAATTCACAGGAAAAGCATAGGGGAAACATTAGGTAATGCTTTAAGTGTTGAAAGTAGGGGAAGGCAAAGAGAGAAGGGCAAGCAAGGGAAATCAAGGTCAAAGATGGGAAGTATATCCAAATCCAAAAATAGAAGAATAACCTACTGGAATTCTGGAAAGAAAGGGCATGCAAAGAAAGATTGTTGGTTGAAGGATAACAAAGAAAATTAGCATGAAAGTAATAAAGAAGCAAAAATTACAGGTATTGTTGCACAGGATGCTCTTATATTTTCTTTGGATAATAAAGTAGAATCATGGGTTTTAGATTTTGGTGCCTCTTTCCATGCAACCCCAAATAGAGAATTTTTTAATGATTATGTCCATGGAGATTTTGGAAAATTTTATTTAGGGGATGATGAGCCTTGTAAAATTGTTGGCAAAAGAAAAGTGCAGCTGAAATTGTAGAATGGCAACACATGGGTGTTGAAGGATGTCATGCATGTACCCATCTTGAAGAGGAATCTAATTTTTGCAGGAAAGTTGGGTGATGAGGGTTGCACAGTAACTCTCACAACTGAATCTTAGAAAGTTTCCAAGGGTGCACTTTTATTAGTAAAAGGTAAGAGAGTAGGTACACTTTATCTATCTACTTGTATTACTAATTATTCTCATTCTATTTTATCTACTTCAGATGTAGATGTAAAGTTGTGGCACTATAGGCTTGGTCACATGAGTGAGAAGGGAATGAATGTTCTTTAGTAAAAAGGTAAGATTTCAAATTTGAAAAGCATAGATCTAGATTTTTATGAGCATTGTATTTTTGGGAAATAGAAGAAAGTGAGGTTTCTCAAAACTGGGTCAACAAAGAAGAAGCACAAGTTGGAGCTTGTTCACACAAATGTGTGGGGACTAGCTCAGATAGCTTCTATTAGAGGATCACAATATTATGTTTTTTTCATTGATGATGCTACAAGAAAGGTATGGGTTTATTGCATAAAGAGGAAATTTGATGTTTTTGACACATTTAAGAAATGGAAAGCTTTGGTTGAGAATGAAATAGGTTTGAGATTGAAGTGCCTTAGATCTGACAATGGTGGTGAGTACTGCAGCAATAAATTCAATAGTTAGTGTTCTATGAGTGGAATACATAGGGAAAGGATGGTTCCAAGGACACCTCAACAAAATTGAGTTGCTGAAAGGATGAATAGAACAATAATAGAGCATGCACAGAGTATGAGGTTGCATGTTGATTTGCCCTTACAATTTTGGGTAGAAGCTGTAGATACTATAGTTTACCTAATTAACAGAGGACCTTCTACTGCACTGGATGGTGGAATTCTAGAAGAGGCTTGGATAGGTAAAAAGGTAGATCTTTCATTTCTCAAATTTTTTGGTTCTAAAGTTTTTGTGCACATTGATAAAGAAAATAGAAAGAAGATGGATGTTAAATATATGCAGTGCACTTTCATTGGTTATGGTTTTGGAGATTTCAGATTCCAGTTGTGGAATTTAGAAACTAACAAAATTATTAAAAGCCGTGATGTAGTTTTCAATGAGAAGGTGATGTATAGTGATCAGCTCAAGAGACTAAATAATTTTGAGCAGGGTAATCTTGATTTGGAAGAGGTTATGATCCAAAATGAGCTTACGGATAAAAATCATCACTCATAGAAAAACACAAAGACCGATGTCAGTCAGGTGGAAATCAATGTTGGTTAGGTGGAAACTGATGTCGATCAAGTGGAAATTGATGTCAGTTAGGTGGAAACTAGCGTCGGTCATGTGGAAATTGACGTCGATCAAGAGGAATCGACATCGGTCAGGTGTAGACCGACATCGGTCAGAGATGACCAACACCCATAAGGAGGTCTGAAAGGGTAAGTAAACCTCCAATTCATTATTCCCTTTCTTTATACTACTTATTGCTCACTGATGGTGGAGAACCAGAAAGTTTTGATGAGGTAATGCAGGTAGAATCTAGGAAACAGTGGGAGCATGGCATGAATGAGGAAATTGATTCCTTGGAAGAGAACCATATGTGGGATTTGGTTGAGTTGCCAGCCAGAAAGAAAGCACTGAAAAAAAAATGGGTATATAGGTTAAAGGAAGGAGAGAATGGACAAATGAGACATAAGGCCAGGTTGGTAGTAAAGGGATTTGCACAGAAACCAGGTATTGATTTTGGTGAAATTTTTTCTCCTGTAGTAAAGATGACTTCTATTCGGACTGTATTGTCTTTAGTTGCTATTGAGGATTTGCATCTTGAGCAGCTTGATGTTAAGATAGAATTTCTTCATGGAGATTTGGATGAAGAGATATATATATATATGGATCAGCTGAAAGGTTTTGAGGTCAAAGGTAAGGAGAAACTTGTGTGCAGGTTGAAGAAAAGCTTATATGGTCTTAAGCAAGCTCCAAGACAATGGTATTTGAGGTTTGACAGGTTTATGACAGAGCATGGCTTTAGTAAATGTTAATCTGACCATTATGTTTATTTTAAAAAATTAGATAATGGTAGTTATATTATCTTGTTATTGTATGTAGATGATATGCTTATTATAGGTTCACACATGTGGGAAATTAATGAGCTTAAGGTAAAATTAGCTCACACATTTGCCATGAAGGATTTAGGAGCAGCAAAGAAAATCCTTGGCATGAGTATTAAGAGAGATAGGAAAAATCATAATTTGATTTTGTCTCAAGAGTATTATGTGAATAAGGTGTTGGAGAGGTTCAATATGCAAGATGCAAAACTGGTAAGCACACCTATGGCTGGACACTTCAAGTTGAGAAAAGAACAGTGTCCTAAATCACATGATGAGATTGAGTACATGAGTAGAGTTCCATATGCTTCAGCAATTGGGAGCTTGATGTATGCAATGGTATGTACTAGACCAGATATTGCCCAAGCAGTGGGAGTTATCAGCAAGTTTATGGCCAATATAGGAAAGGAACATTGGAAAGTAGTTTAGTGGATTCTTAGATATCTGAGAGGGACTAAAAGTAGGAATTTATGCTTTGGAGGGTCAAACACTTCTCTAAATGGGTATGTATATTCAGATATGGCAGGTGACTTGGATGGTAGGAGAAGCACCACCGAATATGTGTTCACTGTTGGTGGAATGGTGGTTAGCTAGATTTTAAAGTTGCAGAAGGTTGTTGCCTTGTCTACTACAGAGGCAGAATACATTTCAGTGACAGAGGCTAGCAAGGAAATGATTTGGATGACTTAGTTTAGGAAAGAGTTGGAAAAGGAGCAAGAGAGTTTCAGATTGTACATTGATAGTCAAAGTGTAATTCATTTGGCAAAGAATTCAGCCTTTCATTCAAGAACCAAACATATACAACTTAGGTGCCACTTCATTAGATAGGTATTGGAGGATGGACAGTTGAAGCTAGAAAAGATCCGTACAGATAAGAACCCTACTGATATGTTAACAAAGCCAGTAACAAATGAGAAGTTGAATCTTCAATCAACTTTTGTTGGTCTTCAAGATTGAACTTGAAGAGGGAGAAATAAGACAGAGATGTTTAGAGGATGTTGTTGTACAGGTACAGGTGCAGTTGTTTATCTCCAAGTGGGAGATTGTTGAGTTATGGAGCTAAAAGCTTCACTAATGAGCTAATGTGGAGGTTTTTCGGCTTACACAGTAATCGGCATCAGTTAGAACCAACTCACATTGGTTAGGGGTCAACCGACATTGGTCAGAATAAATTGACCTTAGTTAGGGGTTGGTCGGCATCGGTCATCTTCAAACCAACACCAACTTCTGTGTGTTTCCAAAATTCTATTTCTAGGAGAACAAATTTGAGCCTTTGATTTAAGAGGTGGATCTAAGGGTGGCGAATGCATGTCTCATGAACCCTAGTGTTGTAGTATTCTATATATTAGGTTAGATCCTCATAGCATGTACAATTTATTAATTTAGTTGATTGTAATTAATTGAGAGAGAGAGAGAGAACTCTTGAGGGAGAATTACTGTACATCTGAGAGGTGTGAGGAGAGAGAGATTTCTTCATTGTATTTCCTTCTAGAATAGTTTAATATAGATTGGTTGTTTCTTGTATCTCCTATTATTTGTTGTTTTTGATTTCTAGTTACTTATTACTTCTAGTTTTAATTTTGTGTTTAGTTGCTTATACAAAATTAATCAATTGTACTCTAAGATCCTAATAGAAAATCTAATCATTTGAGGATAAAGTAAACTTGGATAACAACACCAAAAATGGGACTTCCTTAAGTTTGGGTGTTCCTATCCAAGTTAGGGACTATTATCATAAGAGGATGATACATAGGGGGGATGGATCTGGGTTTGATAGGGTTGTTTGGGTCTCAAACATCTAAGTTTGAGAAGCTACAGGTGACTAGGAATCAGTGAAAGTCTAGACAAGAAAGGTTGAGTGAGCAAGAAAGAAGACCTATAGGTTGGGTGCTATTAACCATGCATAAGTCATCCATTTTTACATTTTATATGATTATTTTCCCCCATTTTATTCTATTTATGTAGCAAAGCAAAATACTAAGATAAAGGAAAAATACAAAGCATACCTAAACTTACCTGTAAGGGAAAAAGCTCATGATGTGTGATGTTAGATGTGTGTAGAGAGAGCACACTGTGATGTGTGAATCTAAAAATAAAAACATAAAGTAGATTATTTTTTACTATATACACTATATCTAAAATAAAAATGTATTAAATTTGAGTAAAGGAAGAGAGAGGAATGAATACACCTCATCAAGTACATGAACCAATATAAAACCTATTATGATACTGGATTGTACTGAGTATGTATTGAATCAAGACTAATATCATGAACAGAGCTAAGTACTCAATTCCTTAGAATATGTCTCAAGAATTTAAAGTCTATCCCTTTGGCTCCATCATCACTAAGTGAAGTTAACGAATCATGCATGTGTTAATTGATGTCTGGATTGTATGTCCAATCCCTTTGAATAGGTGGCTCAAAAATATAAAGGTTGGACCTTTGGCTCCATCATTTCCCCATGAAGTGATACTGATATAGAATATATGTCATATTAGATGGCTCATGGAGCCCATTAATGTTCTTAAAATCTAACATTATGGCATGGATAACCGAATGTGTGCTAGAAACTAGACCACTCTTAGCCATTTTGAAAGATGGAAATTGGGCTTGTATGAAAGCCACTCCAAAACTAATATACTAGGCTTATATGAAAGCCAACTTAGGTACTCAAAAAGATAAACTGATATGAAATTTTAACTTTAATTTGATTCCAATCACCTATAGATGGATTAAGGCATGCAACTATTGAGAATGCTTAGAATAAACTAAACTTGGAAACAAAAGAAGATCAATGTGTCATACGCATTGACCCCAATCACTAATGTTTGGAACATGGATTTTGATTTAGAAGTTATGCCAAGTTCCCAATATGAATTGAAAGTTAGAACCATCATGCCATGCATGATAACCCCTATATATGAGAAAACTATGTTAAAATTTCTAAATCTAAAGGATTTGAAAGTGTAAAAATTGTCCTTGAACTAAATTTTTTTCCTATTTTTAGAAACCCTAAGTGTTTTATGCCTAGATAAGATCACAAAATCATGGATAGCCCCTATTTTTTTTTGCTATTATTCATTTTTGGTGCTACTATTCAATTTGAAAACTTACTATTGATCTGAGACCATCATTATTTTTCTACTTTGATTTGACCGGTTTGACCTATGGATTTTGTGCTAACTATTTTGAATATTATTGTTTCAACTATTATAAGGTTTGGTCTCTATTAAAAACCCCTATGTGATGCCCCCTCTTATGAGGGTAGGAATGATGAACCTATAATGACTGCCCTCAAAATAAAAGAGTCTTACAAGTGTGTTGAGTTGTATAGATGAAAGATATAGCATTGAATATTTGACAAGATATAGAAATATTTGAATTAATAAATTGTTATGTCAATATGGGTATGCCTAGATAGATATAACAATGTAAGAGCATGCACTTAATACCGAAATAAAATAGTAATGTTATATATTAGTTTATTATTTGTTATTTTTTTAGTAAGCATTGAGGGATGGAGCATAAAGTCCATCATGGAATCCAAGAGAATAGGGAAATGCATGATATAGATCATGGAATTATAAAAATAGAAAATAAATCAAGCAAAAAGCATACAAAGTAAGAATTTAGAATCTATAAGCATACAAAGATGGCCAAGGGGATATGCAAATAAAGGACATGAGCACATGTCACTCAAACTAGAAATAAACATGGAAGTCATGTTCAAATACCACATACACATACAAGTGAAATAAGCAAATTTGGTATATAGGCCATAGGCACATAGAAGAGTACAAACAAAGGACATTGGCAAATGTCCTAAGGCACACACATGAAAAATTCAAAGGATATTGGCAAATGTCATAAGATACAAGATGGAATTGAAAATTCAATGACACAAGATACACTAATCAAGTATAGAAAGCACATAATAAATGGAAGACACAAACATATCTAACTAATTAGAGAAAATGTGAAATTATGCAAAACACGTATAGTACAAAACTAGGTATATGGTAAGAGATACATGAGTGTTAGTTACGAATGACATGTCGATATGGTGTTTTATGTGAGCTATAAATTTATATACATCAACATGATAACTCAGAGTGTGTGCTGTAAGAATGACATGACCTAGATGGTGTAGTCATGTAGAAGATGCCCCCAATGGGTGTGTATAATAATGCATGTCTTGAATGTAGAAGTAGAAATTCCCCATCTATGGGTAGAATGAAGCAATCAAGTAGTTGGGTGTCACTGCACACACTAAAATAAGATCAAGTGAAGCATGGTAATGTATAAAATTGGCATACAATAGCATGAAATATAAAATGTAAGTCCTACCATGATAGTAGTGATGTAAAGCATGGATGATGAATACAATCAAAATATTTTTTGAATTTTTTAAATATTTTGAATGTTTTTATATTTTTTTATTTGAAAATATTTTAATTATGTGCAATAAGGACTAATAAGAAATGATACTAATTGATGAGTCTCAGGTAAGACTCCCTATCCTGGTGTCCCGTGTTGAATAACTAAATCGCACATGATCATGAGGCATGAGTGTATGACTAAGATTGTGAAGCTAAAATATGTGTACATTATAACTACTCTAAAATATTTGAAGTGGAAATTGAATGTTCGGTCCCCCTATGACTCTAAGAAGCAGATGCAATTGTATAGTTATTAGGGACCCATCTGAAAGTAGGATAAGAATCTCTATGAACATGTGTTCTCTGTGTAGCTATATGAGACCATAATGTAACTAATTTACATGTGAAAACTATAGCTAGAAGCTATCTAGAATCCTAAAACTATGGGGGTGTATAAACCCTCTATACTAGTTATGGATACTATAACTATGGTTGAACTTGAAGTGGAACTAGAATAGAAGTTGGAGGAGAAGCTAAAACTAGTGGAAGAACTAGATCTAATGATTGAAAGATGTTATATGGCTCTGAAGTAGGGAGTGGTGACTCATAAGCAACTCTTCCAAATATAATAAATTGATTATCCTGAATTAAATTTAGGCATCTATGAATTATAGAAGGTGTTGCATTGAGTTTTTGAATACATGGTTGACCAAGTAGTATGTCAAAAACTCCTACATTAGGAACTATAGTGAATGGTGTGGCCACATGTGTGGGACCAACCTATAGTGGATTACTATATTTCCTAATGAACTCTAAACTTTCCCGCTAAACCCACTAATAACTATATCATTTAGAGTGATATCCTGCTCTAAATAACCCAAATACTATATTAGTGTGAAGGTACACATATTAAGACTGGAATCATTGTCAATGATTACACTATAGATAGGTTGATTATGGATATGTGCTTTGATAAAAAGTGCATTTTAACGTGTATCATCCTCCACAATCTCCTGATCTAAAAAATATATCGAAGGCTTGGATGGAAATTTGGACTCATACACACATATCATACTTCTCAAAGGATGTGCCTTAATTGAAGGTGCCTGATATGTAAATGGTGGAGGATGTCTATGGTATGTATGATGAACACCTAATGTGTCCTCTTTCTCTTATTTTGAATGTTGTGGAACTGGATCTAACAAGATTTTCAAATCTTTATCTTGTGTTGGCTTTATCTTTGGAGGCTCAACAGAAGTGCCTAGATCAAGTAGATTATCATCTATCAAGTCTTGTATCTTATGTCACAAACTGATGAATCTATTTGTGGTGTGGCTTGTTGCCCTATGAAAATCACAAAATGCATGCTATTCATATCCCTATGGAAGAGGCTTTGTTAGATCTTCTTCCTAAATAGGTGGGAGAGTGAGGATGTTACATTCTAATAACTATTATAGAACTTTGGCTAGGGAAACTAGTAAATTGGTAAATGCACATCGAGGAGGTGTTGATAAAACCATATACTGAGGGGGATCTAAAGCCATATTGACTATTGGTTGATTTTGATTCTTGTTGTCACTAATTTTGACCTTGTATGGGACTTTGATATTACTCTTGTTTGTTGTGTCTGGAGTACTTGAATACTTGAGTTTTTCCATTGAGATTAACTTGAATTCCCTTCCCTTAAGTGTATGACAAAATTTAATGAAGGAAGAGAATCTTTTAAATATAATGGATTTATTGATCAGCCATGGGGCTAATTAGCTTAGCTAGAATAGTCTTCTATCTAAGAACATAATCCATGAGAGGCTCACTTGAACTTTGTTTCTATTGTGAAATATGTGCATATGAAACCTTGTAACCAATGTTGATACTAAAATTTGTTAAGAACATGTCTACTTAAAGATTGAATGTCATGACTGCCTGATTTGGTAGACTACAAAACCATTGGAGAGAATAATCCTTTAGGCTTTGTGGAAAGATTTTTGTAAGTATCTATTCATTGGGTACATAATCCAAACATGCAATGTGAAAATCTCTTAAATGTATCTCTAGATCACTCTTTCCATCATAAAGAGTATGCTTGGGTTTAAAAAATCCTTATGGCAAAGGTGTAGAAGCAATATGACATGCCAATGATGTATGCAAAAGAGAAAAATAATCCAAAGCCTATGTAGGTCTAGTGGTACGTTGCTAAAGATATTTCACCTTGGATTGAATATATCATATCTCTTTCACAAGGGCTATGACATTAGGAGATAGGGATGTACTAGTTATAGCTAGTGGCATAGAAAAAGGTTAGGCTACTATAGGGGGTGGTTGTGACACAATTTCCCCCCTAGTGTCATTTACAATGGGTTTTTCTATGGTTTGAGAAGATTTTCCATTGGTTATTTTTTGTTTTTCTTCTTGTAAAATTTAAATAATGTCATCTTTCATATCTGAATGTTTGGTTAAGAGTTCTTGAAGTTCTCTTTTATCAGTTTCATCAAAAATAGTATATTGGGCCATTAGTAAAGTAGGAAAATAATTTGAAATGTGTTTAAAGGTTTTTCAATATATTTTAATAGACCAAGTGCTAGAAAGGGAAAGTAATGAATATAATAAATGCAAAGTCCAAAAAAAATAGTGATTTGGAATTACACAAAAAGGGTATTGAGCTATCAAATATGTAAGGTGATACCTTAACAAGTAAAAAGGAGCTAGTACATGCAACTAAGGATTTTTTAGAAATATTATTTTTAAAATACTATGAACCTTTGAATTTGACATTGATTTTTTGAATTAGATATGCAACTAAATTTTTAGAAAATGATGTGAAAAGTACTAAAAAATAAATGAGAATGTATTTAATGCAACTAGGGTTTAAATTTTTTTTTTCAAAATTAGTATAATAATTTGAAATTTTTGATATGAATTTGTAGAATTTAGCTTGAAAAATTTAGAAAACATCTAAAAATATTTCTAAAATTATCAATATATTTTTCCTAGTGGTTTGAAAGTGTTTGTATGCAAATAGGACCTAGTATGTGCAAACTAGGATTTGGGTGAATTTCTTGAAAATATTTTAATTAATTTGTAGTTTTCTAATTTTTAAATTCATTAAAAATTAGGAAAATATTTCCAAAAATCAAAAATCATTAGCCCTAGGACTTCTAAGAATTAGCTCAGGCCAAGTTCACTTTAGCCTCAAATGGTCAAAGTTTCTTGATTCCTTAACTTTTCCCTTGTTGACTTTAATTTGTAGAATTCCTATAGTTGGCTTTCATTCAGGCTATTTCAAACACATTTGGCCTGAGCTCCTATTATTTAGGGATATTTGACATGTAAAAGAGTGCCTTTATTTTGGTATGGTCATATGTGAAATCACTCCTTGGTTCACTAGCTTCGAACAGTTCGAGGATCGGACATATATTGAGGGAGATATTAATATTTGATTGATTTAATCAAATATTAATTATTTAGCCTAATTTTAATTAGAAACCCTAATTATAATTTAAGAAAACCCTAATTAGGACAAGCACATCCTTTTGAGGGTATAAGGGTTTCTCATGGAGGCCATTATTGAATATGCATTGATTATTGATTTTGATATTGAAGAAATTCTTCTGTGAAGACTGAGCCAAGGGTTCCAGGATTCCATTGCAGTGGAGAATGTCAACTCTTCATTGTGTGTGATTCAGAGGCTATGAGATATCAGCTGATTTATTTCCAATTTTGAGAGATAGCTTCATACAAAAGTTATCACAGAGGTTTACAGATTTGAGAGATAACTTCACACAGAAGCTATCACAAGGGTTTATAGGTATTTCTTTATTTTGGGTTTTGATTCAAGAATTATCCAAATATAGATCTTTTATATTAGATCATAGTTCTATAGATCAGGATCAAGCATACAGGGTGTGTTATATCAGTAGCCGTACAAAGTCCGTATAGATCAGTGAAATCCATACGCATCAATAGAAAGATCAGATACCAACATCAACGAGTAGAGACCTATAGAGATCGACATCGGTCGACATATCACTGGCATCGGTAGGTTAATGACTCCAGTCGACCGATGATGGCAGTATAACTGACGTCGATCACTATGTTTTTTACACAACAGGCTGAGACATACCAGTTCCAGATTTATTTCCTAGTTTTGCAAAATACTCAGGCTATTAAGGCCGTATTTTCAATATTCATTGTATACCTGATAGAGGTCCTCTATTGTAAGCATATGATAAAATAATAAGATATTATACTATGATTTATTTATCTATTTGAGGATATTTTACAAAAATATAGATAAGCAAATCAGAGATTTTGCTTAGAAAAAAGAGCCCCTAAGTAAGGGACATCACAGTGGTATCAGAGCTTTTGCTTAGAAAAAAGGAGCCCCTAAGTAAGGGACATCACAGTGGTATTAGAGTTATTTGTGTTTCTATATCCCTGTTTGAAGGGTATATTACAGTGGTTTCAGATCCAAATTCTTGCTATCCTGTTGGGCACATTAGAGCTATGTCCTGCCATCCTATTGGGTAGTTTGGGTAGATTGAATCAACGAAGTATCCATGATGTCTTCGAGTACTCAAAGACAGTGGGACTATGATATGAAGAAGTTGAAACTAAGTTTGAAGAGGTTGAATGAAGCTCTTTCATACCCTTCATTTAAAGACAAATCCACATGGTATATGATAGTGAATGAGGAGTGGGACTTATTACCACCTTGAGGTTGGGAGATGTTATCTTTTGATCACTTTGTTAAGCTGAGGAGAGACAACTATAGATCACTTAGATGGGGCAACAGCATGTCCCCTGATTATTATGAGATAGGAGATAGTGAAGATGAGGATGAGTCTGATACTTGCACTCAGAGTGTAGAGGTGTGCTCAGATGTTAGTGCACTGAGGGTTAATGATCTCTCAATTATGACAGAGATTGTAGAAGAGTCCCAGGATCTGATTATTGTAGATGATACTTAGGAGGATGCAGTGTATAGTTTTGAGGACTTAGTTTCACTGACAATTTCCTTCGATATGGAGGAGTTAGATAGTGATGCTATAGTTGTTGATACTCTGTATGTTGATATGAGCTTTGGAGTTGATTCACAGAGTATGGATGGTAGTACTCCAGAGATTAGTGATTTTGAGTCTACTCTTTTGGACCATGCATCAGAGGAGGATTGTAGGAGACAATCTAGCCAGTGCCACCATGTGTCTAGTCAGCTGAGAGTTAGTGAGCGAGACATTGCTACTGCTTGCAATCATTTCGATGTGGCTCGTCAGGTGTTAGTAGTTTATGGATGGGGTTCTCCTACTAGCATTGAGTAGGGAGGTAGTTATTTGTCCTTGATAGAGATCCACTCTTTATGGGAGGCTAATCAGATTCTGAGATAGGATTATATGTAGTTGGTAGCCGACAGAGATTATCTTATGGAGTGGGGTAGCACAGCGTATGATGCATTATTGGTCAAGGAAGATAAGGTGAGTGAACTTACTCAGTAGCTCGAGGTGACTTTTGAGATTCTTGAGAGTATGCAGTTGGCTTATGAGGAGTCACAATTTCATTTGGCTGAGATGACCATAGAGTTAGAGCATTTGCGGTCTTCACTAGCCCCAGACCCAGTCCATTTGTATATTGAGGTGGTTGGTGGTGAGTACATTCCTATAGTTGTTGCTAAGGAGCATGTTGTTGACACTGACACACATGTTTAGGATTTAGGAGTACCTAATTCTGATGAGTTTGAGATACCAGTGGAGTCGAGTCTCCAGATTGATTCTTCTCATACATATGACAGTGTGGTACCGTTCGATGTGCCATCTTTACAGAGGGATCAGTTATGGGATGGATTGGTACCATCTTTTGTAGATGGAATTGGCAGTTGGAGTTGTCCATTCTAATTGAGTTATCATACTTTGAGAGTTTGTTTCTCATGCATTCTTGACTATGGCAGTTGTGCTTTTAGAGTTTGGTAGAGTTGCATTCTCCAGTTTGATTATGAGTTCCTCTTTGATCTACTTTTGATGATATTTCAAGAACTTGCATTGATTTACAGTAGTGCAGAGCATAACTACATTTGGGATCCAGGTGGATCGAGTGGTTCATTGTTCTAAGATTGCTTGGGGACAAGTAATTTCTGGAGGGGTAGATTGTCATGTCCCCTTTTTCATGGACATTGATAGACTTGATGATTAGCCTATTATGCGACCTTCGTAGGCTAGTAGGATGGATAGAGGGTCATGATGGAGATTAGCTTGGCTTTAATTTGTAGAATTCCTATAGTTGGCTTTCATTCAGGCTATTTCAGACACATTTGGCTTGAGCTCCTATTATTTAGGGATATTTGACATGCAGTGGAGCACCTTTATTTTGGTATGGTCATATGCAGAATCACTCCCTGGTTCACCAGCTTCAAATGGTTTGAGAATCGGACATATATTGAGGGAGATATTAATATTTGATTGATTTAATCAAATATTAATTATTTAGCCTAATTTTAATTAGAAACCCTAATTCTAATTTAAGAAAACCCTAATTAGGGCAAGCACATCTTTTTGAGGGTATAAGGGTTTCTCATGGAGGCCATTATTGAATATGCATTGATTATTGATTTTGATATTGAAGAAATTCTTTTGTGAAGACTGAGCCAAGGGTTCCAGGATTCCATTGCAGTGGAGAATGTCAACTCTTCATTATGTGTGATTCAGAGGCTGTGAGATATCAGCTGATTTATTGCCAATTTTGAGAGATAGCTTCATATAGAAGTTATCACAGAGGTTTACAAATTTGAGAGATAACTTCACATAGAAGCTATCACAAGGGTTTACAGGTATTTCTTTATTTTGGGTTTTGATTCAAGAATTATCCAGATATAGATCTTTTGTATTAGCCCATAATTCTACAGATCAGGATCAAGCATACAGGGTGTGCTATATCAATGGCTATATAAAGTCCATACAGATCCATGAAATCTGTACGCATCAATAGAAAGATCAGATACCGACATCGGTGGGTAGAGACCTATAGAGACTGACATCGGTTGACATATCACCAGCGTTGGCAGGTTAACGACTCCAGTCGACTGATGACGGCAGTATAACTGACATCAGCGACTGTGTTTTTTACACAGCAGGCTGAGATGTACCAGTTCTAGATTTATTTCCTAGTTTTGTGGAATACTCAGGCTATTAAGGTCATATTTTCAATATTCATTGTATACTTGATAGAGGTCCTCTATTGTAAGCATATGAGCAAATAATAAGAGATTATACTATGATTTATTTATCTATTTGAGGATATTTTGTAGAAATACAGATAAGCAAATCAGAGCTTTTGCTTAGAAAAAAGAGCCCCTAAGTAAGGGACATCACAGTGGTATCAGAGCTTTTGCCTAGAAAAAAGGAGCCCCTAAGTAAGGGACATCACAGTGGTATCAGAGCTATTTATGTTTTTATATCCCTGTTTGAAGGGGATATTACAGATAATGTGTGCTAATATTTATTTAATATTAATGAATATATTTTTGGTTGTATATAAGTCAAAAGAGGGCCCATGAAGAATTCAAAGAGTCATGAGGTAAAGACAAAAGAGGAATGGGATGCATTTTCTAATGAAGAGTCATCTTGAGGAATTCCAAGAGTCACCATGTAAAGACAAAAGAGGGTATGGCACATTTTTCCATGAAGGGATAATTTGAGGAATATGAAAAATCACCAAGATAAAGACAAAAGAGGAAAGGATGTTTTTGCTTATGAAGGGTCACCACATGAATTTTCAAATGCAAGGATATGAAGGGTCATGCAATTTTGGCATCATTTTCCATGAGGATTGAAGGGTCATAAAGGGTGAATTCCAAAGGTCATTTGGAAAGATGTAAATAAAGGCTTGAGAATCCATTTGAAATATGTGAGAGAGTACATGGTTTATATTTTTTTTCTAAAAGAGAAAAGTAGGAGATATTGTATAATTATATCATTTGTTAAGTAATTAATATTGAGAGATAGTTGTGTTTTGTACACAAGAGGGGTTGGTGCTCTTGTGGGTTGGTGCTCACAAATATTTACAAGGGGCTGGTTCTCCTGTAGGTTGGTGCTCACAAATAGCTATTATGTTGGTGCTCGATAAAGGGGTTGGTGCTTCTATAATTTGGTGCTTGCAAACTTTGTAATTTGAATTGGTGCTCATTCATATACTTGAGATTTTTCTCCATGGTGTTTCCCACTTTGGGTATCCATGTAAAAATTTGGTGTCTCTCTCTCTCTCTTGTGTGGTGCATATTATTATTTCAGTTTTATTGCATATCTTGAATGTGTGATTAAGTGGTTAAGGAAAATAAATCAAATTAAGTAAAAGATATATAATATATTGACTCTCCCCCTCTCAATATATTTCATGATTAATAGTAAGTGCCTCACCACTACATTATTTTCTAGTTACAAGTATATTTCAATCTACTTTTACTTTTGCATTCACTCCTCACATCATTGTTCCCCGATTAGCTTTAGTATCATTAGCAACTACAACTACCACTACTCAATCCTTAGTTGATACTAGCCTAGGCCAAGCTAGTGGTTCCTTCAGATTTACTATCCCCCATTTCATTTCTCATTCCACTATAAATATTGCATCTTTATTAGGATCTTAATGCACTAGTGTTAGTTAGGATTTTAGTTCCACTTCTTCCCAGCTAACAACAACTAGTGCAACATTTAATTTTGGTTCCCTCACATTGACAAGGACATTAAGGCCCATTTCAAAATAATCACCTTCCTAAATCCACCATTACCTACATCCCCATTCAATATTGCTATGAATGTAAAGGTGAGTGTGACTCCAAAATTTCCTTCATTTATTCTAAATATGGGCCTAAAAGAACTCTATTTGGCACACTTGGGCTGATAGACCTAAAAAACTTTTCACACATTCTTATTGCATCTCTATCCTCTACCTTAGCTACACTACCTAAAATAAATTCAATGCCTATTATCATCTCAAAATTGGGTCATATATTATACTAGCATCAAGATAAGAGAGACCTGAAGTAGTATTCTTTGAACCATAGATTGGCATGAGATTTTATGTTGCTACAAGTACTATGAAAAGAGTGGTGAGGAGGCAAGTTGAATGGACCCAATCTAACTTAGTTGTGGCTCATGAAAGTGAAGATTCCCTCTTCACTTTAACAAATAATAGAAAAGCTAGCCTAGGTGAAGTAGATGAGTATTTAGAGGACCCTATGTCCATGGTCCAAACCAATACATAATCCATAGTGGCTTAAATCAAAGGTGTACACCATGAGATGAAGAGATAAAGGGAACAAGCATTGCTTATAGTGTCATAAAACACTATAGTCTAGGTAATTAATGTGATCATCAATGTCTTGAATTCATATAAAGTCATGAAGAGAAGGCAAGAAGATGGGACTCTGTAGTATAATGTGGCCATTAAATATGACCAAAAACTTGCACTTTATGATGCCAATTTGGCAAACCTGGCTAGAGTTAGAGCAACAAGTTCTAAGACCTTAAGGTATTTCCACTTGAATACATCATCCCAGTACAAACCATAATGATGCATAAAAAAGAATATTGAAAAGGTGGTCAGAACAGGTTAAGGATGTAACTGGATCCTTAGAAAAAATAAAGTTCAAAATTTCCCTCTTCTTAAAGGATGTTATGGTCACTAGGGTGACCAAACCTAATGCTAGCTTCATGGATGATTAGGAATTCAAGGCTCAAATGAAGGTATTTATTGCAAAGTTCCAACAGGACATAGCTAATGCCAAGACTACCACTGGAGTGATGAACATTGTGGCTTTTTCCAACCAAAGGCTAGATAAAGTTGAGGCCATTGAAGAAGCATTGAGACCTATACTTGTAGAGCATGACAGGATTATTTAATAAATACCTGACTTATTCTAGCCTATTATCCTAGATTTTAGTAAAATTGACTAGGATTACTTAGTGTACATTGAAGTTTGGACAAAGGAAGGTAGAGAAACAAATATGACAATAGAAAGAACCTTAGAAACCTCCTCCAGGGTCTTGAGGGATATTCAACTTTGTTTTGTAAATTCAAATTTAAAATATTCCATTGTAATATGTGGCATTTTTAGTTATCATTTTTCAAAAGCTAAAATCCACTTGGATGCATTTGGCCATATTTTAATGGTCCCACTTGAAATTTCATAGGCATTTTGAGGCCTATATATAGGGGTATTCCCCCTCAATGTAAGGACAAGAATGGTTGTTAGATAATTAATGCAGAAGAGCTAAGAATTCATGAGATTGTCTAAATGCTCTGTTGTGTGTTTTGTAGTTTATGCTTCTCATGATTTTATATAATTAAAGGTTAATTTTCTACTTGATAATCTAGCAATAATATAAATGTGTGCATCTATCTGTTAGATTTTAACACTAGGCTAACAAATATGTTGGTTTATGTGCTCCATTTTATCTTATTTTTAGTTAAATGTGCTTATGCAATTTAATGTGAATGAGTAACTTTCATGCAACATATTATTTTAAGTATATGCATTTCCTTTCCTTTGAAATATCAACTATGTTCATTTATCTTTAAGTATTACACTAGGGTTGATGAATTCTAGTTTTATATGTTATTATCAAAAAGGTTAAAAGAATTGACACCTATAGCTATCTGAACCAAACCTTCTTTTCTACCTTACCCTGCTTACTTGTAGACACCAAAATTTTGTCAACCCATTAGGTATATTAAGTGTTTTGTATGTAAACCAAGTTCATCCTATCACCTTCAACCATTTTTTGTTTCCTAGGGTCACTTCCTACCTCAGATACCTAGGACACATCGAACATTGGAGCTATAACTTTGATTGTTTTGACCTATCAGCTATCACTTATGAGATGTGCTTTGGTTATTTCTATCCAAGTCATCCTTAGCCTTACCTATTCTTGACTTTTTTGACTATATCTCATAGTATTATATGCATATGAAGTGATACTCAATTCTCCACCACTCACCTAGTTACCTTTTTATCAAACTAGTACCCAATTCTAGTTTCTCCTTCATCGATTTCCATTTTTAGGGGGGGGATACCTCATCCAATAATTGGATCATCTAACTCCTATTTTTATCTTAAAAACTTGTCAATACAAATTAAAAGACAAAAAAGGGCAAATTTAGACACCAAAATTATGTCACACACACATGTGTAACTCCCTGTGTTGAAACCCCTTTTAGCCCATTTTTCAATAATAACAATTAGCCTCCCTAACCCATGATTTTACCCCACACATTTAATTAATTTAAAATAATTAAGTTAATTAAAAACCCCTTTTTCCACCTTACTTTTCCACCTCACCCTATGACTAATTCTCACTTAATGAGTCACCTCAAGACCTGGTCCCCTCATCCTAACTACCCAAGACTTATTCTCACTTTAAAACTAAATTCTTAATCAACTACCTCCTTCTTAACCTCTTATTTTCACCATTTTATAATGGGTGCCACACTTGGCACCAAGAGAAATAGAAAATATGCCAAAAATAGTAAGCTTTACCTATTTTAGGGCCACCAACATTGGTCAACCCATGGCCGACATCGGTGATAGAAGCCAAACTCCAACCTGAAGTTCAGGTCAAAAAAATCAAGAAAATTCATTTTTACTTACATTTAAGCTCTTGACATTCAACTTTTGACATCTTGGCTTACTTTCATCTTGTGTAAGTCAATCATGATCAAGAACTAAGCTCTTGAGGACCAACAACACCTACTTATTCTCTCTATTCAAGACATTAGTTCAGACTACTTGATAATGACCATCAATCTGGCACTTATCATTTAGTGACCACTACAACTAAGTGTATCACTTATTTTTTAGGTCTTTAAATTATTTAATGTTATATCACTTCATGTCTACTATTCATTTCTTTATACACTCCTGAGTGAACCCCCATGAGGGAGTTACAAAGTTTCCTTGCTTATTTCCCTTTGACCTGACATATCAAACCTCTAATCAAAACTATTTCCCAAACCATTCTCTCTCTCTCTCTCTCTCTCTCTCTCTCTCTCTCTCTCTCTCTCTCTCTCTCTCTCTCTCTCTCTCTCTCTCTCTCTCTCTCTCTCTCTCTCTCTCTCTCTCTCTCCTCTCCCCAACCTCCTATACCTAATCAAAACCATTTCCCAAACCTTTAAAATCCTTTTAAAAGCTCCTAGGCAATTATTTCCCCTACCAACCTTGGCAGCCTAACCGACATTGATCACCTTCACCACTGACCTTGGCAATATAATCGATATCGTTTACTCCCCTACCAACATTAGTGACTATGGATTACCTAACCTTTTCAAAATCTACCCAAAAAACTTCTAAAATACAAAAAAAATACACTACCCACACCCTATCACTCTCTACTATGCTTAGGTTGTGAATAATGGTAACATTATCTCTCTTTCTCTCACTTTTTACCTCTCTTTTAGTTATTAATAACTCTTTTGTCTGTCATAAGTTGAAAATGAGTTTGGTCAGCTGTCAAACCCCTTTTTGTCAAGTTTGGTTAGCCACCAACATCGGCATGTTTGACCTAATACATTCACATTAGTGTTTATACCTATCGACATTAGCAACATTGACCTAATGTGCCAACATTGACACTATTTATTATTGATATTAGCAATGTCACTGACATTAGCACCATTGCAATAATGTTTTCCCCAAAAAAGCAACCCCAAATTTTTATACTTTACCCATATTTTATGGTAATTGGAGATCACATATATCTCCCCAACCATGACAAACACCATTGGATATCACTAAAATCCTCACCCATGATGACTTTTCTTGGAGATCATGAATATATACTTGCTTATTGACCCTTTTACACCAACCTTGCATTACTTGTCTTGACCGCTTATGTTATTTCACTATAGTTGGCTATTATACACACACATGTATATTAGGTATTTTGGATGAAAACCAAGCTCATCCTATCACCTTTAACCCTTTTATGTTTCCTATGGGAACTTCCTACCTTAGATACCTGGGACACATCAAACATTGGAGCTACAAATTTGATTTTTGTGACCTATCAGCTATCACTTACGAGCTATGCTTTGGTTATTTATATTCAAGTCCTCCTCAACCATGCTTGTTCTTGACTTTGTTCACTATAACTCATAGTAGTATATGCATACGAAGTGATACTCAATTCTCCACCACTCACCCAATTACCTTTTTATCAAACTAGTACCTGATTCTAATTTCTCTTTTGTTGATATTCATTTTGAGGGGGGATACCTCATCCAATACTTGGAGCATCTAACTCCAATTTTTATCTTAAAAACTTGTCAATACAAATTACAAGACAAAAAGGGGCAAATTTAGACACCAAAATTACATCACACACATGTGTGTAACTTCCTATGTCAAAACCCCTTTTAGCCCATTTTTTAATAATAAAAATTAGCCTCCCTAACCCATGCTTTTACCCCTCACACATTTAATTAATTTAAAATAATTAAGTTAATTAAAAACCCTTTTTTCCACCTTACCTAGCCACCTCTCCCTATGACTAATTCTCATTTGATGAGTTACCTCAAGACCTGGTCCCCTCATCCTAACTACCCAAGACTTATTCTCACTTCAAAACTTAATTCTCTATAACTGATAACCAATATCAGTCACTCCCATACTGACGTCGATGACTAGTTCGGCCCTAGGTCCAAACAACCCAAACCTAAAACTACAATTTTAACCTAAAAACCTACCCCAAATTCCCCCCAACTTATCCTAACTAACTACCCTTCCCTATTTCTTACCCCTCTACTAACATTTTTTATACCCCCACCTCTAAATTAGCCTAAAAACTCTAAATAACCAAATTAAGTTTTAAAACAACTAGTAGATGATCTTACCTCATCTCTCCATCTCCTCTGGGCTAGCATAGCTAGCTCTTATGGTGGTGCACCTCCTAATGGGTCCCCTACTTGCTCTACCATCTTAGTCACTCTCATAGCTCTATTTTTTCTCTAATCATAAGTTGAAAATGAGTTTGGTCAGTTTTCAAGCCCCCTTTTAACAGGTTTGGTTGGCTATCGATGTTGGCATGCTTGACTAATCTACCAACATTAGTTCTTATACCTACCAATAATGGAAACATTTCCCTAATGTGACACCATCGACACTATTAATTATTGATATCAAAGTAAATACTTAAAAGACCTAAAAAATAAGTGATGTACTTAGCTATAATGGTCACTGAATGATAAGTGCCAAATTAATGGTCCCTATCAGGTAGTCTGAACTAATGGCCTAAATAGAGAGAACAAATAGGTGATATTGGTCCTCAAGAGCTTAGTTATTGATCGTGATTGACTTATGTAAGATGATAGGAAGCCAAGATGTCAAAATTTGAATGCCAAGAGCTTGAATGTAAGTAAGAATGAATAGGGTATAGGTGGTGTATTTTGTTTATATTTTAAAAGTTTTTTGGGTAGGTTTTGAAAAGGTTAGGAAATCCACAGTCATCGATGTTGGTAGGGGATTGACCGATATCAATAATACTATTGAGTTTGGTGGTGAAGGTGACCAATGTTGGTCAGGATGCCAAGGTCAGTAGGGTCAATAATTTCCTAAGAGCTTGAAAAAGGCTTTTTTGGGTCTAAGAAATGGTTTTAATCAAGTCTAGGAGGTTAGGGAGAGTTAAGAGAGAGAGAGAGAGTATGCTTTGGGAAATGGTTTTGATCAGAGGTTTAGTGTGTTAGGTCAAGGGGAGCCAAGTAAGGAAACTTTGTAACTCCCTCAAGGGGGTTCAGTCAGGAGTGTATAAAGCAATAAATAGAGATATGAAGTGATAGCAAAGTAAATACTTAAAAGACCTATAGAATAAGTAATGTACTTAGATATAGTGGTCACTAAATGTTAAGTTCCATATTTATGGTCCCTATTAGGTAGTCCAAATTGATGGCCTAAATAGAGAGAACAAGCAGGTGATGTTGGTCCTTAAGAGCTTAGTTCCTGATCGTGATTGACTTATGTAAGATGATAGTAAGTTAGGAAGTATAAATTTTAATGGCAAGAGCTTGAATGTAAGTAATAATGAATTTTATTGATTGCTGGCATGCCCAGTGGGACCCTAGAGTTTTTCTTGGGTTCATTTCTTATTTTAAGCATTCATATCGATGAATTATAGTGAAAACTTCATTTCTTGCACTTTCTCCTTCTCTTCTCTCTTAAAACAAAAAATTCAACATTTTATTTTCTGTTTAAAAGCACTAAACTAAAATTTTCTTTCTTTTCTCTTTGCCTCTAATATCAATTTATCATTTTTTTACAAGTTAGAAAAGAATCTCTTCTTTACTTCTTACATGCACATTAGGATAGTGAATTTCATTCTCTACTCCTATTTTTATCTTTGTTTGCATTCAAATATAAAAAATTTAGATTTGGATTTAAAACTTACTACATTTCATTATTTGCTTGCTACATATTAGCTCACCTAGTTAATTATAAACATTATGAATAAATTATAGTGCACCTATGTTACACAACCAAATCACATTCACACAAAAAAACATCTAAACTCACCTAAGAGAAGACTCATTAGGATTTCATCACTTGGTGGATCACCTTACCCTACCCGGCTATCCTACTTGTATTTCACCACCAAAGGGAGAACCCACTCCATTCTCTGGAAGAGTATAAACTCTAGATAGAAGGTATATTTTAGCTAAGTGGCTTGGCTTGGTTCCAAGTCCATGAAATGTGGAGAGCAAGATCTTATAACAATACATGTACCTAGTCTAACATAGATTTCCTCTTGAGCACTAAAACTAACTTTAAACTAGATCTAGATTGTTTTCTAATTCCTTCGATAACCAAATTATCTTTTCACTATCTGATTAAGGCATAAACCAACACAAGACTAAAAATTAATCTCTAAGACTCAATATTTGTTGGTTGTATGTTCTTTTTCTACTTTTCTATTGCCTTCTATATTTTTGAGTTGGTAAGGACATTTTCTTATTGATTTAAAAAATCAATACTATTTCTAATACTTAGTTTGTATAACCCATTATCTCAAGTTTTTTGAGTGTTATTCCTTCTTACACAGACCTCTTACATCCACTATTTTACCTAGTTTCAACTTCTTGTTTTCTAAAACATCAGATATTCCATCTCCCAGGATATCACAGTGACTGACATCGATTAACTCTACCAACATCAAAAAATTTTACCTATTGACATCAATTAATCCACTGAAATTGACAAAAAAAATTTACCAGCATTGGTCAAGCGACTGACATCGGTGACTGTGTAATTTTCATCTACTCAAAATAGCAAGCTAAAATAACCCACTTACCTACACTCAAACTTGGTTTTTCCTTATTCAATCACTAATACAAGGTAGTAAGACTATTTATACTTCATTTTTCATGGGATTGATGCGAGATCAGTCCAAAATTCTTATTGATTACACAAGTTAGAAATGTTAGGTTGTAGAGCTAAAAGCTTCACAAAGATGCGAATAGGAGGAGTTACGGAGGTTGCAGAGGTTGCAGAGAGTTGTAGAATGAGTTGCAGGGCAACTGACATCAGTTAGATAGCAGTGAAGAAGTAACTGATGTTGGTTACCAGTCGGCCGACATTGGTCAGGAAGGTGCCGATGTTGGCAGCCTATACGCGAACATGCAGTTTACATGTTGATTCCAGAGAGTCTATTTTTGGACTGTTTGTTTGCATGTTAAAGGCTAGTTGTAGTCTTGAGTTGTGCATCTAATTATTGTAATTAATATATTCTAATTATTGTAAGCATGAGATCTATATATAGACTCATGGGTTGTATTTTAAATTAGAGTGCTAGAGAGTAAGAGAGCAAATAAGCTCCTTCAGAGAGAGGAGAGCAATGGTGTGTTCCTCCTAGTGCCACAGTACCAAGGTGGGTGCTGGTTTGGAGAATCAAAAGGGTTCTTCGTATATGTATGATCTTGGTCAGCAGGTGTGCATGGCTTCTTTTGGAGATTTACAATGGTGAGTAAGGTCTAGTGATTTGTAGGTAGCAGCAGAGAGCAGGGGATCTACTTGGAGTATATTTGTGTACTTGGTGTACTGACAGCGTTGTTACTGACTGGTGGAAGTGAACATCAATTCTATATTGGAGTTGATTATTGGGACCAAGAGAGAGAGGGAAGAAGGTCTTGAGTTGTGGAGAGCCTTTGAGGTGGAAGAAGAAATGGCATCTTTTTTATTGTTTTTTCTTCTGAGTGATTATTAATACAATTGTGTATTGTCTCTCATATTCCTGTGTTGTTACATATTTCTAGTTACTTGTTACTTCTAGTTAAATTCTATGTTTAGTTGCTAATACAAGAGGTAATCATATATGCTCTATTGGGGAGCAAGAACCTGACAAGTGGTATCAGAGCTTTTGGTTGGGTTGACTAACAGGTGGTTCAGATCTGGTAGTGTTTTTTGATTACAGGTCACTCTCAGGGGTTTCAGATTGAGTGGGAGTATAGCAATGGTAGAAGAAAGTAAGTTATGAATGGAGAAACTAAATAGCACGAATGGTTTGATTGATGGAAAGAAAGAGCAGGTAAAGGGAGATTATTGGTTGGTAGAAGATTAGCATGTAGAAGCAGATGTTGTAGGTGACATTGCACAAGTTGCTCTGGATAAAGTAGAATCTTTGTTTACAGATTCTTTTGCCTCTTTCCATGCAGCCCAAAATAGAGCATCTTTTCATGGGTATGTCTTTGGAGACTTTGGAGAGATTTATTTAGGGGTTGGTGAGCCTTGTTAGATTATTGATGAAGGGGAAGTGAAGCTGAAATTGCAGACAAATAACACACAGGTGTTGAAGGAGGTCATGCAGGGCCTAGTCTTGGAGATGAGTCTAATTTCTTCAAGAAAGTTGGGTGATGGGAGATGTGCTATAACTCTCACAGTGGATGCACTTGAATTAGATGGTGGTAAGAAAGTAGGTATCCTTTATCTATCTACTTATATTACTGATTCACCTTCTGTTGCAGAAATGTGGCTTTGTAGGCTTGGTCACATATGTAGGAGGGGAATGCATGTTCTTAAGCAGAAGATAGATGTTTTTGACAAACTTAAGAACTGGAAAGCCTTGGTGTTCATGGAGGAGATGGCAGACAGAGATCAGTGGAGGAGACTGAATTATTCTGAGCAGGGTTGTGTTGATTTGAACAAGGTTTTGATCCATGGAGAGCTCGCAGGTAAAAATTTATCACTCACAGGCGAACAAAGGTACCAGCATCGGTCAGACAGTAACCGACGTCGGTAATAGGAAGATCGATGTTGGTCAGGAAGCAATCGATGTCGGTAGAATGGATACAAATGTCGGCTAGGGAGATGACATCAGCAGTCAGGGTCAATGTAGGGAAATGACATCGGTCGATTGTAGACTGGGAGATGGCCGAGATCGGTCACTGGGACGGATGGTGGGTGGACAGCAAGCTATCAATAAGTCTCAAACACCCATATGGAGGTCAAAAAGGGTAAGTGAACCTCATATTCATTGTTCACCTTTTTTATATTGTTTATTGATGGTCAAGAAATAGGAAGATGTGAAGAGGCAATGCAGGTAGAATCCAGAAATAGTGGGAGCTTGGCATGGATGAGGAGTGTGAGTCCTTGGAGAAGAACCAAACAGGTATTTATTGGTGGAGTTGTCAACTAGAAGAAATCACTAGATGAGAGACGGATTCCCAAGCTAAAGAAGAGAGTGGATGGATACGTGAGATGAAAGGCCAAGGTATAAGGTCTTGAGGAAGCTGCAGGACAGTGGTACAGGTTTTGACAGGTGGATGACAAAGCAGGGCTTTAGTCAACGTCAGTGTAACTATTGTGTTTGACTTACCAAGTGGATAATGATTGGAACATTATTTTGTTACTGTATGTGGGTGATTTGCTAGCAGGTTTGTATATATAAGGTTTTGCTAAGCTAAAGGTAAGGTTAGTTTAGAGGTGTGTCATGAAGAATTTGGAGCAGCGAAATTCTTTGGCATATGAGACATGGAGATTTTGTCTTCGGTGGGAGTTGATGTGAAGATGGTGTTGGTAGGGTTCAAGATGTAGGTTGCAGAATCAAAAAGCACACCAAGGGCTAAACAGTTCAAGCTTAGCTTAGAACAGGGTTTGAAATCACATGAGGTCTAGTGTAGACCTGAGTTTTCCCAAGCAGTGGGAGTTGTCAGAAAGTATGGAGCCAATTCGGGGAAGGAGTACTAGAGGATAGTTCAGTGGATTCTTAAGTATCTGAGAGAGATCAGCAGTAGGGATTCTTGTTATGCAGGGTCAAGGTCTTCACTACATGGATTTGTAGGTTTGGATGTGGCAGGTTACTTGGATGACAGGTGTAGCATCATAAGTTGTGTGGTGGTTGGTCTTCAGGATTGATCTTGAAGAGGGATACAAGCCAGGGAATAATTTAGATGGTGTACAGGTACAGGTATAAGTGCAGTTTTTTATCTCCAAGTGGGAGATTGTTAGGTTATGGAGCTAAAAGCTTCACCAGGATGTAAACAGGAGGAGTTACAGAGGTTGTGGAGGTTGTAGAGAGTTGCAAAATAAGTTGCAGGGCAACTGACATTAGTCTAATCAACTGACATCAGTCAGATAGTAGTGAAGAAGCAACTGACATCAGTTACCAGTTGGCCAACATCGGTCAGGAAGGTGCCAACATCGGCAGCCTGTACGTGAACATGCAGTTTGCATGTTGATTCTAGAGAGTCTATTTTTGGACTATTTGTTTGCATGTTAAAGGCTAGTTGTAGTCTTGAGTTGCGCATCTAATTATTGTAATTAAGATATTCTAATTATTGTAAGCATGAGATCTATATATAGACTCATGGGTTGTATTGTAAATTAGAGTGTTATAGAGTAAGAGAACAAATAAGCTCCTTCAGAGAGAGGAGAGCAATGGTGTGTTCCTCCTAGTGCCACAGTACCAAGGTGGGTGCTGGTTTGGAGAATCAAAAGGGTTCTTCGTATATGTATGATCTTGGTTAGCAGGTGTGCATGGCTTCTTTTGGAGATCTACAATGGTGAGTAAGGTCTAGTGATTTGCAAGTAGCAGTAGAGAGTAGGGGATTTACTTGGAGTACGGTTGTGTACTTGGTGTACTGGTAGCGTTGTTACTGACTAGTGGAAGTGAACATCAATTCTATATTAGAGTTGATTGTTAGGACCGAAAGAGAGAGGGAAGAAGGTCTTGAGGTGTGGTGAGCCTTTGAGGTGGAAGAAGAAGTGGTATCTTCTTTATTGAATTTTCTTCTGAGTGATTATTAATACAATTGTGTATTGTCTCTCATATTCCTGTGTTGTTTCATATTTCTAGTTACTTGTTACTTCTAGTTAAATTCCATGTTTAGTTGATAATACAAGAGGTAATCATATATGCTCTATTGGGGAGCAAGATCTTGACAAGTGGTATCAGAGCTTTTGGTTGGGTTGACTCATAGGTGGTTCAGATCTGGTAGTGTTTTTTGATTACAGGTCACTCTCAGGGGTTTCAGATTGAGTGGGAGTATATCAATGGTAGAAGAAAGTAAGCTACGAATGGAGAAACTAAATAGCACGAATGGTCTGATTGATGGAAAGAAAGAGTAGGTAAAGGGAGATTATTGGTTGGTAGAAGATCAGCATGTAGAAGTAGATGTTACAGGTGACGTTGCACAAGTTGCTATGGATAAAGTAGAATCTTTGTTTACAGATTCTTTTGCCTCTTTCCATGCAGCCCAAAATAGAGCATCTTTTCATGGGTATGTCTTTGGAAACTTTGGAGAGATTTATTTAGGGTTTGGTGAGCCTTGTCATATTATTGACGAAGGGGAAGTGAAGCTGAAATTGCAGACGGATAACACATAGGTGTTGAAGGAGGTCATGCAGGGCCTAGTCTTGGAGATGAGTCTAATTTCTTTAGGAAAGTTGGGTGATGGGAGATGCACTGTAACTCTCACAGTGGATGCACTTGAATTAGATGGTGGTAAGAAAGTAGGTATCCTTTATCTATCTACTTATATTACTGATTCACCTTCTATTACAGAGATGTGGCTTTGTAGGCTTGGTCACATATGTAGGAGGGGAATGCATGTTCTTAAGCGGAAGACAGATGCTTTTGACAAACTTAAGAACTGGAAAGCCTTGGTGTTCATGGAGGAGATGGTGGATAGAGATCAGTGGAGGAGACTGAATTATTTTGAGTAGGGCTGTGTTGATTTGAATAGGGTTTTGATCCATGGAGAGCTCGTGGGTAAAAATTTATCACTCACAGGGGAACACAGGTATCGGCGTCAGTCAGACAGTAACCGACGTCAGCAACAAAAAGACCGACATCGGTCAAGAAGCAACCGACGTCAGTAGAATGGATACCGGTGTCAGCCAAGGAGATGACGTTAGCAATCAGGGTCAGCGCAGGGAACTGACATCGGTCGGTTGCAGACTGGGAGATGGCCGAGATCGGTCACTAGGACATATGGTGGGCGGACAACAAGTTGTCAATAAGTATCAAACACCCATATGGAGGTCAGAAAGGGTAAGTGAACCTCATATTCGTTGTTCACCTTCTTTATATTGTTTATTGATGGTCAAGAAATAGGAAGATGTGAAGAGGCAATGCAAGTAGAATCGAGAAATAGTGGGAGCTTGGCATGGATGAGGAGTGTGAGTCCTTGGAGAAGAACCAAATAGGTATTTGTTGGTGGAGTTGTTAGCTAAAAGAAAGCACTGGATGAGGGACGGATTCCCAATCTAAAGAAGAGAGTGGATGGATACGTGAGATGAAAGGCCAAGGTATAAGGTATTGAGGAAGTTGTAGGATAGTGGTATAGTTTTTGACAGGTGGATGACAAAGCAGGGCTTTAGTCAATGTCAGTGTAACTATTGTGTTTGACTTACCAGGTGGATAATGATTGCAACATTATTCTGTTAATGTATGTGGGTGATTTGCTAGCAGGTTTGTACATACAGGGTTTTGCTGAGCTAAAGGTAAGGTTAATTTAGAGGTGTGTCATGAAGAATTTGGAGTAGCAAAATTCTTTGGCATATGAGACATGGAGATTTTGTCTTCAGTAGTAGCTGATGTGAAGACGGTGTTGGTGGGGTTCAAGATGCAGGTTACAGAATCAGAAAGCACACCAAGGGCTGAACAGTTCAAGCTTAGCTTAGAATAGGGTTCGAAATCACATGAGGTCTAGTGTAGACCTGAGTTTTCCCAAGTAGTGGGAGTTGTCAGAAAGTATGGAGCGAATTCAGGCAAGGAGTATTGGAGGACAGTTCAGTGGATTCTGAGGTATTTGAGAGAGATCAACAGTAGGGATTCTTGTTATGCAGGGTCAAGGTCTTCACTACATGGAGTTGTAGGTTTAGATGTGGTAGGTTACTTGGATGACAGGTGTAACATCACAGGTTGTGTGGTGGTTGGTCTTCATGATTGATCTTGAAGAGGGATACAAGCCAGGGAATAATTTAGATGGTGTACAGGTATAGGTACAGGTGCAGCTATTTATCTCCAAGTAGGAGATTTTTAGGTTATGGAGCTAAAAGCTTCACCAGGATGCAAACATGAGGAGTTACAGAGGTTGCAGAGAGTTGTAGAATGAGTTGCAGGGCAACTGATGTCGATCTAATCAACTGACGTTGGTCAGATAGTGGTGAAGAAGCAACTGATGTCGATTACCAGTCGCCTGACATCGGTCAGGAAGGTGTCAATGTCGGCAACCTATACGTGAACATGTAGTTTGCATGTTGATTCTGGAGAGTCTATTTTTGGACTATTGGTTTGCATGTTAAAGGCTAGTTTTAGTCTTGAGTTGCATGTCTAATTATTGTAATTAATATATTCTAATTATTGTAAGCATGAGATCTATATATAGACTCATGGGTTGTATTGTAAATTAGAATTCTAGAGAGTAAGAGAGCAAATAAGCTCTTTCAAAGAGAGGAGAGCAATGGTGTGTTCCTCCTAGTGCCATAGTACTAAAGTGGGTGCTGGTTTGGAGAATCATAAGGGTTCTTCGTATATGTATGATCTTGGTCAGTAGGTGTGCATGGCTTCTTTTGGAGATATAAAATGGTGAGTAAGGTCTAGTGATTTGTAGGTAGTAGCAGAGAGCAGGGGATCTACTTGGAGTACGGTTGTGTACTTGGTGTACTGGCAGTGTTATTACTGATTGGTGGTGGTGAACATCAATTCTATATTGGAGTTGATTGTTGGGACCGAGAGAGGGAAGAAGGTCTTGAGGTGTGGCGAGCCTTTGAGGTGGAAGAAGAAGTGGCATCTTCTTTATTGTATTTTATTTTGAGTGATTATTAATACAATTGTGTATTGTCTCTCATATTCCTGTGTTGTTTCATATTTCTAGTTACTTGTTACTTTTGGTTAAATTCCGTGTTTAGTTGCTAATACAAGAGGTAATCATATATGCTCTATTGGGGAGTAAGTTCCTGACAAGAAATGACTTCCACCTTCCCCTCTCACTTTTAATTCTATCATGGAGCATATTTCAGATATAGAGCATACTCACAACCCTAACCAAATTCCCATTGTGCCCAAGGGAGATCAATATTTTGCTAAATTTCTTGATCGCAATGTGGTATCCCTTCAGCATTACCTTGCTATGAACCAAACCCATAATTCTTTAGGTGACCCAATTTATGGTATCTCAACCTGTCTCATGAAGATAACTTTAGTTTTGGTTGCCTCTACTATTTTCCCCATGATTACCCAAGCCACCACTTTGATGAGTAACCCAACTATAAATAATGTCCAAAGTTTAGCATTACCAACTTCCCAATCCCACCTAAACCTTGGTGTGACTTCCCTAATTTCACAACCACAACCAATTCAGTCAAGTCTTACCCCATCTCAAAATTTAGTAGTACCTATTTCATCTACCCTCACACCTATAATTACCTAAGTTATGACTCACCCTTCATCCAGTCTAACCATGCCAATAATCCAACCTTTAATAACAACAACCAACTAATGCATAGTCTCTAACCCAATGGGACAAGCCCCTTTTCTTTACACACCCTAGCCTATAATTCGTTATCATTATGTTTCCCCAACACAACCTCATAAATATATGTCATATGTTCCCTCTACTTCTTATCAAATTCCCTATAATTTAGGAGGTATCCCCCAAACAAATCCCCCTCCAGACCTCATTAAGATGCTGATAGACAAGATGTCTAATCTAGAGACATCCATTTTTGGTTCAAAGAATGTATTATCTTAGGATTAAATATGCCATGAACCCATTCATCCTTCTGTGCCTATGCAGCTTTATCCATGATAATGATAACTCCCTAAATTTACTCATTTATAGAGTAAAGAGGACCCACAATAGCACTTACAAGCATTTAGACATGCTTGTTATTTAATAAGTCATGATGATGCATTACTACTTTGCACTTTCCCTATGTCTCTTTTAGGTGTTGCCTTGGATTGGTATAACTCTATGCCTCAGCACTCCCTTTTATCATTTACCTAACTTGCATAAATATTCCTAGACCATTTCTCTATTAACATTTCTAAGAAGGTTTCTATAACAGACCTTTATTCTATCAGACAATTTGATGATGAGTTTATTTCAGATTTTGTCGCTCATTGGAAAATCTTGATCAATCAACTCTCCTTCTCCTTACCCCAACTTGAGCTTATTGAGATCTTCTTAAGGGCATGTGTTAAGCACATATCATCCACACTCTGAGTACAGACTTTCCACATATTTGATGAGGCTTTTACAATGGCATAGAAACTGAAGATTTGTGTTATAGATGAAGGCAAAGTCAAATTGCATAGTAAGAATCCTAATTACAAATTAAATGACTCCTCCTCCTCTAAAACTTCTCATTTTAACCAAAAATATAAAGGCTCCACCAATGTGGTGGTTGTTAAGTCAGCCTCTTCCATAACCACAAACCAATTAAATTCTTTGACTTCCTAAAATTTGACCCAAAATTTTCAACAATGGTATACACAAAGACAATACACTCCCATTGGGAAGTCATACACATATGTTTTGGAAAAAATATTGCAACAAGGTGTCATAACCCTTACTCAAATCAAACCTCCTATATATTTTGACCCCTCCTATCCTATTCCAACTTGGTATAAGGAAGATGAGTTTTGTGATTACCATCGAGTTAAAGGCCACAATTCTTATAGTTGTAAGACACTCAAGAACATTGTTTAAGACATGTTTGATAGAGGTGATCTCATCTTGGATAATCCTAATGACCCCCTAATCAAAGTATGGATGTGTTCAAACACCCTTTTCCTAACCATTCACCCAATCAAAATATTATTCAGACCACAACTAAGTCAAGTTATCATAATATCCATATAGTTAATATGGTTTTTCCTTTACCTCTAGTTCCACCTCCCCTTCAACAGGAGAAACTTATTTCATCAACTCCTTCCCCATAGTCAGTGGCATTTATTTTTCCCATTCTTCTTCCTTAGGTAGAAGAACCTATTTCACCTGTTCCACTCCCTCATGAGGAAGAGCCTCCTTTACCACTTCTTTTTCCATTTAAGGAGCCTATAATGCTAATTCCTTTTGTACCAATACTACCTATCCCCTTACAACTTGAAGACCACACCCTACCCATTCCTCAACCAAGTGTTGAAGGGAACATCATTCCTATATTATACCCTCTTGAGGAACCTTATTCACCTACCTCTCCTCCACCTATAGAGAGTATTACCCCATCCACTCCACCTTTGTACTTAGAGGAGTCAGTATTATCTACTCCCATAATAGATGAGAGAACTATTGTGCCTACTCCAATTGTACCACTCTTACCCCTTATTTTATCTATGAAGGATCATACTTTACCTATACCTCACCCACATGTTGAGGGAGCCATAATACTTATGTGTTACCCTCTTGAGGAACCTTCTTCACCTACCTCCCCTCTACTCCTAGCAGACCATGTCTCTTCTCCCATCTTTGTTGAAGAGGACCCCATTATGGTTCTTTTTCATCTTTGGCCTGAAGTAGAAAAAACTAATAATTTCCCTCTTTCTCAAACACTATATCCTTGTAAAGACACAACTGTATGGCCTACATCAACTTCATCCAAACCCTTCTCATGTTTGGTGAAAATTCTAAAATTTCTTGACTCCATGAAGCTAGATCATGTGGCATTTTGGGACCATCTTAGAAATCCTTATCCAACACAATGAATGTAAACCTTTACCACCAACCCTCTCACTACCCTTTACCCCAAGGTCTTTGATAAAGCTAGAGCTTCTTCACCAAAATCACTTGAACTTCAGCCATCTATGTCAAAACCCTCACCCTCACAAGAATCTGCCAAATTAAAGAAGATCAAGCCCTTAGGCATATGCCTCATCTCTAATTTAATTCATCCATAGGTTAAATTAGATTTAAATCCTCAACCACAAGTTGGAGTTTCATGGCCTGAATTGTAGAAAAATTTTAAGCTTCCTAGATCTCATTGATCCCTTCTTTAACCCTCAACTTTACCATCCATTTTGGGACCACACCCCTCTACTTTAGTTGGATTATTACTGACCCAAGAAATAAAAGGTTAAGTTACCTCCACTCCTACCTTTACCATCCAATAGGCCTTTCACATCTATCACTAAAAAAGTGACAGTAAAACATGTAACTCCACCATCACCAAACAAAGCACCATGTAAAATTACCTTTTCAACACTAAAACATAAGAAGGTGTCCATTCATATTAGCATAACAAGTGTGAGCCCACTTATAGGATATTAGAGATTTTTCCTACATCAGTTATTTTAATCTTCCATAATAAATATTCCTCCCATTAAGCCTTATAGTCCTCTTGTAATGAAGCCATCTTAGTTTAATGATACACAAGTGTGTTTATATCATCATTCACCTGGACATGATACTGAGAGTTATAAGGCCCTCATAGTAGTCATTAGAAAACACTTTTATGTCAACACTCTCTTTAATGATACTCCCATTAACCTTCCTATTATTCAACCTTTGGCATCCATAGTGCCTCCTACTATTCCACCTAAATTCAAACCTAAAGATGTGGTTGTAACCCCTTTACAACCTCCTTCACTTACACTTCAGATCAACACAGTTAATGTAGCCACATGATCACAAAACTAAAAAGATAAAGCTAAGGAAAAGGTCATTTATCCTTGGGATCATCCTTTTACTAAAGACACTCCTCTTCCTAATCCTAATATTTCCATCCTGGGTGTTCCTAAAATAACATCTTCAGACATTATTCAAAGCTCAATGGTGAAACAGCTTCACCAAAATCCTATGAAAATGTCTTTATATGAGTTAATCCAAAAATCATCCCAACACCATCAAGCTTTGATTAGTACCTTTTAATTGATTAAGGTATAATCAAATGATCCCCAACCTCTTTCATCTTTGGTCAGATCCCTTACTTCTATCTCCTTGATTTATTTTAGTGAATTAGAAATTCCACTTCAAGACCCTGAAGATCAAGATTCTACCCTTTTTATTATCACATATATTGATCAAACTCATTTCAAGAGATTCATGATCGATGGGTAAGATAGTATTAATATTATTTTTACCCATTCCTATAAACATCTAGCCCTTCTTGATCATTGCATGTCTCAAACTGATATGGTACTCCACTCCTTTAATGATACTACAGCTACTATGGTGGGCACTATTGTCTTACTATCCATGTAGGTCCCCACACTATTCTTTAGATATTATATATTATGGAAGGATATTTCTAATAAAACATACTACTTGGGCATCCTTGGATATGTGTTATGGCATGTGTACCCTCAACTTTACACTACTATGTCAAGTTTGAACATGATGGACAAGTACATATTATACATGTTGACCCACCTCCATTTAAACATGAAACATGACTTATAGTCCCAATGATGTTCTCATTCCATTGAAAACATTAGCTTACCCATATGATACTTCTGAAGCTTTCACAAGCTCCACTCCCCTAGCTACAAAGATACTGATAACACAAATTCCTAACAAGGATCCCATCAATGAGACTTTTCAAAATTGATCACTCTGTGAATATCATTTATTGATGATCAACATGTTATATACTCCACAAGATTATGTAATGATTCACATGCACCAAAATTATGATCCTCGTATTGGGATGGTCATCCCTTATGGGTCCCCTAACCTTTGAACTAATTTCACATATGGGGGAATTGATCAAGGTCCCACTATCAGTAATCCATCTTCTTCACCACAACCATTTACCTATGACTTTTCTTTCTTGAGTAACTCTAGATTCACTCACACCTATCTCTATAGGTGTGCCTAGAAAGGATTTGGTCTGGGTCATTACAAATAAGGTGTCCATAGACTTATTAGATATCCCACTAACCAAATCATTCAAAATGCCAAAAAAGGCTTGGAGTGGGATATGATGAACCAACTAAACTTAATAAAACTTCCCATGTACTAATTATTGAAGAACCAGTCTCTCCTTCTCTACCATCACCTACCAAATCAGAGGTATCTATACCTCCTAATTTATTTTTATTTATTTTTTCAATAAATGCCATCTATTTAAGGCCTCTCACCTATCACCAGGGTAAGGAAATAAGGTCCCTTACTCTCATTCATCTTGAAATAATTGATGAAGACTCTCCCACTATTAACATTATCTAATGTCAATATGATGATGCAATTCTCACATATATGGGTGTAGATGATTCCTATATCTAATAATCACTCCCATCTTAAAAAAATCTATATTAAATGAATCTACCATTGATATCAATCCACCCTCTCATGATAACCCTCACATCCTCAAGATTGGCCAATCTTTGGATTCGTCTTAACAAGCTGATTATGCCACATTTATTAATAACCATATCAAAGCCTTAGTTTGGTCTTATAATGATATGCCTAATATTAACCCCTCTATCATCACCCATAATATTGTCACCAATTGAGATGCTAAACCTGTTAAGTAGAAGCTTCACAAGATGCATCCTTGTATTGCTCTCCTTATCAAAGAAGAGCTCCAATGCCTCCTTTCTATTAACTTTATCCAACCCATTAACTACCTACAATGGATTTCCAATATTATTCCTATCACAAAAGTGACTGGGGGAATCTGCATTTATACTAACTATCATGATTTAAACCTCACTTATCTAAAATATTACTTCTCATTGCCAAGTATCGACCAACTTGTTGATTAAATAGCTGACCATGAGATGTTATCACTTATGGATGGGTTCTCTAGATATAATCAAATCTTGATCACTCCTAAGGATCAACATAAGACAACTTTCATTACCCCATGGGGGACATTTTACTATTAGGTCATGCCTTTTATCCTAAAGAATGCTAGTGTGACCTACCAATGGGATATGACCTACATCTTTCATGATATCCTACATAAAATTATGGAAGATTATGTGGATGACTTACTCAACAATTCTAAACTTCATCAAGACCACTTGATGATTCTCAAAACCATATTTACTCATCTCTTCCAATATAACATTTGATTGAACCCAAAGAAATGTGTCTTTAGAGTTCTTTCCATTAAACTTTTAGGTTTTATCATTTCTCCTTATGGTTTTGAAGTTGATCCTAATAAGGTTATAAAAATCCTTGATATGCCTCCACCTACTAATATAAAATAACTCCATAGCCTACAAGGTAAACTTTAGTCAATCCACTAATTCATCTCTCAGTTGTCAGATCATTGCCAACCCTTTCACTATCTCCTCAAAAAGGATGTCTCCTTCCATTGGAATATAGATTGCTAGGAAGATTTTGATTCACTTAAACAATATCTCCTTTCCCCACTATTTCTTATTCCATGTAAGGAAAATTATCCTTTCTACCTATACATCTCTATAAGAGACCATTCTCTAGGTACTATGATTGCACATCGATATAACCAACATCGAGAGCAGGCGGTTTACTACATAAGCCACACACTTATTGATTATGAGACTCAATATACCCATACCAAAAAAAATTGCCTTACATTGGTCTTTTCCACCTCCAAGCTTCACCATTATCTCCTAAATCATGAAACCTATGTGGTTACCCATATTGATCCCCTCAAATACATGTTTTTCAAACCATATCACAACCAATGTGTAGCTCAGTGGCTCACTTTTTACTGAATTGGACTTAGAATTCATTAAAAAAAGTCTATTAAGGGGCAAACCATCACTGACTAGTTAGATGCTACCCCTTTACCTAACAATCAACCTTCAAACCTCAAATTCCCTAATGAATTCATTACAATGTTCTCCATTAATGACATCTCCTATCAAATGATAATGTTCTTCGATGGATCGAAATGTCCATATGGCAAGGGTGAAGGGATCATTATTATTCCTCTAGATGTCAAACCTATGCCTTTGTCATTTAAACTAGATTTTGAATGCACTAACAATATGGCCGAAAATAAGGCTTTAATTTTAGGACGTCAAATAACTCTCTTCTTGGGTATCAAATCTATAACAATTTTTGGTGATTCTCAGCTAGTGGTTAACCAAGTTAATGGTTCCTACCTATACAAAAATGAAATTCTATAGTGGTATAAACGTTATGTAGATATGTTATTTGGATCATTTGAGTCTTATCTCTTACAAACTATTTCTTGATCTACAAACAAGTTTGCTGGCATGATGGCTTCACTTACTTCACACATACCCTCTTCATCCTCTTCTTTAAGAATCTATGTCACTATGCATCACTTAACATTACCCTCTTATGTATCAGCTAACATCCTCTTTGTCAAAAATGTAACAGCCAATCCAAATGACTTATGGTACAAACAAATCATGGATTATCTTTTCATCTCTATTACCCCTCCTGATCTCTCCAATAATGGGAGACATACCTTCATAAAATGTTCCACTCATTACACTATGCTAGGGGGAATTCTCTACAAGTGAGGTTTTGATGGTCTTTTTCTTATATGCCTCACTAGTATTGAGACTCCCATCACCATTAAATATGTCTATGATAGGATTTATGGTGGGAATTTCAATGGTCACGCAATTGCCAAGTGTATCCTTCAACTTAGCTATTATTGGCCCACACTTCATCAAGACTGTGCTAATTACATTTGGCATTACATCAAGTGTCAACAACATGATAACCTCCTTCACATTCCCAGTCATACATTACAAGTTGCCAAAGACTTTTGGCCCTTCTCCCAATGGAGCTTAGATCTAATCAAGAAGATTAATCCTCATTCATCCCTCTATCATCATTCTATCATTAACTCAACTAAATAATTCACCAAGTGGGTTGAGGCCATCCCTCTCATCTCCACTAAATCTAACAAAATTGTTGACTTCATCAACCATCACATCATCTATCATTTTGGTGTCCCTCATAAAATTATAATAGATAACAGCAAATCTTTCAAAAACAAGACTATTCAAAGTCTTTGTGATATATTTGGAATCAAATTAAGCTTCTCGTCACCATACTATCCACAAGAAAATGGATGGGAAAAAGCTTCTAACAAAACATTGACTAAAATTCTCATGAATCTAGTCAACAATAAGGGAAAGGATTGGCACATACACATTCCTTTTGTTTTATGGGCTTACCGTACTAGAATTTGAATCCCTATAGGTACTACACCTTTTTCCTTGGTATATGGGATAGAGGCTATTTTGCCTCTTAAATTTTAGATTCTTTCTCTTCACATTTCTCTACAAGACATACTTACTAATGATGAATTTTACCAAGAACATTTGGCTCAACTTGAATTACTTGATGAGCACCGTCTCATAGCCCTTAACCACCTCTAAATCTATCAAGAACATATCAAACGTGCTTATAACAAAAAATTCAAAGAGTGATATTTCAATATAATAGATCTCATCTTAAAATAAAATCAACATGTGATGAACATGGAGAAAAGCAAATGGGGTAAGTTTGCTCCTAATTGGCTTGGACCTTATATCATAACTCACAAGTATGGCTCAGGAACTTATCACTTGTCTTCTCTTGAAGGAAGGCTAGAACTTGAGCCTTTAAATGCCTTACACTTACGACCAATATTTTGTTAAACAAGCATCACTTCACCTCATGTTTAACTTGAGCTCATCCCTTAAGCATCCCTATTACATTCATTTCCATTCCTTTTCACCCTTACTCCTATACACTTAGTTAACTTATGTAGTGGTATGGTTTTGCACTCAAATTAAAAAACTCCTAAGCCTTTATAGTCTTCTCCATGACTAAAAACAAAAAAAACCAAATGGGATATGTGACAAGTTATAAACTCTCAGGTCATGCTTCTCAACATAGATTTTTCCCTTGAAGGACAACTACGTAACTTATCTTTTCTACTATCAATAGACTACTCCCTTGAAGGATAGCTATTTAAACTTTAAAAAAAATGCTTAGACCCCTCTCTTGAAGGATGGCTAAGTCAAGCTTTGTTCTCATAGGTAAATATAGAAAAAAAAGGATTCTCACATTGATCAGCTTTATATGGCCTTAAACCATACAAAATCCCATTGTAGGCTTCCCGCATTAATTATCTTACACACACAAAAAAATATTTAAGTTATGGACTTGCCTATAGCAGCTCTCAGGTCACCCACAAAAATGGTAAATCAGTCCCACTTTGTAGGTTATGCTACCTAAGCATTTTCCCTCACTTTACCCTTTTTTCCCTCATACTCTTTCAAGGGACTATGAAGCTCACTTAATATAATGTAAAAATGACACTTCTCTAACAAACATAATGGTTTAAAGATATAAGGCATGAAAGAGGCTCATTTTTTTTAGCCTATTTATGTTCTGATTACAGTCTTTATCATTGTGTGAGCATTCTACCTCTTTAATTTCCCATTTACATCACATGTCGATCTCTCTATTGAGATGAAGAACAATGTCATACCAACACTTCAAAGCTTACTCAATTTATTTTATGCATACACCATCATAGAATATGGAAAAAAGCGAAGATGAAACTAACAAACTAACAATACGTATACCATCACATATATGGGAAAGGCTAGTCTAACTCAACTAACATAATCAACATTAAACTCAAAATTAACATAGCATTAAATAAATTATCATCTATATCATCATCATCTACATCAATATCCTCATCACAAGTATAAAAAAATAAACATCTCATATATATATATATATATAGGATCAATAACATGTCCATCAATACATCATCATAATATCATCTCTCACTCAAAATATGCGTCTCACATCTTCAGCTCGTATGATAGTGTACATATAAAAAATATAATTATAATGACAAAATATAGAACTTAGGATCATCGAGGCTCTCCATGTGGTTATGATGAAGCAGTGTCATCACCACTCTCATCCCATCTACATCTATGTGAGCTAGAAGATATGGCACATGACATATATCTCTCCTACTCCCTAAACTTAGAATACCACTAAATATATGGAAAATATCTAATGACCCTCTCATAGTAGGCAATCTCATCCAAGGTAGTAATATATTTCACCAGATATATAGTCTATGGAGTTCCCATAAAACTTGATAATAGCCCAGCCTATACTAGTCCCTATGGTGGAGGAGGAGGAGTAGCCTAACCTACTGCTCTCAAGCTATCCCTCTCCACTGTCACTAAAATAACCTGACCCTATAACACTCTAACCTAGTCATATAATACTGCAACTTGGCCCTGTAGTGCCCTAATTTAGCCCTACAACATCACCACCTACCCCTATAAGGATAATACATATGCCTATGTTGTATCTCTAGCTTGCACTACTACATCTCATGCATGTATGGTTTCATCCTTCTCTCTCACCAACACCTATAAATCTAGTGGTGGCCTCCTAACCTCCATCATAGGATGTAAACCTACCCACCAAGTTGTATATGTTGTTATACACCCTAGATCCCCAACACCTGGCCCTACTGATAAATCCTTAAAATCTAGCCCATCTATCTCCTAGGGCAATGACAGGGGTGCCTCTATGTCATCTCTCTTATATCAAGGGAAGGTAGGTGGTATATCTTATAGTAGACCAAACTACCAACTGACTTATGTCATGAGTACCATCTCTAACTCACTATCTCATCTCCCCCTAACCCATAGTGAGCTCTACAAACCAACAAGTTGTTGTGCCTATCCTTTAAAAATTGAGTATGTCAAGTAGGGTCTCCACAAAATATCCACAAGGATCAAACCCTCAATCATGTGCCTATAATAGGAAATGTCACACACTACACCATCTACTCAGGTCTTTTCCATGCCCTTTGTCCACCATCTAGTTTTCATTTTAGGAGAACTACATTGGCTTGAGGCCCTAAACCAAGCTATGTAGGTAGTACTCAGTTGACACAAGGTCCTCTAAGGCTAGCTTGGCCATTAGGCTAGTTTATTACTTACACTAGGGATCCAAATTGACCCTTTCTCCTATTTTTCTATTTCTTCATAGTCACTGGTGTTAGTTTTAATGCCAACATTAGTACTTTATAGGCATAACTATCAACTGATGTTGGTATATAGTTGTTAACCTTGGTGTCATGTCAATTGATGTTAGTGGAGCTCACCAATGTCAGTGACTAGTTCATCCCTAGGGTTGAATGACTCAAACCCAAAACTATAATTTTAACCTAAAAATCTACCCTAAATTCCCCCCAACTTATCCTAAAACTACCCTACCCTATTTCTTACCCCTCTACTAACATTTTCTATACCCCCACCTCTAAATTAGCCTTAAAACTCCAAATAGCCAATTCAAGTTTCAAAACAACTATTAGAGGATCTTACCTCATCTTTCCATCTCTTCCAAGCTAGCACAATTGGCTCTTATGGTGGTGTACCTACTGCTCGGTCCCCTCTTTGCTCTACCATCTTAGTTGCTCTCATAGCTCTATTTTTTCTCTCTAATCACAAGTTGCAAAAGAGTTTGGTTGGCTACCAAACCCCCTTTTGTCAAGTTTGGTCAATCACTAATGTTGGCATACTTGACCTAATCCATCAACATCAGTGTTTATTCCTATCAACATCAGTAATGTTTCCCTAATGTGCTAATGTTGGCACTATTTATTACTGATATCAGCAATGTCACTAACATCAACACTATTGCAATAATGTTTTCCCCAAAAAATCAACCCCAATTTTTTAGACTTTACCCATACTCTGGGATAATTAGAGATCACATATATCTCCCCAACCATGACAAACACCATTGGAGATCACTTAAATATTCACCCACGATGAATTTTCTTAGAGATCATGAATATCTCCTTACTCATTGACCCTTTTACACTAACCTTGCATTGCTTTTCTTGACCATTTATGTTATTTCGCTATAGTTAGCTATTATACACATACATGTATATTAGGTATTTTAGATGAAAACCAAGCTCATCTTGTCACCTTCAACCCTTTTGTGTTTCCCAGAGGCACTTCCTACCTCAGATACCTATAACACATCAAACATTGGAGCTATAATTTTGATTGTTTTGACCTATCAACTATCACTTACGATCTATGATTTGGTTATTTATATCTAAGTCCTCCTTAGCCTTTCCTATTCTTGATTTTATCAACTATAGCTCATATTAGTATACACATATGAAGTAATACTTAATTCTCTACCACTCACCCAATTACCTTTTTATCAAACTAGTACCCAATTCTGGTTTCTCCTCCATCGATTCCTATTTTGAAGGGGGATACCTCATCTAATCCTTAGAGAATCTAAATCCTATTTTTTTCTTGAAAACTTTTCATTATAAATTACAATATAAAAATGGGCAAATGTAGACACCAAAATTATGTCACACACACGTGTAACTCCCTATGTTGAAACCCCTTTTAGCCTGTTTTTCAATAATAACAATTAGCCTCCCTAACCCATGTTTTTACCCCTCACACATTTAATTAATTTAAAATACTTAATTAAGTTAATTAAAAATTCCTTTTGACACTTTACCTAGCCACCTCACCCTATGACTAATTCTCACTTGATGAGTCACCTCAAGACCTGGTCCCCTCATCCTAACTACCCAAGACTTATTCTCACTTCAAAATTAAATTCCTAATCAACTACCTCCTTCTTAACCTCTTATTTTTACCATTTTGTAATGGGTGCCACACTTGGCACAAATAACAATAGAAAATATGCCAAACATAGTAAGCTTTACCTATTCTAGGGTTGTTGATGTCGATCAACCCATGGTTGACATCGGTGGGATCACTAACATCAGTGATATAAGCCAAACTTCAACCTAAAGTTTAGGTTAATAAAAATAAATAAAATTCATTCTTACTTGCAGTTAAGCTCTCAACATTCAACTTTCAACATCCTGGCTTACTTTCATCTTATGTAAGTCAATCATGATTAGGAACTAAGCTCTTGAGGACCAACATCACCCACTTGTTCTCTTTATTTAGGCCATCAATTCAGACTACCCGATAGGGAATATCAATCTAGAACTTATCATTTAGTGACCACTGTAGCTAATTACATCACTTATTTTATAGGTTTTTTAAGTATTTACTTTGCTATCACTTCATATCTATTATTCATTAATTTATACACTCTTGACTGAACCCTCGTGAGGGAGTTACAAAGTTTCCTTCCTTATTTTCCCTTGACCTAACACACCAAACCTTTGATCAAACCCATTTCCCAAACCATACTCTCTTTATCTTAACTCTCCCCAACCTCTTAGACCTGATAAAAACCATTTCCCAAACTTGAAAAATCCTTCTACAAGCTTATAATTATTGCCCCTACCGATCTCAGTAGCCTAACCAACATCGGTCACCTTCACCACTGACCTCAGTAGTATAACTAATTTTGATCACTCCCCTACTGACATCGATGACTATGGATTCCCTAACCTTTTCAAAACTTACCCAAAAAACTTCTAAAATATAAAAAAAATACACCACTTATACCCTATCACTCTTTGTTGCACTTGGGTTGTAAATAATGGTATCATTATTTCTATTTCTCTCTCTCTTTACCTCTTTTTTAGTTATTTATTAATATTTTGTCTCTCAAAAGTGGACTATCATCTCTAAGGAATTTTCACACTTCCTAGAACAAGCACGTAGCTTGGTAACCCATTCATTTATTTGCTAACAAACATTTTGTGGTAGTGCTTTCTTACTTGTTGGTAGTCCTCCCCAGCCAAAGAGGAGTGCTCAAAATTTGGATATAGTATGCAAACTAATTTGGGTTCATTCTAATCACTTATCCTTATCATTATTTTTCATTTTCCTTTAGACTTAAAATAGACAAAATTTAGTGAAACATTACCTTTGGATCTACCCCATGAGTCACTTTAGTTTATCTCATTCTATAAATATTAATGTTTTATTTGTGCTTGGGTGATAATTGGTAAAGTTTAGAATAATTTCACAAAGATTAGCAAGAAATAGAGTGTCACTATATATAATTTTTTGTCCCTATAGCAAGGTTTGCGTGTAGACTTACAAGTGGTGGGCATGTCTCTATTATTTTGATATTTTCAATAGTAGTTGTGTAAATAACTCAATCCCTAAGTCTCTAGGAATTAAAATTGAGTTTATTACTTTCCCTTATTCTTTAGTGACATAAAAAGCACATTAAGTGCATCAATAAACCTTAAGGTTGACTTTGACTGCAAAGTTGGAAAAAATATGTGTTTGATCTAAGATAAGTCAAAATTCTTGAAAATTTTTGCATGATCCTTAGGAGTTGGGAAAATATTCCAACTTGACTTCGTATAGAAAAATAATCAAGTACATATGGAAAAATATATAGACTCAAAAAAATTGTGGCACAGAATGTTTGGTCACATCAATTTTAAATATCTCAACACACTCCATCATTATAACATGGTAAGAGGATTTCCACCTCTCAAAATGGTAAAAACAAATGTCAACATTTCTTAACAAGAAAATAGCATATAGATCCATTTCATAAAAGTACATATGAAGACCATAGAAAACTTGATTTAGTGCATACTGATCTATGCAGATTGATATCACCTATTCATGTTGGGTTTAAGTACTTCATGATATTTATTGATAATTTTTCTAAAAAATGTGGGTTTAGTATCTAAATATAAAGATTCAAGCCTTTAAAACTTTCAAAAAATTTAATGTTACTATTGAAATTGAGACTGACTGGAAAATCACAACCCTCCACTCAAATCATGGGGGGGTTTCACCAATAATGAATTCAAAGTGTTTTTTCAATAAAATAACATTCATCATCAAATATAACCTCTACATAAACCACAATAAAATGTTGTTATTGAATGGAAGAATCATACTATCATGGAAATGGTGTGATGTATGTTACATGATTCAAGTTTTACAAAGTCATTTTGGGTATAACCACTCAAAACCATAGTCTATCTACTCAACATAGTTCCCATTGTAGCTCTTGATGGGGTAACACTATAGGAAGCATGGTTATGACACAATCCATCTATAACACAACTTCAAGTTTTTGGATGCAAATCAAGTATGCACATTTCCAAAGAAGAGATAACTAAACTTGACATGAAACCATAAAAATTTATCTTATTAGGATATAATGAATAATCACTTGCTTATAGATTAATGGATATAAAGACTAATAAAATATACACAGGTAAGGATGTTAGTTTTTTTATAAGACAGAAGAAGCTCCATCTATAGGCTCATTTGATACACTAATTAATTCCATAGAGAATGCATAAGATGGAAATACACCATATGAAGATAATTTTGATGATAATAACAATGGTAAATCTCCGCCACCCACAAGGACCACTCAATGTATGCGTAAATGGTATACAAGTATTTTAAAGGATGCTAAATATGATAAAATTCTATACACATTGATTACTAGACCAAGGACTCATAGCATGACTTGAGATGAGGTCAATTTTTCCCTAATGAGCACATATATAGAATCAGAAGAGCCCTCTACAATTCATGAATCCCTAGAATCTAAGCCTTAGAAGGATGACATGGATGTAGAATTTCAATCATTCATGAAGCATATAACCTAGTAATTTGAATATCTTTGACTAGGGAAGAATTTAATAAACTATAAATGGGTCTTTAAAACTAATACAAAGTAGATGGTAGTATTGAAAAGCACAAGGCTCATCTCATAGCAAAGGGATATGCACAAAATAAATGCATAGATTATGAGGAGACATTTTCTCTTATATCCAAGATCATGAGAATCAAAATAATATTTTCTTTGGCTACCAAATTTGGGTGGAGGATCTACCAAATGGATGTAAAAAGTGCCTTTCTCAATGGATATCTACAAAAAAAAGTTTACATGACACAACTATAAGGTTTTGTCACTCTTTGTAATTAAGGAAAAGTATTTAAATTCATCAAATCTTTATATGGTCTCAAATAGGCTCCCCAATCCTAATACATAAAAATCAATGAGCATCTCACTTAGCATGGATTCCATAGGATTCCTTGTGATATAAATATCTACCTCAAACAAGGGGGAGAGATTGTGATTGTTGAAGTGTATGTTGATGATTTATTCATCATTGGCAGTTTAGTGAAGATGATTGATGCAACCAAGAAATATCTAAACCAATCATTCAACATGATATATTTTGGGCTTATACACTATTGTCTTGGATTATAAGTATGGTAAAGGAACACCACATATTTGTGCCCTAAATTAAATATGCCAAGACAATGCTCAAGAAATTTATGATGATGGATAGTAATCTAATTTTTACACTTATGAAGATAAGGCTTTAATTTTCTCATATAGATCTATCACCACAAGTTAATACAAATCTCTATCGATAGTTGATTGGGAATCTTATTTACTTAAAATATACTAGGCCAAACATCATATATATAGTTAGCTATCATTCACAAATCATGCAGGAGTCAAATATGTCTCAGTAGAAAGCAACAAAGTAAATACTAAGATATATCAAGGGAATAATGGATTTTGGCCTAGAGTATAAGAAAAATGATAATTTCTTCTTGATAGGATATTTAGACTCAGATCATGTGGTAAATATTGATGACATAAAATCCACTTTTAGATATGTGTTCTTTTTGGTATCTGGTCCTATATCTTAGGGGATAAAGAAATAGAACTTTATTTATTGATCTTCCATTAAATCAAAATATCATGTTGCAAGAGGATTTGTCTATGATGTTATATGGTTATGTCACATACTATAAGGATTCAGAGTACCTCAGAAGACACCAACCATCATGTACTATGATAATGAGTGTGTTTAAAAGATTTTTCACAATCTAGTATTTCGTGAATGCACAAATCATATTGAGGTGTAAGTTCATTTCATAAATGAACATTTATAACAACACAATATATAGCTCCAATATTTCCTGACAGAAGAACAACTTGTAGATGTCTACACCATGTCACTTGCACATGACAAATTTGAGGCATTTAGAAAATTTCTATCCTAGTCACTTCAATTTATATTGAAGTAAGGGGGGAAATTTTAGATATTATTATACGGTGATTCATTCACCATAGCATATTATTGTTATAGTTGTTAATATTTTTTACTCATGTATCTATTATGGGTTTATTATTTATAACCCTCCTATTTTCTAGGATGTTGTTTTTCTATATTTTTGGCTATATAATAGCCCATGTAATATATTCTATGTTATTTGAATAAATAATGTATTTTATCTTACAACATTGAATCTATAAGTTGTATTGTAATGCATATGCACATGAATCAGTGTCAGTCCTTTCAAATTTGAAAAAAATGTATTTATGTGCATGAACCAACATCATACCCTTTGAATTTATTACAAATGATATAGAATACTATGCATCTATATGATCAATTATAACTATATGTGAAATTTTTAATTCATGTTCTTGTAAATGTTTTGGATATCCCCATACAAATACATTCTTGATCCATGCATAGCTTTTGCATAGTAAAATATCATCATCAATTATTTTTTTGCACATAGCTCATACTTCATGTTCCATTTACACACTCTTATACATGAACATTGTTCAAAATCTAGTGCATAAGTCCCATGTTTGTTTTTATACTTTCATGCATATATCATCATAGATTTTAGACTACACATTCCTCATCTCTTAGTCTTGCACACCTCACTAAAATTTGTTTATAAAATCACATACCCACACTTGTCCTCACTCCAACACATCCATTTTTTAGCCTAATATTACTAAATGTATTTTCATATATCACTTTCCATCCAATAATATATCCATTTGACCATTAATCACCACCAACCTATAAGTTCAATTGTCACCCAATAAGGCAAATGAAATGAATTACAACCATCTTCTTTGTAACTAAAAATAGTTGTAACTGATCATGTATTTTTATTGTATAAATATATAACATATGCATCTATCCAAAGGTATATGCCATTCACACTAGTAACACATGTATCATTCTCTATGTATCTAATTTGTAACACATGCATTGTAACATATTATACCATTTTACCTATTCTTTCACATTGAATAAAAGTTGCATTTCATGAAAGAATAAGACTTTCACTCCATTGAATGTGTATTTATTATTCTATCTTAATACATATTTTTACATTCACTCTACACATCCAAACTTTATTATTCCACACATAATTTGTCTTGCACTCATTGGTGTAGATCATTAGTATTAGATCATGAAGCTCTACTTTTCTATACTTGTAAACACACAAGCACAATTAGAGAGAAGGTATATTAGTTGGTTTTATCTAATAATATGTGGAAGAATGACATATAAAAGTCAAGATGTTTGATGTTTATAAGTAACATAATTTATCCCCATAAGTTTAGAATTTTATTACCAATACATTAGAGGCACAATGTACTAAATTTTTTGGCCAATTTTGTGAGTTGATGATATAGCTCAACCTGACGCCTTTCACTACACCTTTATAGTATGTTCAATAGTGGTTTCAATAGAACCCCCTTCAATTACTTCCCTTCATTTTAAGTCAATATTTATGCCAAATAATTTGATTCCTATATTTAATAACTCTAGGAGTATTTTTTATTCAATCAATTCACTAACACTAAGAAGATCACCTTCACAGTGTTGAAGATGTCTATTCTAGTTTTTTTGCTAGTGAAATACCTTCATTATATAGAGGGAACAAGAGTGAATTCTAATCAAATATTAGAATACTTTTTTCAAGTGATAAAGGATTAATACCAACCTCTCCATCACTTTAAATATGAACACATCAAGTTCCAACAACTACACCAGTGTAAGGATTAGTCAGTGGGAGACTACACTAACACATTTGATAACTACTCTACGTGCCTATAAGAGAACTTGAGTGACAAACATAAGGTATTAAATTAAATAAACATAATCTCACCTTATATTCATGTGAATATTTAATTATTTATTTATGACACTCTGGGGAAAGTATTGCAATGCCACCAAGATCTAAGATAAGGAAAATATGAGTCAGCATCTCACCTCTTCATTCAACACCAAACATAAGGGATGACCCTTTCATATTCCTCATTATAGACTACTATGCAAAAGTAGAGCACTTACATAAAGGAGAGTATCCAAATAAGACTACACAAAACTCAAAGGATTATGTGCCTTTTACCTTAGACAAAGGGAAGAATAATTTTGGTGACAAGTGGTGAAATCACCATCACTCATCCACTCAAAATGACTCTAAATTAAATGCATAGTAATCCTTTCTTTCATAATCTACATTATGACCCTCATTGACAGACAACACTAATCCAAATTCCTCTTATCTAAACACCAACACTACTATGCTCAACATATTTAAGGAGTGTGAGCATCTCTTTCACAATAAGTTCTAGGAGAAGGGTCAACCTCTTCATGTCATCATTAATGGTGATTTTTAGAATTAAAATAGTTTGCAATCCATAGCATAGTCACCTGATGTTTCCACTATTGTTTATTCTAAGTCATATTTATTGGGGTGGATTTAGTAAGGGAATGATATACAAGTCTCATGATAATACATTTTATATTAAAAAATTAAGCATATGAAAGATAATGATACTTATTACATTGCACCTTAGGAGGTTTATGGCATCTTACTAGTAAGATTGTATTTGTATGACTATGAAGTTAGATATAATTCCAATCCATAACATTAGAATATTCATACATAAGATCACTTCTACAACCTCTTTGAATCAGCACCCATGACTAAAGTCACCTTGGTATCTACCAATCAATGCCATAAACTTTTATTGCACATGTATAAGTTTGTGTTGTTCATGGTCTATCCTAACACACGTATGTAGAAGACAAAGCAAGCTTTGTTAATGTGCATCATATGATAAAAGTCATAATAGTAGTATCTTGACAAGTTATCAATTTTTCATATTGAAATATTCATAGACCCTAAAGTCATTTTAACACACTATAGAGTAAAGCACCACATCAATTTGGCTCCTAGATCCCCTCTTTTGAATAGTCCACTACATCACATATCAGTTTGGGAGAATGATGAAGTTTAATGTTAAATATAATAGCTCCTCGATTAGGGAAATATCAAGCTTGTATCTTCTCCTTTTGGGATTTTGATAGTCCTCAAATCTAAGAAGGATGGGTCCTAGTGTCTTTAAATATACTATTTTTCACTCATAAAAATAATGGTGAAAAATTGGTACCCATTCCCATGCATCATACTTTAAAATATCTCATCTTTTTGAAATTCCAAGTGTTTGTTTTCTTTATTAAACAAGCATCATATATTAAGTTCTACTTATCACAAGATTTTTTTTTTTCAAAAAGATAAAATTCTCTCAAAATACCATGGTAAGTGATTATCTAAGAATAAATATATAAGTTAACATAGATAATTTTCATTCATAAATTATAATTTACAATATCATAGCAAAATATTCATAGAAGTATCCAAAAGTATAACATTGGCACCTATTGCCTCATAAAAAAACATAAGATTGCTAACTATAGTATCATACTATAATAATAATAAAAATGATCCCCCACAATTGGCCCAATCTCAAGGTTTTGGTGGTCCTGCATGTGGTGCCCTATTGACCATAGCATGATGTTCCTTGAAGGTTGATTCATTCTTAATATAGCCACCTTATCCATCCTCAATCAGTTTAGAGGTTAACTTTTCCTTCATTGATCAATCTTAAACTAAATGGAACACATCCTAACATAAGTAACAAGCCTTTGAATAATGCCCCTTCACAGGTGGGTTCTCAAAGGTTTGTTGGGTCTTACACTAGAAATTTTTATTATTATGCACTTTGTATGTTGTCACACTTAAACTACATTTATCTATTAACCTAGGTAGCACACTTTTTAGAACAAGATAAATTCATCATGTATAGAGAGTGAGAGTGACTCTACTACACCCACAACTATTATCTAATGTAAACCTTAGAGAAACATGGTCTATGACTCCTCAGTTGGTATTGTTGTATGGGCCTCATCACATGTGTTTGATAATGAAGGGATCTCTCAAGTAGACCCTGAGTTCATGGTAGTCTCTCCTCCAAAATATTTGTCAAGTGCTAAAGGGATTGGAGGATTTGCTATTTTATCTACACCAATTGCTCAAGTGATGGTTCTTAATTATATCCATTGAAATAACTACCCATGTTTCCCATGCATTCCAAACTATAATAGACAAAGATAAAATAAAAATTAGATAAGTAACAATCTGTAGCTAAACATCTAAGAGCTCATAGTTTTTAAACCAAGCTTTGATACCAAAATGTCATGCCCATAATTTAACACATAAAAACTTAACTAAAACTTGAGAAAAACATGGGAATTTTTTTTGTTTATTATTATTAATATTTTACAAAGTTTCAAGGGATTGTGACACACAAAATTATGCAATGACTTAGGTGTATCATTTAATTTATATTATATAAATAATTAACCCAAGTATTATTATATAATATGGGAGAGGATGATTATAATAATCAATGAGGACCACTATCCTATAACATCTAAATAACTAATAAAACCATGTGGCTGGAACTAACAAATTCACTTGTGTAAAGAATAATGCTATAAGATTTACACTAAAGCAAGTACTCTAAGGGTTATATGATAATTATGTGTTCCAATAACACCCAAGGTTAGTTTTTAATTATTCACACTAGGATGACATTCTAATGGTTAGTTATCTATGCATGTTCTCCAAGAAAATCCTCAAGTTAGTTGATAACGCCCACACAAAGGGGCATCCTAAGAGGTAGTCCTCTAATCCCATATCCACTCTTTGAGTTGCTTATATATCTATAATTATCCCTTCACATGAAAAATTATGGTTGTATATATTTCACCTATTGTTAAATGAGTGTAAGACCAAATTTAAATCATTTTTCCTTGGTCATGTGGTCATATGACTAAGTGGTGCAATTACCCCATGCAAGTAACTTTATAGCCACTAGTTGGTCCAAGGGCATATAGGCACTACCAAGAGTTACAATGAGCATATCATGATAGGATCACTTGCATTTGGACTTCTAATTTTGAGTACAAAGAGTGAGCCTCACTCCCACGGTGTGTTCCAATTCAAATACTAAAATGACCCATTTTGACCTAACATGGTGCATCTAGGGCCTAAAATAGCTAAAAGAGTTTACGGCCTAGAAACTAACCTAAGGTCATAACATTTGTTTTAGGCTGAAAAATAAATCATAGCCACTAAAATTCATGAATAGTTATAAAATATTCAATTAAATATTTTTATTGACCTATGGAGCTTAGGAGAGAAATAAAATATACCAACTCCAAGTTGGGTATATCAGGTCTGGAAACACCTTTGTTTTAATTTATAACAAGACAAACAAATTCTTATTTATCTTAAAAATTATTATTTAAGCTATAATTATCATATTTAAATATTTGGAATGATTTATATTGGAATAAAATGATGATTTTAAAATGCATTCCAAACTAAATTTAATAGACTAAAAATTATGTTGTAAAAAATTCTTTGTAAATTAACTTTAGAAAACACCTTACTAAAATAATAGAACTTGTGATAAACTTTATTTTAATATTATATTGTTAATTTTAAGCTACCTTAAATTGATTTCAACCCATAGTTTTAATAAATTTCTTTTATAGGTATTTTATTTATGTTGATTTTAAATAGACTTTTGAAACAAGAAAAAGGTAGCAAAAGTTTTCACTAGTGTCTCACAAAACTGGTTTAAAAAGATGACTCTTGATAGGATTAAAATTTATTTGATTAGTATTTACATATTTCATATCTAAAATAATTACTTCCAAGTCTTAGAATTTGAAAACCTTAAATTTAAGTATTTATTTAAAGCCAAATCTGAAATGAACTTAAGGTTGAGAAAGATCATTACAGATTCACTCTTGCAAAAGTCATAAGGTAAACTAAGAAAATAACAGAATCTAAGAGGTTAAAAAATGGCTAAATTTTTTTCACATATTCCATAGCCTATTTAAAA